>WFKH01010211.1:29195444-29238967 GCA_016163765.1 Magallana hongkongensis
AATCTTCAAAACTACAATATTTAAAATGCGGCCCGCATAAATGTAAGTCTCAACTATTTTGGCTTGATGGATTAATAAGCAATTTTGAATAGAAAGTCATTTACGCCGTAAATGTACACGAAGAAGAACTCTTTAAATTAAAAAGAAAGTTTGGTACTTAAGAATCATATTGGAACTGACTTCTCAACGATGTATTCAATAACAATGAGCAAGATTGGATGGATGAAATAGTCCGAGAGTTAATATCACCGTGATTATGTGCGATACAGTTATGTTATATAGTCCCACAGTTCTTTTCCTATCATTGTACACAACGGACCATTGAAGTTATTTACTTTCTCACCTTTTGTGGGGGAAAATATACCTTTTAAATCATTATACACTTATAACGAATATGAAAAATATACGATATGAAGCGAAGAAAAAATGTCTATGTATCAAGAGTAAGACAAACAAAAATTGAGTCGAACTTCATACTCTCTTCGAGAAAATTGCTATAAAACATTTCTTTTGTGAAAATTGGGGTGACCTGAACACATTTTTTACACTATTGTCGAGAGGGGGTTTTAAAGTGGCTTATCTCCTCTATCTCGCAATACAACAAAAAGTAACGGAGAAATCCCTATATTATTGGACTATAGCTCCATGTGCACAGAACTATACATAAAGTAGGCGGGATTCAGCGAGCGTTATTTGTTTTCAGTGTTTTAAAATGTGAGAGTAATGTGTGCCGATTGTCCATACGGGGCTTTAAATCTCGCTACTTACTGGTTCAATTTCATATCATCGCAGTGATCAAAAGTACACGGTTTGAACAGGCTCTATATAAACCACTGGCGAAAAAAAATCGACCCAGCAATTGTTACTACTCGGATGTGTTGTTCTGTCTCTTAAGAAGCCTTTTTTAATCAGGACCTTTTGTGCCCGCTGATAACGAGTTACATCGAACGCTGTTTCGACTTTTGAGGACCCGTTATCTTGCCTTCATAGGAGATTGTTCTCTACCCGTGTTATCTTGAAGTTGATAAGAAATCGTCATATATATAATCAGCCACGATATGGAAAGCCAACAGATCATACATTGCCAGTTTCCGGATGTCGCAAAACCCCAAGAGCAGCCGACATTGAGACCATCTTCTGAACCGATTTTCTTATCACCCAGCGCATTCAGGATGAAACTTTTAAGGAGGATAGTCGCCGTGGATGGGGGAACAATCGACAAAAAGAGCTTGAAGACTCTGGAAACAAAGAATAGTGAAAAGACTATGAAGGCATCCATCATTTTTCCTAATGGAGAGGTTGGGACTTTGATTTCTTTAGAAAAGATCGAAAAAAAGAAAGACTCATCGGAAGAGGACCGAATGTTTCCTTCTCTTAATGAAACGGACTATTTTGATAACACGGGCTTAATGCACCCACAACCGAGAAAAGAGAAGCCATTAAGGCTACCGCCTATTTCATTACCAAGGATATACGAGCTCAAACCTTTACCGATTTTACCGACAGACTATAGCTCTTTGACCTCACCAGCAAAACCGATCACGGATGAAGATTGGGAGGACCTTAAGGAGTGCCGATATCTCAGACCTTCTCCTCGGAAGTACAGAAACTCCGGCGACCAGAGGATGCCTTGATGATGTACCTTAAAGACAATATAATTTATTTCAAATCAAAAAAACTGTCAGAAAGGTGCTATTGGACAAACTGTTCGAGACAAATGGAGCATTCTCCCGAAGGCTATTTTTTTCTACTGTTTTATAGTAGAAAGTTATCGGGTTTTTTAAAAATCTGTGGAACGGTTTACAATGGCGAGCTGAACATGTAACCGGCCTATGTATTGTGAAAGTAATTTACGACAGGGACGACTTTACGAGGCTGTTGTTAAGACTTGAGTTAAGTGGTCTAAAGTGAAATTGGAATTCACAAAATCTTATCTGAAGATGATAAATGCCAATTTTTGAGTGTTGTTTCGAAGGAATTAAATCCCAAACATGAAATAGTATGTCATGGTAAAATGTTTTAAAATGGATGTTAGGTTTTGGTATTAATGAAAACAAATCCATCATTTTTCATTCTACTATAGGAGGTGGCACGCACTCTATATAAATGTTCCATTGTTTGTATTAAAGTTATGAATTGTTTTCCAGTGCATCGTGTTGGCATTTTTGTTGTTGTTAGAAACATGTTGATACGTACTGTCACAGCTATATGTACAAGGTCCACGAAATACCTATATCTAATGAGTTACCTTGTTCCACCTGGCAAAATGTAAGCCCCCGTCGCACAATTACTTCATAGATTTTCTTTATACCTTTCGATCTATTGTACTCCTATGTTGGAAACTTGTCGCTATCTTTTAATTGAAACTCCGAATTATGCTCAAGCACGCACAACTTGAAGGAGTATGTGTCATATTTAGCTATTAGTACCCCATACTGAGAGCCACGGGGCTCTCCCTCTGAACTCTTTATGGGTGGTGCCTCAAGTAATATACTGAGAAGTCTTCGTCTATGAAACGCTATCTTTAAGAAATGTATTGTATGATGTTTTGAGATTTCAAAAACTCAAAGCCTGTCGCTCAAAATGAAATCACATTTAATCGATAACATAATTTATATTATGAATTGATGTTTCTTATGAAGTGAAAATTTTGATTGAATGAAGTTTGTTAAATTCAGATGATATATTGAATTTTGTTAATCTGATAAGCTTGAAAAAGCAAAGGGGGTATTTTATTCATTTCGGAGGTAATTGTGTATTTAAAGCAATAAATTCTGTTTCAAAGTTTCTAATCAGGATCTAAGAATTACCGGTATTTTGAGCAGTGAATGTTTACGCTTCAAACGTTTCTCGTCCTGTAATTTTCTGTGTCACTGTTTGAAAAAAAAAATTGAAAATTAATTCACAAAACTAATGGGATATTTATCAATACCAACCCATTAATTTTTTCCGATCTGTTTCGCGCAAAGTTACAATTCTATACCATTTTTTAATAGTTTGTTGCGAATATTCGTTTCGATTTCATTTCATCCTTGTCACTAGTTAAATTCCGTAATGTTCTAATGACATGCAGTTTGACAGAAAACCCCTAACCTCGGCGACAGCGAAAAAAGCTTTCTGTTTTGACATGCACTCGCAGCAATTCGTTCTAGTGAATGTTTTCTATTCAACTACATTATTGAAAAAAAAGTTCTATCTTCTAATGGGGTATTATTGACAAAATAATTAGTGCAATTTCCTTCGGAGGCACATGTCATATATATAGAATTTCCTACATAGAATTTGATTGAAATCTACCTGTCACACTGCCTATAAGTTTACATCAGTAACAGCTAGTTTTGTATTGTGAAACAAGAATGCACTTCAATTTTCTTTAGGTCTCTCTTATACATCGCCCCATGACAACTTATGATATAAAAAAAAATCGATTAAAAGATTACAAAGCAATTAAAAAACCATCACGTGATCTACTTAAAAAGCGTTGCCAACTATTGTAGTTGCTGATTAAGGTAGATAAAAAAAGATTGCTCCATCTATATAGTTTTAGTGCAGGTCATGGTGTTTTTGATATGTACTACTGACTTCGGGTGACAACTATTTGATTAGTGTTAGTGTTTGGTGTCTTTGGAAGGAAAAAGAGGGGGGGGGGGGGCATAAGTGTTTTAAAAAAGAAAAAAAAAAATTTCAACTTGCGAATCCAAAATTTTTAATCAGATAATCTTTACCGAATTTCTCATTCAGTATAGCTTTCAAATTATGTCTAAAAAATATACAATAAATTAATATTATAATAGTTAGTCTATCTACAAACAGGCGAGTATATTACAATCAATTCCTTTATTTTGCAATAAGAGGAGGCGCTCAGGTGTTAATAACAGATATGGGTCAAACTTTATCAATGAGTTCATACTTGGTCCAGTATTGTTTTAGCAATTATCAGTCCGGCAGACTGACCAGTATCTGTTATCACTCCGACATTTAGGTGACCGTGTTTCCTATATTCCCGGACCCTCCAAATTGACTTACTTATCGATCCATTCGCTCCCGGGTGTACGAAATGTGCCCCAATGTTGAAGTATTGGTTTTATATATGATGAAATCGTAATCCCCAAGTGTACATGCGTAAATGCGTTTGGAGAATTAGTGTATGTAAACAAACCCAATTCCACAAATGAAGCATGGCAAAGTTGGGGCAAATTTACGCATTTTATTGGTAGATTGATTTATTTTTTTAGCTTTAAAACTTGATTTCAAATACCAGACTTTCTGTAAACATCAAAGGTACAAGAAATGAACATGAACTTTGCAAAAATTTTAAAGAATCTCGTATGCAATCTCGTATATCAAGGGTTTTTTTAAATTAAAAACAAAACAAATCGAGAAATAAACAAAATAGTTTTCACGTTTTTATTATTCATGGAATGTGTAAACAACTTTCCTTGATAATTTTTTTTTCCAAAAGATAGAGATGATTTAAATGATATTTTATGAAGACGTTTCATCTCGTCGTTTTTTAGTTTATCAGCAATAATAAAAGGAATTTCACAACTTTATTGATGTTGCAGATTTTGAGTGATTGTGTCCAAAAAAGAATGATACCAACCAAAAAAAAATATAGCGATATTTAAAATACCTTTTTTTAAATTACTAGAAAAAATTACAATGGTATTTATGAACTGATAACATATCTTGAATGTTGTTTATTCTATTTGCATGTACGTAAGCTTTCAGAGAGTTCAGAAGCTATGTACAAACAAGATTATGTGCGTGTTTTTTGCAATGGGAAAGCTCGCGGCTTTAATCAACAGATATTACTTCGTATGAAAGTAAACTGGTAATGTAATTTCATATGTGATTTATAAATTGTGCAATTACAGACTTGTGTAAAAATAATTTACCACACGAGGAGAGGTAACCCGAAAATCTTAAAAAGTTTGGAGGTTTGGAGACTTTTTTTATTATCAGTATCTCGAGCAATGCGTGTTGAATACAATAAAGATACGAAATAAAGGACATTTGATTATTGGAAGTGGCAAAACAAAGACTGTAGATATAATAAATAATACATTTCAAATACCTGGGCATTTTTAGGACTGAAATGCCAGAACAATTTTCAGCCGTCAAGGCCCAAATTCCCCTAATAGCAGAAGAATTTTGTTTTGTTATCAAAATTTGTTTAAAATTCATAGATAAACATTTTGTAAAAAATGTTGTTGGTATTAGAAGTAAAAGTTGTTGGCAATTCGAATTGTAGCTTCTTGAATCGTATTGGCAATGGTGTAAGCGTAGGAATATGATCTAAAAGAGCCATAAAAGAAAATCAGAAAATTAAATAAATAAATAAATAAATAAATAAATAAATAACTAGACGCATGGTTTTCAACAGATAAGCTTAGAACTAAAAAAGGATTCATAAAGAAATTGCTAAAGTGAATACGATTTTCCTCGCAAAACAATTCTGAACTGTTATCGAATTTAACACAATTTATACCTTTGGGGGAATATTTGGCATAAATTGTTAAAGGAGCAACAGGGTCTTATTTTCAAGTAAGAGTTACCTCTCTGAAGAGAGGGGCATAATAGCCTTAGATGTTACATTTAAAATTGTGAGTTTTCTTTTCTTTTCTTTTTTTTTGGGGGGGGGGGGGGGGGGGGGGGTGGGTGGGTGAGGATGGGGTGTTAGTTTCACCGTTTATTTGTGTTGTTTTTTTTATTTATTTTGTTGTTGTTGTTTTCTTTTGGTAATAACATCTGATAAATTGGGATAACGGGGGAGGGGGGGGATGAGGATGGGGTGTTTGTTTCACTTTTTATTTGTGTGTTGTTGTTTTTTAAATTTGTTTTGTTTTGGTAATAACATCTGATAAATTGGGATAACGTACATGTACTTCAAAATACACTGCAGTGAATTTTCATAAATTATATGCGAAGAATTAGCCATTTTGATAGTTGAGACAACTTCTATAGAATATTGATTGAAATCACAACCCAAGCAATATTATTGTTTTTCCAATTGTTTAAGAAAAGAAAACATGTGCGAAAAGAAGCGCGAAGAGGAGAGGGGGGTAGAATGTCACTCAAGACGTTACATAGTACTAGTGTAACAAAATGCGTAGTGTAACACTTAAATCGATGTTTACTTGCGAGAAAACCATCCCTGATATTGAACATGAGTACTTCAATGATATTTTATCAATCTTAACATTGTCGGAATAACATTGAAGTGCCTTGTTTATGTTTGAAAGACAACCTTCAATATTTAATGCGTTTCATTTTCCCCTTTCGTAACATTATAGCATGATATCATCAACTGAAAATAATATTAAAAACATAAAAAATTGCAACAACTTTCTCTTTTATCGAATGATGTGAAAAGGTGTCCATATAACTGTTAATACCCTGTTTTCTATTTGCACCTGCACGCACTATGAAACGGTTCGTGGCTTACGCTTATAGCTTAGGTTTACATCCTCAGCTCAGGAGCACGCCGTGAACGTGGTTCGTGCAGAAGGGTTATCAGCTCTTGTCATCATGACGGCTAATTTCTGGAACATGACGCAAGTTGATACTACGCTCAGAACATGAATCGGTTTAAATGAAATTAATCTCATTTTATCGCATTTAGCAATTCTTTTACTTATGATAATGTGAAATACAGAGTGATATATATCCAAACTTACCTATTGCGTAAAAGAAATTTATTTTAGAAGTGGCTTCATATATTCCTGATATATTTTGATTCATGCTATTTCAATACAAAATTGAAAAGCTAACTTGCGATTAACATGTTTGCATCTTGAAAACCATAATTTGGATTGGCTTGTTTTCTATGCATGTTTCAATATAGTCTTTATATGTTATAGGATGCATAATCTTCTTTGTACAAAGCGGGATTCTGCAGATTTTTTGGATTTCTTTTAATCATATAAATTGATTTATGGAATCAAAACCGCTGTCTGCATACAATGCATACACATTGGAAAGATCAGCATAATCTTAAATCATCAAATTGCGATACAAATTAATAAACTCTTTGTATGTTTCTACTCTTATAAATTTATGAATATGTGTACTGACTACCAGTATTTATCTATTCATATTAAATACAAGTGTTGAAGTGGTTTTCTTCTATTATTGTCACTTTTTGTCTGTTTCTTTTAAATACAATTTAACTACATGTAAAAGCATGCTTTGCAAAAGTGTACCTCTAAAGCGTTTCAAAAGCAATTTTTTATCGAGAGTGGATGATGTTGTTTTTTGTATGTGATAACAAATGGAAAATGATGAATATTTGTCAAATCTTTGACTGAATTGCAGAAAAAACGAAGATTTATAGTGTATCAAGTTACATGACAAAAATTGACATATCGACAAAAAGGAAAATACTAATAAAGCAACAAATCCATGAAAAGAAAACGTGTGCGTGTTTAAACTCTAGGTTAACCAAAGTTAACCTAGAGATCGATATCGAAACCAGGGCGTGGTCGCTGTATATATCAGGATTCCGGACCCTCCTGTTCAATGGTGCTTCTATCTATGGATGTCCTCTCCTTAGAAACACCGTGCAGAAATTCTATTAATTCTAAAAAAAAAAAGTAAAGACGAAAGGACTAACATTTAATTACATAATGATCAGTTCTGATCAATTTTGTCCACTACAAATAATGGTATTATAAAATCCTTTTAATGTAGCGCATGTAAAATTAATTGGGGGATTACTACCACAAATAACGGAAACCCCATACAACAAACTCTACTTGCACATTAAGACAAGTTGAATACAGGATTCAAACGGATTTAGAACCATTTCAACAAGACCTTGGACTTTCGGTAGGGTGTAACTATCTTTTTCTTGTATCAAAACAAGTTAAAAATGACGCTGGTTTCAATTGAAATACATGTATACACAGATTTCAAAGACACATGGATGAGTTGCCAGCAATGAAATAGACAGGTTTACGTCACAATGCTGTTTGAAACAACTACCCAAAGTCCAAGCTCCTGTTGAAATGGTTCTAAATGATCACCTTTGTTTTTTTGTTAAGAGGGTTGGATGGTTGTGGACATTTTTAGGCTATATTTAAATGTACTTCCTTTAGACGAAGAAAATAGGATAATGTTCTAGTTTATGGCCAAAAATATCATATTTAAAAGTGTAAGGCAGATATGATGATTGAATTTGTTGGTTATCTAGCAACCTTAAGTATGAAAGAATTCAGCCAGGAACAATTAGGATCAAAGACATTTGTGACATGGAAAGATTATCTTAACAAAACGATTCTTAGAAGACAACAGCATAAAGCCTTCAAACGCTGGTCATACGATACCGGTGAATCGAAGGAAACGGGAAATCTATCACATACCGATTAGTACATATAAGTACTCGGTACGTGGTTTTGGTTCTCAATTTACAGCTGATTCATCAACTTGTAAAATAGGCAAAGTATGATGTCTGACTAGAGGTTAAAATACATTTATGTCGTTTACTGAATTTTATTTATCAAATTTGAATTAAGTAAACAAGGCAAAAATTACTGATTTTTTTGGTTGTTGACATTACAAATTTAAAAGTCAAAGTTTTTTTTTACATTACAATTTGCAGTGTCAAAATATGATGTCTAACTAGAAGTTAAAAAACATTTATGCCGTTTACTGAATGTTATTTTATCAGATTAAGTTTAAGTACACGAAGCAAAAACTACCTTTTTTTGACATGACAAATTTAAAAGTTAGAGTTTTTTTTTACATTAAAATTTGTAATGTCAAAAACTGTAGTTTTTGCTTCGTGATATGTATGCACACGCGGGAATTTAATTAAATTTCCATGAATGATAAAAAAAAATTCATTGCTATATTCTTTCTATACATTTCTTATGCACTCTGACAATGTTACCAAGACAACAGATACTGTATTTGAAAAATAATCTCATATACATATACATACATATATTTTTCCCAAAGTTATTATGTGATTAAAAAATAATAAATCTACCAGTAAAAATGTCGATGATTTTGAAATATGACACTGTTCGCGTCTGTCTATAAAAAATCGTGCCTACGCCCAACTATGATAATGCAATAAGAGGTTGATATGGCGATAAAAATGAGACAAGTTGTATTATACATTGAGAGAGCTATCACAGCTTTGTATATTGATGATCGAGGTACTATACAATCTTGTCAGAATATATGCATGTATCTCGTATGAATATATACTGTACTAGTATTCAAATTACACTAAACCACGTCCACTTTCAAAGGGAAAATGGCCTTGAAAATGAAAGGCAAAGACTTGGTATTGTTTGTGAATTTATGCTTGGTTATCATGAAAAGCTTGTTTTGAACAAAAAAAATATGAAATAGGGGCAACAAAGAACCATTGTGCAGAGTTGTTAAAGCTGTGAAGGACGGGAAGAATTCCTTTCCTGCTTTGATTTTTTTCCGGCACAGTATGAGTCAATGTATGATAGAATTATTCAATGTAAATCTGTTTGCTATACAATATTAACCACAAATGTTCATGCATGCCATCAGTTGCATAAAAAAAATTGGGTCAAGTATTATATTCATATTATATGACAAGCCGGTAGCAAAATAGCATTTACTTGCTTATGACTGTCACCAGTAGCTGTTAAAAAGTGTCAGAGATAACTTCAATAAACAGGCAACTTCTTTACGTCACTCAAGATCAGCATTTACAACAACTACATACCCTTCCCCTGAAATAAACAAAAATAAAAAATTCCCCAACAACCACCCTCACCCCATCCCCCAACTTACACCCCCAAAAGTCAAACACCCCCCCCCCCCCCCCCTCAAATACATCCAACACTAGACTTAGTCCCTTGCCAACATTTCCTTGCAAATACATTGGAGAGATACTCACCCCTGCCAGTTATTTTTCCGACGCCGCCGGGGTCCAGTTTTCCGAGCTCCGTCGTCACAATGGATGCCTCCTCTTGACTGAGGGGCTCCTCCCCCGCAGTGGTCAGTGTGCTTATTAGGTCGGATACAGATATCTGGACATTATCCACAGAGTTCCCGCCATCTGTCCCATACAGCTCTTGAATCGCGTTAACTAATTGGCTGTGGATTTCTTCTCTGGAGTTCCAATTTCCCTTCATCATTGTACTGAATTCTTCTTTAGTAATGTATGATTTTGATGCTGAAAAAAAAATAATTGAATTCTACTAATCGGCTTTTATTTGATTCATGATTAAAAGTCAAAGGCACATGGAAGCAGCCTAAGAAAGATGTTATAATAAAGTGACATGCAACATCAAAATTCAAAAATGATTGTACATGCACGTAATCAATTAGCGTAAACTATTCCATTAAAACTTGCACTCGTGATGTGTGTGTGTGTGTGTGTGTGTTTTATAAGATATATACCTATTATTTAGGAATCAGCTTTGCCAATACCATATTAGAACTACGATTTGGTGGCCCCTTTATCCCACCCAAAGCAAGGTTTTGTTTTACCGGTATTTTCACTGACTAATATATAGGAAATTTAAAACTTATTATCTATGGTTTCAAGGTATTGATTTCCGTTTGGAATGTTTGCAAATGCACAACTGAAGTTTGAACTGAAGTTTGATAGTTACAGAATACCACAGAAAGTACGAACAAAAAAAAAAGAAGAAAGATTTTATTTCTGTAACTTCGCACTTACGATCCTTATCGTGGTCTTTGAAAACTCTCTTGACGAATGCTTCCGAAGGACATAGACGAAGACACTGCAAAATGGATCGGAACCCCTCGGCATTTATAAGTCCAGTATCCGGATCAGCATACATGTGGAAATACCTATCCAATCCTTGGTAAAGACACCAAAGTTTTAGAGCATTTTACAAAACATTCCGCATTAAGATGTTTCGAGGTAATTCACTGTTACAGTAGCTTATAAGATTAAATTTTTGTGGTCAGAATTTATGTGATATATATGTATTATAACCAACCATTGGCAATGTAATTATAAGAGTGAAAGAATAATTCTGCATCGTTCGTATATTTTTTTTTCATTTTCAAACACACTGAATTTCATATGAATACACTTATCACAATTTTGGCTGACCAAAGTTGTCCCTACCTTCTTGATATTCTTCGGGAACATAGTCCTTCAATGAAAAGATCAAATTTCTGCTTCACAATAAATCTCAAATTGAAATATAGAAAAATATTGAATATTATTGAATTTATATTAAAAAATGTTTAAAATTTAACAGACCATTTTTTGGAATGATACTACTGAAACAAATGTATTCCTACCATATTAAGCCCTTCATGTGTAATATACTGACAATTGTTGTAAACGTTCTTTCCAATAGGTACAATTGTATGTAGAAAATTCAGTGTTTCGCATCGTTTACTCTCTTTATAAAAATCGTTGAAGGCATAAAGGAACAATGAAATAGGTATCGATAATCACACCTTAGATTGGTACCTGTGCTTTCGATACCTTGCCTGACTTGAAATTTGTTGTCATTGCTTTTCTTTTTCGTTGTTTTATCAATCGAATGAGAGCAATGTTAGTTATTGAATTATGATTGATATATGAATACACGTGTACTAGAATGGATACCTAAACTAGTACTAGTATATAAAAACAATTTGAAGGTTAGTACTTGTCTAAACATTTCTCATAACATTTCGGCAACCACTCAACTAGATTCAAAACACATTGTTTAACGTATAAATGTGTTAAGGTTTTAATGACAAGATATTTTGTCAACGAAATGATATTCTTTGTTAACAAATAAAAAACAAACCAAAACATATGTTATAGAATTTTGTACTTGCTTCTTTAATTGTCTTTAAAAATTAAATGCATTTAAAACTTCTCAATTTTCTTAATTTAATTTGCAGTGTTCATTTTGTTTTCAAATCCATTAGTTTTCCTTGAACTGGAAAAATGACCGGTTTCTCGCGACGTATTTGAAGAACATCATGTTTTCTTCCGCCTGGTTTTCAGTGACATAGTTCGCAGGATCGTTAGGAATAGTGCTTTCTTTTCTCTTTCCGACTCCTAACAACATATCACTATCACACGATTTAGCGAATCCTGAGCTAGCCGCTCTGTAACTTGTGAAGCGTGTCTGCTTTTGTGACGTATAACTTCCGTTGGAGCCCGGAAGTGGCTCTAGAATGTTTGGCTTCCAGAACTCACTATTTCGCGCCATGGCTCTGAAGAACACGAGATTCTCGGCGTCTCGGATTTCTCGTCTCTTTTCTTCCTCTGCTTCTTTTGGGTCTTCTGTGTGCAAACGATTTCGAAAGAAAGCGAGTTTTTGCATAGCAGATTCATTTTCTGCCTTTGTAGATGCTACGTTTGAGTTAGTGGTTTCGCGTAATTTTTTCTTAGACTTCTCTTTCTTTTCTTTGCCTTTTCCTTTGGCATCAGTTCCGGCGGTTTTCTTTTTCTTTTTCTTTGTTTTTTGCAACAAGTCATCGGGATAGACGATATTATTGGTACTTGATATATTTGTCGGAGAAGAATACGAATTTCCGTTCTCGAAAAAACTGGTGATTTCGCTTTCTTCAGCTGGACAAATGTCTCTGGTGACCCATTGTGATATCTCCTGAAAATGTCCACCATGTTCCTCTGAGCTCATCACAAACTTATTGGCAATTCCGATTTGGCCCTCATTCAAATCCTTCCAGAATCCGGCATCTGAAACTTTTGTATTTGTAACAAAAGGAGCTTCCAAACCCCCAGCATGCTGGTTCTTCCTCACATGTTCATACTTGGCATATGGATTCTTTATTGCCTTCTTAGTTTTATCGGGTTTGGCACATCCGGTTTTTGCTGCCTTGTTCAACACTGATGAGTTTTGAAAGTCTTGCCTTGAGTTACCTAAAAGTAATCGTGTCAATGTTTCAATAATCGTGAAAATAAAGTATGAAATCTTCCACTGCAGTTTTTGATGAGCAAGCAAGCTTCGAAACTGTTCCTAGTACTTTGCAAAAGTTTCTTTGAACTTGTGTTAGGCCATTCAATTTGATATGGTAGTTATGCTACTGAAGTGTTGCACCTTAAGCAACATGTTGACAACCATTCGTCCTTACCTTCCCTGACCGTGCCGTGAGGATTCTCTGTGTAGGTTAGATTGCCCCCTGTTTCAGCTTCCTCCTCGGTGTAGGTCCTCAGCCCCAGATCAGAAAGCACCACCAGGTCGTTCTCATCACATATTTCGCTGTCTGAATTGGAATAAAAATAAAAGGAATCAAAACACGCTACACGAAAATTTGTCCAAAAACTATAGTCCAAATGTTTTGGAATTTTGTAAGGAATGGATTACATGTATATATGTTGCATCTGCATTTATCAAAAAGATATTTTAGCATTTCATACAGTGAATCGGGGTATGTATTAGAATTACTACTATTTGTGCACATTTTGACTGATAGTTGGGCGTGCATGCAAGTAATTAATTGAAAAGTCTACCAGTGCACGTGATGTCAGAACTGTCTGAGCTGGAGGAGGACTGGGCCCGCTCTACCTCGCTGTAGATACTCCGGATCCCCCTACGGTTGGGGGCGGTGAGTACATCCACGTGGGTGGGTGCCTTGGTTATAGCCACGCCCTCTTTGTCTTCTTCTATCTCTCGCTCCTCCTTAATTTGCTGCATGACAGACATACTGAACATGTAGTGATATAAATCAGTAAAACATACTATTTTTACTTATTAGTTAATTTGAAAGTGGGATCACATATCAAGCGTGTAGGTTTTGAAATGTACTTTCGGTCGAACAAATATTACGCTATTTTTGTATACACTATCTCAGTAAAAAGGTATAGGGTTTTTTTTTTTTAACAATTTTGAATTGGGTTTGCCTATTAGTGATATTAAGTTTCTATTTTCCAGTAGTATAAGTATCTACATGTATAACAATACTACTTTAACTTGCAGATCAAATAAAAAATTGCTATATAGTGAAACACATTGTATTCCATATATTCAAATTCGTGACATCAGAATTCGGCCCAGCACTTTTGATATTCTAAACACGCAGTCAGAATCGAATAACCATATAATTTTCAATTTAACCATTGGTCAATACACGCGAAGTTTGGGATACCCATGTCGAATATCAACTTAAAAACTGATTTTCATTTGCATTTTTAGAGAGATGTCCAAAAAAATGAGGGGGGGGGGGGGGGAATGGCCACGTTATAGACTTCCTAAGATTGATATTGCGTGTACACGAATTAAAAAGGTATCATATTCACATTTTGCAGTTATGAAGACGTCAATGGGTGTCACAAACGTCATTGTATTTTAGACACTGAAGCAGTTTT
This sequence comes from Magallana hongkongensis, assembly GCA_016163765.1. Classification (NCBI taxonomy): domain Eukaryota; kingdom Metazoa; phylum Mollusca; class Bivalvia; order Ostreida; family Ostreidae; genus Magallana; species Magallana hongkongensis. The sequence continues at coordinate 29,209,747 of WFKH01010211.1, forward strand.
TGCCTATTTCGAATTAATCAGCTTACCAGCTTAATTTTTATGAAAATATCGATTTTCCTTAAACTGATTACTCCATCATGCAGATCATAAAATTCTTATTTGTACATACTAGTATTTCATAACCACATATGTATACAATGTATCCTATAGAATTAACAATGATAACTGAATTCATGGAGTAATCCGAGATGTCAAAGTCGCAGACGTCTCGGAACCGAGTTCAATCGCAAGGTGACGCTGCGTAGCACAGGCATGCATTTGTTTCTGTGATAAAGTTTACCCCAGAGTATAATAATAACATTTTATTATTATTATTATGCAGAGGGTGAACTTTTATTACAGAAATAAAGGGCCTGTGCTACGTAGACAGGAAATACCCCGGTAAGTAGAAGATTGGCCAATGTCACCAGCCTCTAAAACCCACCTTAAAAATCGGACGTGTTCATTTCTTCTACATGTATAGAGCATTTCATTTCATAAACTTTCTTATTGGCATTCTATATTCTATATGTATTCACCATTTTTATTTTTTTTAATACACAAAACGTATGTACGTATACGATACCTTTAAAAATAGCGAAGAATATAGAATACAATGGAACATTGAACGGGACAAATAGAAGTTTTCATAATTCGAATAAATTAGATTTGTACAGAACCAATGAAAAACTAAATGATACAAATGGAGAGAAATATAAAATTCAAATACGAATTTAAGCACTAAAACTGAAAAAGAAACTCACTAAAAACGCAGAGGTGATGGAAAATACAGAATGCGCGTGTTTTGTCAGGCACGTAGCGGGGCAGAACTACTCCAACATCTTCACCAACAAAAAAATTAAAACAAGGAAAACACAATTTTTTTTAAAGATTTGAAATGTAAATAACTGTTTAATAAAAATTACAGCCCCCCCCCCCAAAAAAAAAGTGGGGATGGGGGGTTGGGGTGAAGGCCCCCTGTCCCTACCCCCGTTGCTACCTGCCTGATTTGTTTGACAGGGTTACATCATTATTTGCTGTACGGATTAATCTTTTTTTTTCAATTGGTGAAATATGCCAAAATATCGGCGGTTTATTCACATGTTTTTGGAGGAAGAGGTGGGGACGGGTTACGGTAATGATTTATAAGAAATATTTAAATACATGTATATGAAATAGGGTAGAATTGGCATTACAAGTATTTGTAAATGATTGAGTGCAATTCCCTATCCATTTGTTGGTTTGTTTTGTTTTGTGCAGATACATGTATACAAAATCAAATCGGTTATTCAAATCTACATTAGCCCATCTTGATTATCCATGAATGATTTTTCTTTATGTCAACCGGTTCGAAATACAATCATATTTTCATATTTTTTACACACCAGAGGGTGATGTCGTATTGCAATATCATTCGATATATAAAACTTGCTTGATTAACATGTATACACGTCTGCAGAAATAATTTCAGTTGTTTGTAAGGAATGAATCTTGTGTGGAAATGTTGTACATGTCTAGTTATTTGCAAAATACGTCGTTAGCGTAGTCCACGCTATTTACCTCCATCTTGACAACTTCTTTCTCGTCTTTCATCGCATACTTCATCCCTAGACCCTTCTCGAACTCCTTCCGCTCCGTTTTCTTCTGTTCCAGCATGCTCCTCAGCTGTTGCAACCTTTCCATCCTTTGCCGCCGAAGAACCTCAATGTCGTCTGCTGATTGCTGCAAAGCCTCGCCATCGCCGTGACTAAACTGACAGTCGTTCTCTCGTTCTATGTTTCTTTTTTCTGACGATATCTTCTTCTCCAGCTCGCTTTCCAGATGTGCCATTTCCTGTGAAGAGCATTCGATCCTCGTCTTTAGGACTGGGGTCCCAGTACTTGGGGTGTTCCTACCAGAAAGACGGCTGTTCACAGTCGGTTTTTGGATACTCTCGATGCACTTCTGCAACATGGTACTGACTAGAGCCCTTGACACCGACTCCATGTCGGAGTTTGGGTTTTCTTTGCCAACTTGTGGTGCAAAGATTGACAAGTGTCCAAACTTTTCTTCAAATGACGGCCGGGGAGTTGTCTGAAAGCACTGCTCTTCATTTTTCGCTACGTTTAGATAATCTGGAGGTACTGGATTTTCTCCAAATTTGGTTCCAACCTGGGAAGCCATCTTTAAATCAGTGGTCTCTTCGCCATCATCAATACCTGGCTCTGGTGTGGTATTTGCATTTTGCGATAGGTTGTCTCGGTCTATTTCCATATATTTGTTGATTTTGCTTTCTTTCTTGTTTCCTCTTGCGAAAATATTTTCGCACGTATTTTTGATACGCCTTTGAAAACTTGACTCAACCTCGCTGCCTTTATATTCCAGATCTGGAGACGCTGATGCAGCTGAACAAAATGGCGAATCCTTTGAGCTTAGTTGCAGGGGTGGTTTTGAAAAGTTAAACATTAAGTTAGTATTAAATTTCTTCCCGCGTTCTAGGTTCAAATCAGAGTACATTGATGTGCTGTTTGCTTCTCTTGTTGATGATACAGAGTTAAACTGCCCCACTGCCTCGCCACTGTTCGAAGAGTCCTCTTCTTCAGCGATTGTGGACAGAGAGATGTGCCACCGCATTGTCTTGATCACATATTTTGCTGCAAAACAGTTGTACATCAACTTCATGTATATTACGTAAACAAAACTGAAATATATTTACTATTTTTTCTGAACGTGTTTACAACTTACCTCCTTGAAAAACGTTAACTACATTTATTTTGATGACGTAAATACATTATGATGTCAGAATAGAAATTCTTCAATTATGACGTCATTGTGCATTATGACATATGGCTAATACGAATCTATATGGAAATATCATTGAAATCATTTCATATGGAATGCCAAGTAATTGTTTCGTATTGAAAATGAAAATTTAAATTTATTTTGTCATGTTTACTTGAAAATTATGCACTGATAAAAGCTATTGGTCTAATACATCTTTTTTCTGAAGGATCCTTCTTCTTTTTTTTTTACTCGTTCTTTACAATAAAGGTTATGCGCACATGTGGATCAAAGCAAAACTAATATTAATTTTCATATCCCCGCGCCTTAATTTGTCTTTGTTGAAAAAAAAGTTATTTCTTATTTCTCATAAAAATATATCCAGATTTAGAAGTATTGGCTAGTTTTTTTTTTTTTGAAGTATAGTCACTATGTCGCTCTTAAAATGTACATGTATATATCTCAAAGTAATCGGTAATTCTAAGAAACTGTAGGAAAATTAATGGCTTTAAAGTCGGCTGGTATACAGATGTAGAATAATGCTTATATCGTTTAAATTTTACCTACCATCGGGGAAATTAAAGTAATTTACATTCTGATCTGGGATAGTTCAAATATCAAATATTATGATATTCCGGTACCTACAGACGCTTTTTTCAGATATAGAGCAGTCTTTTATTCGATTTGTTTTCTCTGATTTTACGACATGAAAGTTACATTAAAAGAGTTTATAAGTCGAATTAGATATTTCTAGTTTTATTCAAAAGACAGAAAATTGACGTTTAACTCTCTCTCTCTCTCTCTCTCTCTCTCTCTCTCTCTCTCTCTGTTACATATATATGCAGTGACAAATGACAACTTAAAAAAAATAATGATTTAGACAGTTTTTTTTCTCTTTTACACAGCAGAATGATGTTTATTTATTTTGTTCACCGAAAATCATATTTAATTATAATAAAATCTACATGTACGTATATAATGAATTTAGGTCTTGTGTTCAATAGAATAATTTTTAATTTGATGACCAAACTAAAATTCAAATTCAAATAATAAAAGAAAACCTAGAAAATTATGATCGAATGTTGAAATCTTTTCATTTTCATTTATGTCTTTCTGTTATTGTACAATTTGCCCTTTCCGTGTCATTCATCAAAAAAAGAACATTTTCACTTTCATCCATCAAATGCTTATCAGGCGCTTGTACGAGTGCTTTCCCCTAATCTAGCTTTCATCGATCCAAACGTTAGTCGAAGCCTGACCAATGAAAACATTGTGAATGATCGCCATATTGCTCTGTTTTACCACACCCTGGATAGTGTATCGGTGAAACGGTGGACTCAAACGGGGTCAAAAGGAGACCCTAATTGCAGCCCATGACCTCCGAATAATAATAAATGGAATTGGAAAATATCGTAGCAAATACGGTGTATATAAAAGCACGAGAGGGTACGTATACCACCCCATTATTGCTATCTCCGAAAACGTCTATCGCTGTCGACTTCATTACTGATGTTATTATACACTAAATGCATATTGATTCACCGCTGATTTCAATGTGTTAGAAAAATCTTGTATATTTTTGTGATATATGTACTTGTGAGCTAAGTTTACAGCCATGTGCATTTTGTTGATAATATATTCTTCACGAAAAAAACCGAGGCCATTTTCAATTTTTTCAATGTGGCCTAAATACTTAGAGCTGTTGGTTTCGCATCTTTTGACAGGTTTGATCTTGGTGCATGGTGAAGTTCGACGGCAAAATTTCGTTATAATTTATTTCAAGATACGAAGTTGGTTATCGTTTTAAGCATCGTTGTTTAATTATTTTTTGTGGTATTTGGTTTTTGATATCTGGGCCCTTTAAAATCCACAGTCCGCGTTTCCTCAGCTGGGATCAGTTATTTAGTAATAATAGTACAATGACGGTTAGATGGTCTGGACGATTGTCCAGTAGATTTTCTGTCTCAGAAGTGCTGTAATTAAAAGTGATATAAAATATGTATTGGAATTAAAATTCATCATTCTTAACCTTTGCAGTTTCGATTTTATGAAAATTAGAGAAATGATCATAGATCGTTTTATCAAAAGTGCTCAAGGTAGTTGAAGGTACTTTAAGTCATTGATAATTATACTTTTGAGGAAAAATCTAAACATTTGTAATGGCAGTAGTCATTGAATTAATGAAGTAAAATCTACAATGTATCCTTAGATCCATAACTAATAAATCCTTCATTTGGTGTGTTGAGAACAAAAAAAAATTTGAATTTCAATTCAGAATATTTAATATACCAAGACTTTATGCATATCTTCTTATTTGGATCAGTGCACCAAGTATTTCATAACAAACAATAGTACAGTAGATATATTTCTTTTTATATATAAACCTTTCAACACCACTCCAATGTGATGAAAAAAAATATCCAAGCAAAGTTGGAGATCTGATTTAATTATATATCCCATGTTGTTGATAATTCCAACACTTCAAGCCTTCTGATGAAATTCCAGACCGACAAGGTGATATGATCATGTGTGAGATTTTCATACACCTGGCTATTGGTTCTTGTAATCCAATTCCATTTTTTTCCTAATAAAAAAATCTTGCTAAGCCTATTTACTAGTTTTAAGTTGGAGATCTATCCATCTTTTGATGTAAAGCCCCAGGAAGTGAATTTAATGCATATACAGTTAATCAAACTCAAATCTAGATTTGGATTTTTTGTTTATTATCAATATTTCTAATTATACATGTCAAAATATTATCTGGTTAACAGGCTGAAGTTGCACACATTTTTTAATGTGGAATTGGTCATGTTCATTTATCGATGCATTATGCTATGACCTGCATGAAATATAGAATTCTGTATTTTAAAAAAAAAAAGGTTGTTGTATCCTGAAGGTTAACTTTGTATTGATGCATTTTTATGTGGCATACAGTGTGTACATTGCATGGAGAATATTCCTGTAACAAGACCAGGTTTTGAATTACCAGTATAAAGCTGTGTGTATTTAATGTTGGCACAGGTACTTGTTGGGGAATAGGATGCATATCCATTGGGCTTTGTAGAAATTGATCCTGATAAACATGTACTGTGTGTATAATAGAGCATTGTTGTTTCTCTCTCTCTCTTTCTCTCTCTCTCTCAGTCTCTCTCTCCATTTATCTCAACATCTGATCATGTCCTGCTTGTGAGCTCTTTAATAACCCCTTTTCTCCTTCATTATACTGAAACAGAGATTAAAAAAAAAATAAGCTGTTTTGTGATATGTTACATACGTGACATTTCTTTGGTTATCCCAGTTATACAGTTCTACTTATTATTATAAAAAAAAAATATACATGTATGATTTGGATAACTGAAGCTAAGATACACTTTCAGCAATTTTAATGAGATTCAAGGGCTTCTGGCTATGATCAAAAGTTTCAAGTTTGCATTTTATATTACCGGTAGTTGCCATATCTAAATGATAATTATTAAAGAAATATGAATACATTTTCATGGCATCAACATTTTGTTACATCAGACATGAATCAGCAGCTAGAACATGTACTTATCGTTGGATCCATGGTCAGAAAAAAAGGTTGTGACATACATGTACTTACATGTATTGTATGTTGAAAACCCATTAAAGGGTACGCACAACTGGCCATGGGTTTCAGACATGTACACCGATACTGTAAAAATATAAGTCAGTTTGCCTAAGTAGGTGATAATAATGGTAAACTGTTCCCTCTCTCGCAAGATTGATGTTATTTTAAGTGATAATTATTGTGGTATTACTCTTTACATAAGATTTTTTGGATCCACCTGTTGGTTTATACTTACCAGTATGTGTATTACTGCACATGCAGAATGCATGTACACTGTACTCTTTTAAATGATCTCTGGTGCGTACACACTGAATAGAGAGATGTTAACATGTGATATTTTATCTGAACCCTTTAGTTATGAAAATATTCCAAAATTAATTAACATTTATGATTTATCATATATAATTATATTCCATATCATTCCCTAGTTTAGGCCAATCGAGGTATTGGAACGAACTACAGGAATTTATAATAATAGCAAATTGCAATGCAATGATAAATGCCATTGTATGCTACAATTGAAATATATGCGCTGTGCACTGGACTTGACGTCAGATTTGTACATGAATAGTTTGCTATTATCTTTTACCTTATGAAGTAGAGGCCATCATAAAAGCTATGCTCTAAGTCTTCATTGTGATGGCGCAGTGATTGAATGTAATAAGCTCTAGTGAATTATTTAGTTTACCGGTTACGGCATTATTAATGAAAATGTGATATAGCTCTTAGACATTGCATCATTGTACCTAGAGGTTTATTAATGTTCTTGATAAGTTTAGTAATGCACACATTAATGTATATAGGAAAGATTTTGCTAAGCTTGGAATAATGGTGATCAGTATTTTTGGAACTTGAAGAGCTAATATAAATCATTATAAATTCCCTCCTCAAGACATAATGCCAATTCACTGCTAATTGCCTGGGAATGAATAATGTAGAAGTTTCGTGAAGTCAGAAACTACTGCATCTGCTTTCGTGTGCATGCTAAGCTTTACTACATGTATATATGCACTGTTATCCCAAAGAATCGTAAGCACCAATATCCAATGATGTAATTTCAAAATTGAAGGTAGTAAGACATGTGCTAACGAATTCTTGTGGCTAACCTACTATGCAGTCTCCCTCGATGCACTCAAAATTAAAAGTTTCAATGTTTTAACCATCTGAGTTTACATAGTAATGGCACATCCAAATGTGTACTTGAACTGCAGATGTAGATAAAAATTTTTTGGAATAGTGCTTCTTGCTAAATATGATTGACAATGTTAATGGTATACTAGTATTTTTGTGTGACTTGGTAGACATGGAGAAGATTGGATATTCAATGCAGTCTCCTTTTTAAGAACAATATTTTTGATAACTGTAAACACTGTATTTGAGCCTTTTGCCAATTATTAATAATTTATTTCTTGTTTTTAAACATGTAATTACGCCCCTGTTGCAGTCTGTAAAGTTTGATGGATACTCAAGCTAAAATCTCAATGGGGTCAGACCACTGTTTGACTTTAATGGCATTTATGAAGAGATTTGAACTTTAATGACTTGCTCAAACATCATGAGAACCTTAGAGTCAAGTGCTATATTCTCTGCAGTTTCCATTTTTGAAATGCTAAACAAATGCAGAGAACAATTTCCATTGAAAAGAACTTTAAAATACCAATCACATAATACCCTTCATATTGAATGAAAAATAAATTCCATATTACTGTTATAATGATTTTTGGTAAGGATTCAAAGCGTGGGCTCTAAAATTAATTGCATGGCTCGGAATACCAATAATGATAGTGATTTGATTCCAAAGGAAAGTCTTAAATAGAATTAGGCCCGTCTTTGACAGAGGGTTCATTTTGGTCAGCCCCAGCAACAGCAGATTCTGTGAATGTGGCGAGTCGTTAGGAGATGAATTAGTCCGCTGCTAGCCTTGTGCTCCAGAATTCCGTGGTCAGTACTTGTAGCTGGTTTCACCAGTGGAAATTAAGCAATTATATTACTGGAATTGTCTTGACTTGCAGGTCAGTTTTCCAATCAATTGATTTGAAGCTAAAGATAAGGACTTGGTGTGATAAATTGGCCTGGACTTTTCCATGTTCCAAGGTTCTTATTGGATTTGATCATCAGATGGTCCTGTTATTGGATTGTATAGGCAGGCGAGAGGACACATCTACATGTACATCAGAGACCTGTTCTCTTTCCGTCTTCAACTCTCGTGCTCCCTGGTCTATATTATGTGTGCATGCTCTTAAGAAGTCAATTAGTAATGCCATTTTTTATAGGTTTATACAGTAAAACTTGGATACAGCAAACACACTTACTATAAAATCTTGCTTACAATGAATTCATTACCATTTTCCCTAATCTTTTTATAACAAATCAAAATCTTTTACCCCTAGTGCTTATTATAGCTATGTTTGACTGTATTCAACATGTACAATACATATAGATATGATGTATTAGCTAATATTGATTTATGTTATGAATATGATATACTTTTTCAGTATATGCTCCTTGTTTTTCTATCATGGAATCAATATTCTTTTTCCATAAGAAGTTCTAAATCTCATTTGCCTTTATCCTGCCATCCTCTTAGGTGAAGCTGTACAATTTTTTGTTTCTCTGGCTTTCCTATGCTTCTATAAATACTCATCTAGTCACAAGTAAGGGTTATATTGGAGGAAATCGTGCAGTTTGCCCCATGTTTGTCTTTGGCTGTGTCAAGTTTGGACCACGTTTACTTTAGAGATGACTATATTATCTGTTAGTGAGCAAACATTTGTGTTTACCCTTTCCATAAAAGTGTTGTTTTCACCTTTGTTTTAAGATAAAGACAGAGAAAGAAGAAGGGCTAGGGGTTAGTTTTGTAAAGCTTGAAAGTGAAATATGATTCAGACGAGAAAACACTCTTCAGCTATTGATAGCTTTCTTCTCGGTTCAACAAGAGAAATGTTTGTGGATTTAGAAAACGAGCTTTTACTAACACATTCTCAGCTGTTAGTTTCTCTAATTTGAAAATCACTTCATTTATGTGCGGCTGCGAACATTCGAAAAGCATGTTCTCGATTTATGATCTATATGTTGGTGAAATATGTAAAACACAAAGAAAGCATACAAGTTGATTTGTTAGATATAAAGTTTTAGATTTTTTTTTCTTCTCACTAAAAGGGTTATTCATGAACTGCCCAGTGTGAGAGCAGTTTATCATTTTATGTGCTTGCTATATCATCAGGCCTGATGGCTACCGACTGTGAAAACCTGGCAGCAATGAAGAAATCATTGTATCAAACCCTTTTTAATTAAAATAAACTGCCATAGGCTACTATAACCAATTTGATAAATTCCCCCACCAGCTCTTATCAGAATGCCTACATGGCATACATCTTTTGATAAGTTCCAAGGAGAGTATAGATATACATTTACATATTCATGTAAGTTTTGGGATATATATCTCTCTCCCATACCCTGCTTTTTGTACCAGAAATATCTTAGTAAACACCGTCTTAAGTAGAGCAGTGTGCATACCTTGAAATTTGTGTTTATCGTTGACCTTTTGTGACCTTGATAATAGACAGGAAAGAAAGCTTTTCCTGTGCAGGGAGCTTTTGAGCAATTGATAGCCCATCCATTTCCCCTATGCAGCCCTTGTAGACATGTAAATAGATACTTACCAATCAAACAAAATTTATTACAAGAAGCTGGGAAGTTCACGAATTATCTCATTACATAATTTGATTTGGTGTTTTGTATCTTATAACCCAATTCCAGAGATTTCTCGTTATCTCTCTGATGCAACAGAGAAAATTCAGACTGTTGCATGCTTGCCCCAATCTGTCCTGATTTAATGTTTGTTTTTTTGATAGTTGGGGATGGCTGATTCTGTTATCCAGATTGGAGGTGTCTGGCTTCAAGAGTATAGAGTTATACTTGGCATACCTTCTTGACATGTTGTGATTCTGTGATAGAGAGTGATTTCTGCATCACTACTACGCAAGACAAGATTCTTTTATGTGCAGCTAGGTTTATGTCACTGTGGGAAGATTTTTCTCTCTTACTGGGGCAACATGTCAGTACTTTTTAAAGATTGAAACTCTGATCCCCTTCTCTCTCTCTTTTTCTCTCTCTCTCTCTCTCTCTCTCTCTCTCTCTCTCTCTCTCTCTCTCTCTGTGACACCATGCAAGTATATTTTATACATGTATTTATATTTAGTTGGTTGGTTATAGTAAGAAGGTATTACACTGAAAGGTCTTTTCTTATCTCCTTGAAAAATTACTTTACCTTGTATTTATGTATTAGAAATCTTAATTCCCTTAGACATATATTTCATTCCAGGTAGACCGGACAATGAATCTTGATGTGTCATGCCTTATATAATTTAGGTCCTATTGTAATGAGTTGGAATGGCATTGTTTGTCCCATCAGAAAGTATGCAAGTAAAAAGGGCTCAGAATAAGTAAACCTATTGGTCCTACCCCTTTGCTAGGGACTTAGGAAAGCAGTTTTTAAGCTGTGATCCCTGATGCTGTTTCAGGTTGCCTAATTAGTGAGATTTGATGTGCGACCTTTGTACCTGGAGGTGCATATATAGGCAGTGTATTGATTTCTACCTGTGCTAAAGCTGTATTGATTTATCATGTAAGGAGAATTTTGATCACGATTATGGTGATAATTCTTTATAATTACTAAATGGCCTACAAAAGCCATGAGTATAGACCTGTCATAGTAGCGGCTGAGAGGAAATTCGCCACCACCATGGTAACAAAGAGAGGATGTTACGTAGGGCTATAATGATTATTTCTTACTAATTTTAATTTTAATTACAATGAAGCTTTGTTAAAATTGTCCTTCCAGTGCATAATATTCCTTAATTAAGAGGAGGAAGAATGTTACGTGCTTGAAAAGAGAAAATAGAAGGTGGAAAAAGTTGTAACATCATTCATGTATAGACACACGGACATTGAGGTGAAATTTTGCAAGCTTTAAAAAAAGATTATGAAAATAAATAGTTTGAAATATGTACCGTAGTGAGTTCAAGATGTAAATTGGGTAAATTGGCTAGACTTTTGGCTAGAAGTCTAGCCATGTTAGACTATTCAAATATCCTGGAAGGAAGAGCTCTAGATAATAAAAATCCAATTAAAAAATCAAATTATGAAGCTGAAACATTTTGATTATTGTAAAAGATAGTTTCAGTATTGCCAGAAAAATCATATTTAAATTTTTAGGTAAATTTAAAGAATGATTTGTTGACCACTGAGCCTCATATAATAAAAGATGTAATTTATACAAGTGTAATACATAGATCTTAAACTGATTGGAAAAATTAGGTTAATGTTCACCATTTCCCAGGTATCAGTTGTCAGTGAAACTCATGATATTTCAGTATACTTTGTTAACTATTTTGTTTCAGGAAAAATGAAAATTCTGTATTTTACTAGTTTGATACAACAACATTTTGTTGCACTATAATACAATGTGTTTATTGACCACAAAATGTGTGCATAATGATGCAGTTCCTTTATATTCCCCGCGATGAACATTTTTTAACTGAAAGATTTTATAGTAATGATGTAAAGCATTGTAAGGGAAGTTTCTTAAATTTCATTGTTGATTATAAAGTACCGGTATGACTGCTCTCTTCATGTATTTGAGACTTAAAAATTTTTTTTAAAAAATTATAAATTGAAAGGAAGGATCTGTGGAGAGATTGGTCCTCAGATATTTTCATCTTTATGATTAAATCTGAGAATGGAAATTCTTTTAGGTTTATGTCACTTCCATATCTCTGTAATAACTACTGTTGGTTTGTTAGAGCAGAGCTTAGCGGGTGATGATGTCTAGTGATAATTGGCTGGATAGGGTTCATAACTCAGCATGACAGTCATTTCACAGGAGAGCAAGCAGAGGTGGAATGGTTCAATCAAGTTAAAAGGATTGAAAAATCAGTTTTCAACTTTTTTTTATTGCTATTTTTTCACGATTTTGAGGTTTCTAAAATGTACTTGATGGTTTGATTTAGAATATTGAAAATTCTTCACTTTGCTAAAAAAAAAAAAAATGAAGTGCACAATCTTCTTACATGACGTACAACAGTGTTAAAGCAGGGCTCATGCAGGCTTAATAGTCACTTGAGTAATATTGCTCAGATTTGAAATCTCACAGCTAATATGCCTTTCCAATCTCATTCACACGAAACCGGTAGACCATGCCAGATATTAAATGCATGTGTGCATAATGTTCATATCTTGAGGTTAAAATACCTGCAATTGGTTTATCAAGGTTTTAAATTTTGAGAAATTTTTTGGCTAATATTAAAATTAGCATTTTAGACCCTCCAAGTTTTGAAAGGATTGGAAGGAATGGTGGGCTTGTTCATTCACATGCATACAGATCGACTTTATCATGAAAGTAAATATATAGTAGACTTCGATGACTTTGTCTATGTATTGAGGGTTTTCATTCCCAACAGGAATATTGGTCACAAGCCGAGATTTCACTGCTTTGTACATGATATACCACAGGTTATGGTTATGACCAACACCAGGCGAGTTCTAAATCACATAAATAATATCTACAGGGACATTTAACCCTTATTTCTTATGTTAAGTGTTTGAACAGGGAACTATTGCTATCTCTCTCTTGAGGTCAGATCTTAGACCACTGTACAATGATCAATCTCTCCATCCTTTCGCTGCTTTTGTTGTGAAGCTACTGCTGTTTTGATGTTTACCAACAATATGATTTTGACAGTTACTTATGTACATAACAGAAAATTATGTCAGATTATTATGCCAAGTCCTTCTAACATATAGGGCTTGTGTCCTGTCTAACTCTACAGGTGCTTGTTTATGAAGATTATTGAACATTACTGCAATGATTGGCTGGCAATCACAACAGTAGATAATATTGGCCAGTAACTTTGTAACTGCTGACATTACATGGTCATGACGTTTGGAGTTAAGAGTACATCCAATGTTATTGTTTGTTTGATTGGCATAGATGCAGGGTCTAGGACCTTGTGTACATAATGGCCATCGGAGAACATCAAAATATGTTGATCAATTCTATGAGTTGACCACATTATGCATGTAAACAGCTGCTTCTTCCGGTGCTAGTGTTTGCACTGGGGTCATAACTACATGTAGGTGACAATTTATGGCTGCAGGTCTCCCATATACTTATGTCCCGGCCAGCATTACTGTTATCACTCTCCTGCTATCTGGGTTTGTAGTATGTTCCTCAGTACTTAAGTTTATTTTTATCAAGACTGATAAAACTGAGGTAGTTTTTCTTCATGCCTTGAACCTGTGACCCTGATTTTATAAGTACAAAAGACATCCAATCTCCATTACAGTAAACTGTTATTGGTACATGTAGTTCATGTATAGTGTTTAAAAAAGTTGGCAGGATCCTGACCGTCAACCCTCTCTCTATGATGACAGGTCTGACGGACTACTGTATACATGTGTGAAATAATGAGTTCAATGCATGCTGGTTGAAAGCTGTGGGTGCAGAGCTGTCAGACAAAGTCAAACTGTGCTGTAGAATTTAGGTAGCAAAACAGTTTAGTACTGATAGAAACAACCTTTGAATGTTATACTCTTGTTGATTGACACATTTTAAATATATGAAAAAAAAATATTGATGGAAACGAGAATGAAAAAAGGATGAAGGTTTTGTGCGGCTTTTATATTCCAGGATCACACACTCTTGCAACTATAAGATTTATTATCTAATGACCAGTAAAATGGTAGCAAGTCTCAATGTCATGGGAAGACCAAGAATTTCTGAAGTGTGGTACATGAACAGTATATTTAACTCGAGTATTATTACTGAGAAATATTAAAATACTGAACCTTCTTGTTTTGCAATACTGGTATTCTGCATATTTGAATGAATGATGATGCAGTGTGCTGAGATGAGATGGCCTTTGCAGATGTTTGCTAATAGCTTTCTATGAGTTTTTGTTGTTTATAGGTATTTTTTTGTCATATTGTACATGTAAGAATTTTCAGATTTCGGATCAGAGATTTGACCCAAGAGTCAAGAGACCTAGTTGACTATATTTCATTCTGACATTCTAGATGATCAGTGAGAAGGTATTGTCTTCTATAGGTTCTTTGTGCCTCAAGTTTCTGATCTGAGTAATGTTATCTGTACCAATGGCTCCATCTTGAAGCACTCAGTTCCTGTCGATTAGTAGATCTGTAGACTGTATTGCCATCTAAGACTTAGTAACTTAACTGTGAGTCAAGATTGGTAGAGATTATCAGGATTTCGTGAGCAGTACTTAAGATGTGCATACCCTAGATCTGCATTGTGCAGTCGTCAGCAGCAATGATCTATGAGAGACCCAATAATTTTCATTACCGGTATATTCATTTTCTTCAGCCTGTTCTACAGAGTATTACCGAGGTAGCCTATGCTTTGCTGCATTGGTTTTGAAGCAGGATTCTGGATAACCCTTTTGCCAGATTTGATGGGTAAAAGTGGCAAAAACTAACATCAACCAGAGATTGATAGAGCTATAAAAAAAAACACCCAAAAAAATCAAGGAATGTTAAACGTCTTGATCAATGAATGAAATTTATGTATTGTGCCTAGAAGAATTTTATCTTCCTTCTTTCTGTGAGCGGCCATTTTTCTGTAGAATATTACTTGTCTGTGTTGAATCCATCATTGTTTGAATGCTTTATTATACTTGTTGAAGTTTGAAATATTAAAGGCTTGCTCTAATCTTAGGAAGGGTAAAAAGGGAAGTCACACATGCTGAGACCATGCTGGCGAAAATTGAAAAGATGAACGGATAATTCAACTGAAGTCATTCAGCATTGCTATCCTCTCCAGATGCCATTGATTTTTGAATTTTAAAGTGCGAATTTTTTGCAAAGGTCTTTTCTTTTAGTCTTTAAGAAGGAAAAAAAAACTTCAGAGTTTTGCTGTTATCTCATCTATACCTCCTATCATCAGTTACATAACTTGATCAAATCTTTCCGAAAACCGAGGAATAAAAACAGTCTGTGTACTACCTGTCTATATATTTGTGGTAAAATATCGTCTCATATTTTCAGGATTCACTAAATATTAATGAGCTTAGATATATATTTGCCATTTCTTATCAAACATTTGTGCGTGCGGTGGATTTAAAGAGAGCAAAAATGCATTTTTATTGCAGTGTTCAATTTATCTTGTCTAAATATATGAAGGTTTTTAAGGTCAAACCAAATTCCAGTCTTCGAAAAATAATAATGGAAGATATATCTTTATGGTAGTTTAAAAAGGAGAATTATCATTTCTTCAATTATATGATTTTAGGCTACAAACTGTAATGGCTTGAGATCTTTCTATCTCAGTTAACTTTACTGGTAAGTTGAAGATATTTTATAGAGTTTTTGATAACCATGTGGGATCAATTGCTTTTGAGGGGCCATAAATGCCTAATCTAGCCATATGTATGTGTAATTTGCCATTCTCAATGATATTTTATTATCTGGGGTGTTTATAATTCATGAAATCCCCAAGAAGCTTGGTTTATATGACTGTATCAGTTGAAAGAATTTTGAAATCATCTATGAAAAACACCAGGCTGTATGTATAGCCAGTTGCTTGTATAAATTTCTGGTAAATAAAGAAAACAAAGTCTGCATGGTAGAATTATTTTAGAAATATTGTTTTATCTTGATCAGGTTATATGGATCGAGTTTGGCACATGGGAAATTTTTATATAAACTGCAATATGAAAGCATTATAAAAATTGTTATATGTTATTGTGTTGGTTTCCAGTTGTTAATGCATTCAGTGATGAGGAAAGAGAGAATAATTGGATATTATTTTACTGTGGGTTGATTTCACTTTAATTTGTGCTGTAACCATTGACTGTGTGCATTGGTGACTATATATACAAGTGTGCAATTTGAGAACATGGAATTGTCAGAATTATTATTTCATATGTCTTTTCTGTTCCTGTCTACACTAATGTTTTCAGTGTCCATAGATTATGTCAGAAAGGCAGCTAAAAGATGAAAATTTAGCAACTTAAAATCGAAGACTTGATAACTACAACAATAGTTAACTAATGTTTGGTTATCGGTTTAATTTTGATATTCCAAAACAATTTGATAATTGAAATTCAAAGCTTATTTAATCACCAAATCTTACAACAGATTCATTTTCGTGTTTAAAAACTTATTTCATATACATTTGATTATGCATTAATAATTTGAGTATTTAATATTTATTTTTTCTCTTTACAGGAAAAAGAAAAGGGAAGAGCAAAAAATGGAAGCAAATTCTTAAATTCCCCCATATATCTACCTGTATACATTTAAAAAACACATTACGTGAGTATAGCTTACATTCTATTTGTAAATTATAGACAATCTAGATGGTACAAGTTCACACCATCGACACGCTGGTTTCATCACCAGCTGTGTTAATTCAGGTAATATACAAGGTGGGTAAGGGGCCCAGAGTGTTAACACACCTGTATATTAGGTGTCCACAGGTATTGAGCATTCACAAACCTATTAATGACCCACACACCACACACACACACACACACACACATGGTCAAGCAATATCGCCCCCAGAATACAGTAAAAACTGTCCTTTGTCTCTGTGTTTGTAAACACGATCAGGTGACACCCCCAAGAAAACTATGCAGGGCTGTCCGTCTCTGCATGGTGAGGGATTGTGGCTGGCAGATATTTACTGTAGGACTATTGATCTTGGTATTCAATCAGTACAGGGCCGTAAGATGCATTATAAAACATGTGACTTGTCATTATACTAAGGGAGAGATACCGGTATTATACTTACTATGGACAGCCACTGTGTAGGACCATTTATTATTCATAGGTAGCATACATATATACCGGGTATTATTTGAGATATAAAAGCAGGTGGATTGTAAAATGAGTTTTTAAAATTAGAATAGAAAGTGAATGTATCAATAGAAATGGCCCTAGAAATGAAATCATTTCCTTTGACAGGGCAGTTACAGTTATCGGTATGAAAAGTTGACTGGTTGTCACAGTATATTTCCTTCCTATTTCAATTTTGAGGTTGTGCAAAAAAAATTAAAAATTTGCACTGTATTCATGTCATGGTGTTTCAAGTTGACATATGCATGCCAATCCTGAGAGTTATTGGCTTGTATATACCGGTAACAGATTCGTTTTTCAAGTGAAACATGATATACCTTTTTTAGGAAAAGAAACTGTCCCTTGAACCATTTCACAGCTAGGGCACATAAAATTAAAAAAAAGATTGTGTGTCCTGAAACTCACATTTTATTTGAGGGATTTAATTCATAAATTGAAGGACAGCAATAAGAGCATGAAGTTTAGATCACGTAACACTATTTTATTTGTAAACCATGTGTTCTTTTAAGAGCAAGAATTGAGAAAACTTTCACCGTTCATTTATATATATGCAAATGCGAGTGCCAATGGTTATAAAAATATCACCACTTCTACATGGATTGCTGGAAATCGTGTTTCTTTCTGCATCTGTTAAGTCATTGTTAATTTTTTGACTTTGGCAACATTGTTTGCAACTGATAAGATTTTGAGAAGCCATAAATCAGAAATTCGTGAGAAGCACAGATATAGCTTTCCCCATTTTTTTCCCCCTTTCCTCTCAAGAATTGTTGGTGCTAGTAATTGACCTCATTTATTTATTTTGTACGGCAAAGCACATGTTCAAAGATTCAAGAATGGTTTTTTTTTCTCCTCTGTGTTGATTAGAATTGAAATGTTAGAAGAATTGCTTAATTTCACCTCATCAACAATGTGTTGGAGATGCTACACGAATTTCATTGGAAAAAATACCGTGGCCTGGTTATTTATAGGTCACTAGGATATTGCTTAACGATAAAGCCAAGTGAAGTCATTTCATGCGTAATTTGACCAGTACGTGTAACCTTGTTAAGAGAACATGCTATACATTGATTTAAATTGATTTAATGACTTCCTTGAGGTTGTCGTGTAGGAGGACCCAGGAACAATAATAAAATTCCTCGCCTGTTTCACGCCTGACTGATTTTGTCTCGCTCAGTTATTTTAATTTAAGATATTCAAAAAGAAAAGAAAATTCTGAAACGGTATATATTGCTGGAGTTATGTAATAAAATCAACTTAAAATTTTCAATAGCAAATTGAAATATGTGCATTTCAATGAACAAAGCTACAGCTGATGTATGATATTATAGCATTCATGTGGCAATGGACACAGAAATTATCTACGCCATCTTTAATTACACTAAGAATAGCAAAGTTAGTGCCTGTGGTTGGTTTAGAATTCACTTCTTTTCAACATCTACATAATACATTGATATTAAATATGTTGAGTTTTTCAAATTGTACACTCTGCAGTAAAAAAAATATTACCAGAGAAAAGGAAAGAAAAGAGGGCAAGCAATATAAACATATCCTTAAAGTAAGGACAAGTATATGGGCTATAAATTATTTTTCCCTAACACCTTAAGAGTTATATCTGCTGAAGGTAGAGATAAATTTAGATCAGTCATAAATTTGGGTCATTTTTGATTTAAAAGTTTCATTTAACTTGGATGAGCTGTAGAGAATAAATACATGTAACATTTTAAACAAATCTTCCTGTTATTTAAACTTTCACTCAGAAGATTTTCTGAATTGTCTGTATTCCTTTTATCTTTCAAGTGAAAGAATTTGCTTCCAACTTTGAAGTAGATGATAGTGATCTTATTTTTATATGTTGAATATGTGTGATAGCTAGAGAATTTGGTCATACCAATAGAGAGCTTTTAATTCTCGCTTTAAGACTCTTGGAATCTAGTGGATGCAGGAGGCACAACCATGTACCTGAAAGCTGAGAATTAGTTTTACTAGGGTCGATTTAGCATATTAACTACATGGGAGGTGCATGGCATCCCAGCTCAGGGGGAATAATCATTTTTAGGGGTTTTACCTCAAACCAAAATCGGATCAAACTTATAATAATTGCAGTTATTTTTTAGGCTCAGTTTCTACAGCTACACTTGTATTGCTCTTGGTTATGCAATGCGCCTTTGGATAAAAACCACTTCATCTGAATCATATATATAATATATAAATAAAAAAATGAAAACTGTATTAAATTCACTTGTAAGTTCATGCAGTCAAAAGATACGCTATCGGAAAATGTTTTACACCCTTCACAATGTAAATTACCGGTAGATTTATTTTGTACCTTTGATCTGTATTGTGTACATCAATTTGCAGTTTTCTTTTGTTCTTGTTTCAGCTAATACCTATGACTACATAGTAGATCAGCAACCAATAGGCAGGGAGTTGTTCAGACTGTACTGTTGTAGGAAGCCACAGCTCGCCCGGGCCATCCAGTTCTTGGATCGAGTGGTAAAGATCAGCTTAGTATGAAGATTTCAATATCAGCCAATGAAATTCAGAATTCAAGCACACATTATTCACTGTGTACATATCTATTAGTACATGCAATTGCAACTATATAGTTGTATGTTAAATTGCATTTACTGTGGAACATGTATCATTTGTATTTGTTGAACACCAATTTTCATGGATTTCATTGTTGAGTAGAAGCAAGATGTCATATGTTCACCCAAGTGATTTATTTGATAATCAAATGGATAGGACCATTGTCCATGAATTAACTTATCCTTAAAACTGTTAATTTGACCAAATCCATGAAAATTAAAGCCCACTAATATTAATGAATCTACAAAACATAAAGTTTTGATTTTTTTTCTTTAGGCAAGTTATGAGGTGGCTCCAGATGAAAAACGGCAGGAAGAAGCCAAAGAAGTCTATGAAACATATCTAGACCCAAAGGTAACCTATACAGGGTCCTATAACATTAGGGCAAAAGATTTGGTGTTTTGGTGTTAAAATATGTGCTGATTTATTGTCCATTGTCTTTCTGTCTTCTCGGGGGGAGGGGGGGGGTCAGTAATTTGTTAAAGTGGGGTGGGGGGGTTATGGTTCACCTCAAAGAGTTTGCAGGTATTTGATCTTTATAACTTTGGATTTTATTGGAGTATTGTTTGGCATACCGTGTCTGCGTCCATACTTTGATAAACAAGATTTTTCTGAAGGGTGTTATTTTTTTGCTTAATTCTGTGGTATCATCTCAAAAGGCAAAAAATTAATATTCTTTTTGTCATCTTTTAAGAAATTGAAAACATATTAACATTCTAAAAATTAAATGTAATGCCACCTATTTTGGAATCAAAACACAAAAATATGCACCCACAGTTATACGCTAGTCAAAAGTAGGTATACTAGTAGTTTTGATGCACTGAGTCATTCATACATGGGATGGTGATTAAAGGTATATCGTCGTACATCTGTAGAGAGGTGTAAAAAGACATTACTGATAGTGGCAACAGAGAGAGGAGATATTGATCATGTGTATCAGACAGGATGATGTCAGTAGGTGCCATATAGCCTTTCACTGGTGGCAACAGCTGATTTGACATTTTCTTTCTGATCAAGTGTGGGGGAGGACATCGATGATCACGTGTACAAGAAAACTCTATTCGTGTACCCAAGCTTTGAAGAAAGGGCCAAGCTTTCAAAACATGAAAACTAACGGTACTCTTTTAAACAGAAGGGGCCAAGCTTTGGTTTTCAAACCTGCAGAAAATTATGGTTCTAAGCAGAAAAAGCCAAGCTTTAGTTTTCAAAACCTGGAAAAACTATGGGTCTGAGCAGATAGGAGCAAGTTTTAGTTTTCAAAACCTGGGGAAAAAAACTGGTTCTAAGCAGATTAACATTTAGTAATTGTTGATGGGACAATAGCAACTTATCAATATTGAGTTATTATAATGAGTATATTAAGGATTTTTTTTTCGTTTCGTTATCTATGTATGACCTTTAGGACACAGTGTAATTGAACAGAAATTGAACAGATGTTGTCAGGAGGGCATCACAATTAGTATGACAACAGATAACAGGATGAGATGTTATAACTATCGGTTTTTGATACGACAGATTGACACCACGCAAAAATGAAACACCCAATCTGCATACAATGATACACAAATGTTGCATTTTGAATAAGGATGGGCTAAAGTCTTGCCTACAGTGTACATATATCTTAAGAACCAGCAAACATTTTGTTACGTACTGTAAGTGCATGTTGAGCTATTTATTTGAAGTACAGTACTTATCTTGTGTGACAACATAGGGTGAAGACTCTGCATTAAGGAAGTAAAGAATGCAAACAAGAAATTAATAGGAAATAATAATACAATTTCTGAGACCACATTTACCGAGTAATAATGCTGACTTTCAGTTTTTTGTGGCTCTCTGCCTACCCTAATATTGATTACAGAATTCCCCCCCCCCCCCCCCACCCCCCCCCCCAATGATACAATTAAATAACATGGTGCTACCTGTATTACATCTTTAAAATACTGGTACGTGTACCAAAACAAAATCTACTGCTGTCTTTGATTCAACTTGGGAAAGTTGATGTTTTTCTTGTTTAATTGTTAGTATGCATATCAAATAGTTTAGCCTATAGGGAAGTGAGACACTCTTCCATTATAAAGCAGCTAGTGGTTGATAATGTGTCTTTGTGTTTTATTTTTCAGTCTGATTCCTATGTAAATCAGGTGAATGGGAACCAGGTCACAGCCATAAAGGAGAGTATACACAGTCACAACTGCAGTAAAGAAATATTTAACTCATGCGTAGAGTAAGTACAGGAATTTGTTTTTAGTAACTAGTGTGTGGTCCGTGTATTTGTAACAAATGTGTATAAATAAAATATGCAAGAAGTAACACAGTATGCATATTGATAAACGTGTATATAAACTGTGTGTCACTTTTTGAAACAGAAGTATTGAACTTCTCTCTTTTGTAAATTGTGATCCTAGTTAAAATTGATATATAACTTTATGCAAATGAAGACAGTTTGTTATATATATGTGTATAGACTTAAAGTTTAAAGATTGTTAATTTTTTTATTTTTCAGATTAATCACAGAACATTTAAAAAATGAACCATTTAAAGATTTCTTAGACAGCATGTATTTTAAAAGATATTTACAATGGAAGTGGTTGGAAAGGTAAGAGCAGTTCTTTCTCAGTACCCTGGTAATTTTATTCCTGCAGTAATCAGTATAATTCTATTCTTATAGTTTTCAATTTATCATTTTATAAATTATTACGAGATATGGAAAGTAAACTTTCAAACTCATTGTGGGTTTTCTATCCCCTAGATTGCCAAGGCTTAGGCATAGAGAACACACAACTTGGATAAAAATCACAAATCATGAGAGATTCTAAATATAATACATGTATACTTAAAGTGCCTAATATATTTGCATGGATTCTAAATTTGAAAAACCATTTTGTCTTTTCTTTTTGCAGTCAACCAGTCACAAAAAACACATTTCGAATGTACAGGGTACTTGGGAAGGGAGGGTTCGGGGAAGTCTGTGCATGTCAGGTGCGAGCGACGGGAAAAATGTACGCGTGTAAGAAACTGGAAAAGAAGCGAATCAAGAAACGCAATGGGGAAAGGATGGCTCTGAACGAAAAGCAAATTCTACAAAAGGTCAACTCTAGGTTTGTTGTAAGTATTCCAAAGATGCGGGAGATGAGAATATTTACATACCTTGGAATCATTTAAAGTTTGTTTGGTCAATTTTTCATGCCTTGGGAATTTCTCAAAAGTTTGTGTATTTGCTTGTTCATATACTGAGTTTCTTGAGCAATTTTTATGGTACATTAATTCGTGGATGAGGGGTACCCATACAATCCCTAAAAACAGAGCCTCTACATATTCTCTAAATGATTATTACAAAGTAGGCGACTGATAATGTTTGATTTTTCTTTATTTTTCTTAAAAAAATTATAGCTATTATTTTGTGGTAAAATTCTATGTGTAACATTATTACACTATGGTATGCTTTGTCAAATGGGGTCAGTAGATGTGAATTTGACCTTGTTATCAATTGATTCAAAGCACAAATGCATTATTTTTGCTCTTAACTGTCTATATCACATATTGTATACACATTGGATATTAAGTAGAGTGTTTATAAAAAGATGACTGGCCTTTGTTGAAACAGATGAAGTGTCAAGATGAATAAAAACAATCACACCTGACAGAAAAAGTAAATAGCTTCTTTCTAATAGAAGGACTTTAACACTTGCGATAATTCTTCATCTGGTCTCTGGTGTTAATGGGAGAGATAAAAGAAAAAAGATGACTGGGAAACACACATGTTGGTACCATCTTGTGCTGTAGGCAAAAAAAGTGAACCCCCATAATATGGTTGCATTTACCTAATGGATTTAGCTCTTCAGGAGTTCAAAAGTGGCGACTACTGATGACAACGTTGTTAATGATAAATTGATTTTTGATATGTGGAGAATAAAAAACTCAGGTGAATTTTTGATGTTGAAAATTCTCTGCCAGGTCTTCCGGTTGTGAGAGGTTAAAAATTCTTCAAGATATTTAGATTGAAGGAAAAAAAGATGGGTAATTTAAAAAGTGCTTTTGAAACACCACCCTATCTTAGCATTCCGGAGATCCAATTAGGGATTTTTTTAAAATTGAAATTGTCAGGTACTCAGTAACTGAAATTCCTAGACAGATTCTTTTTTGTAACTCCCACAAGGATTTTAAAATGGGTTTTGAATTATGTCTGCATTGAACAAAATTTAATGCATGACTTGTGTTTATGAAAACATGTCTAAATACAGATTGGTTAATAGTCCAGAATGATAGAATTACATGCAGGTAAATTTAAATAGGGAAATTATATGTTACATGTTGGATTACTTTTATGATAGGAAACAAAAAGGTTATGTAAATCATTTTGAATATCAGTCCTTAAGTTTTGATAATTTACAAAAAGTACATGTATTACTTTTTGATAAATGAAAGATCCTGTAGATCAGTACATACATGTATTACACTGTTTTTGTGTCCAATTTTGTGCATCATTTTTGCATTGGTACACTATAATATGCAACATCCTTTTACGCTAAACACAAAGAAGTAATAACTTTTCATTTGTTTAAAATTAAAAGAGAGGGGTGTTGCATTGTTCAAATTTAAATAGATATTTTTAGCTCACCTGAGCTGAAAGCTCGAGTGAGCTATTCTGATCACATTTTGTCTGTCGTCCGTCTGTCCGTCTGTCTGTCTGTCTGTCTGTCTGTCTGTCCATCTGTAAACTTTTCACATTTTCAACATCTTCTCAAGAACTACTGGGCCAATTTTAACCAAACTTGACACAAAGCATCCTTAGCCTAAGGGGATTCAAAGTTGTGAAAATTAAGGACCAAGCCCTTGTACAAGGGGAGATAATTAGGAATTAATGACAATTTTCGAGAAATTTTCAAAAATCTTCTTCTCAAGAACCATTTGGCCAGGAAAGCTGAAACTTGTGTGGAAGCATCCTCAGGTAGTGTAGATTCAAAGTTGTGAAAATCATGATTCCTGGGGATAGAGTGGTGCCACAATGGGGGGTCGAATTTATACACAGGAAAATATAGAGTAAATCTTTAAAAATCTTCTTCTCAAGAACCATTTGGCCAGGAAAGCTGAAACGTGTGGAAGCATCCTCAGGTAGTGTAGATTTAAAGTTGTGAAAATCATGACCCTTTGGGGGTAGGGTGGGGCCACAATGGGGGGTCGACTTTTTAACATAGGAATATATAGAGTAAATCTTTAAAAATCTTCTTCTCAAGAACCATTAGGCTAGGAAAGCTGACACTTGTGTGGAAGCATCCTCAGGTAGTGTAGATTTAAAGTTGTGAAAATCATGACCCTTGGGGGGTAAAATGGGGCCACAATGGGGGTCGACTTTTTACATACTAGGAATATATAGAGTAAATCTTTAAAAATCTTCTTCTCAGAAACTAATCAGCCAGGAAAGCTGAAACTTGTGTGGAAGCATCCTCAGGTAGTGTAGATTCAAAGTTGTAAAAATCATGATTCCTGGGGATAGAGTGGTGCCACAATGGGGATGGAATTTTTACATAGGAATATTAAGAGTAAATCTTTAAAAATTTTCTTCTCAGAAACTAATCAGCCAGGTGATTATTTAATATTGTTTAGACTTTGGCTTCTGGATGATTCCTGGACAATTGGGTCTCACAAGGGGTTCAGAGTTTGATGTAGGTTTATATCCCATATATAAACAATTGTTTAGGATCTTTTTGAGAGCTGCAATGCTCAACATGTGATATTACTATAAAATCATCCTGTTACAAAGGGGACTAATGATAATTAACATAAGAATATCCAGTGGAAAAAATTGAATTTTATTTATACAGGATCTACATGTATTATACTACATTGTCCAGATAGTTTGTATTATGACTCCATTAAGCTGATTTTATCATACCTATTGTTCCTCAGGTGAGCGATGTGGCCCATGGGGCTCTTGTTATTAAATTATTATACCTTATGTTAAGCCCTAGTGGCAGTTGAAAGGCCTAGTTAAGGCATTACAATTGTCATAGAAAGATACAGATATATAGGCCTAGCTAAGGGATGACAGTTGTTATAGAATGTTTAGAATGATACATATATACAATGTAGATACATTTGAAAGTATCTAATATGTCTTGAATGTTGCTCTTGAGTACATCTATAAATATATTTGACTGTAAATTCAGATCAGTGTACTGGTAACTGATAGCTGTTGATCTACTTTTGCAGGTTAGTTTAGCCTATGCATTTGAAACCAAAGAGGCATTGTGTTTAGTATTGACTATAATGAACGGTGGGGATTTAAAGTTTCACATACATAATATGGGTAACCCAGGATTCGAGGAAGAGAGAGCTATATTTTATGCAGCAGAAATCACATGCGGGCTAGAAGATCTCCATCTAAAAGGGATAGTGTATAGGTAAGATTTTTTCATGTTTTAACATAATGTTCTGGAATCTAAAATGTTTTTAAACGGGTTTTCCAACGGAAAAATCTGGTTATTGAAATGGTGAAAATGGCAGGCGGGCGGCTGCGAAAAGGGTACCCTTATTGTACGGATAACTCCTCCTACATTTTCAAGATAAGAAGTTGTTCTTTTGCAGATCAATTGTACATATATCAGAGGTGTGCATATTGCTAGAATTTTGATTTCTGATAATTTATGAAAAAAATACCAGCTTTTGAACTTAGTCATTTTTTGACAAAATATTGCATACAGGGTACCCCTATTGTACGGATAACTTCTCCTACAGTTTTCAAGATAGGAAGTTGTTCTTTTGCAAATCAATTGTACATATATCAGAGGTGTGCATATTGCTAGGATTTTGATTTCTGATAATTTATGAAAAAAATATCAGCTTTTGAACTTAGTCATTTTATAGGAAAAATATTGCATATGGGTCCTCCATTTCTCTGGATACGGTAGGCAGTGTTTATCAATTCAGGGTTGACATGGATTATGGATACAGTTCACATAAAAGAAAACCCGGTTTGCTGTCACATTGACAGCTTTTCACTTGTATAAATTTGATTTAGTGTAATTTTTAAAAAATATGATTACCCTAGTACTATGATCCTGATTCAGCTTGAATTTATAATAGATAATGCAAAAACAGTTCAACTTCCATATCTCAAACATCAATTTCTCGAATACCATGGATGTGTTGAAGTGATTTGAAAGTTCCAGTCACTTATTATTCAACTATTTTTACCTCAATCTCCATCCTCAGATATCTTGATTTGTTTTTCTCAGTCCCATGGGGTTCAAGATAATGAGGTCTGACTTTACATGTATAACTGATATCACCCATTTCTGTCATACTTTTAAGATGTTATTGGGTAACTAATAAAATTGTCAAAGGATTGGTTTAAATCGATTTCTTTAAATGAAAAAAGATGTCATCATTTTGTTCCATGAGTAGTTGCAGATTTGGGGTAAATGGGCCATAGAACCACAGTTCCTCGCATGCAAGACCTGCAATTTGCGTTGCACAAAAATGTGCACTAGTTTAAGGCTAATTAACCTAAAAAAAAATTCCTAACTCATTCTGTGTAAATATTTGATACCAAATAACTCTTTTCATATTTTACTACTGAATATATCTCTTTTCATGCCTCAGAATGTCTCTTAAACAAGTACACCAACTGAAGAAATTGTAGTATGTTAAATTCACTTGCAGATCAAGAGTCGCCATTTTTACCTGTAAACAAACCGCACTTCTTACTTGATTGGGCTAAATAGGGTGTTTAAACGAATTTTAGAGTCAAGGAATTACATCAGTAGAAAAATGTTTAGAAAAGATGATTTTTGGTATTAAATATTACCACAGAATATTTTAAGAAATTAGATTTGTTAGTCCAAAACTAGTGCACGTTTTCTGTCCCATAAATTGCAAGTTTTTTGTGTGTGTGAGGAACCATAGCTCTATGGACTGTCAACCCAAATTTTCCAGTAGAGCTACAGATAAGCAGTTATTCCCAAAGTAACTACCGGTACATATTTTCAAAAATTTTTCATATCAAAAGTTAAGCGTAGAGTACCCATAATTCCAGATTGGCAGTATTTTTTGCCATCAAGTTCATGTTACATTTAATTAATTTTTATACAGGATTGTATGATTATTTTACTTTAAGGCCATCCTTAAAAAAATGTTTGTTTGGAATTGCCGCCTGGAGGTTTCTAGACCCAGGAGGGAGGGAGGGTATTTTTTTTTTTTTTTCAAACTTGAATTTTAATTGAAAACTGGTAAAAATAAAAATCTCCATATAAAAAAAAGTTCTTTATTTTTTCGTAATGAAATTTTATCAGCAGGGGGTATTTCAATGAGGCGGGAGGCAATTCCAAACAGACAATAATTTCATTTTTGCCTAATAATGGGATATATTTAAATCATGTAAATGAATAGCAAAGATGCTTAAGTCCTTCCATGAGGTCTGATATTAGTTATTATGATGCTAAAATTGCATTCTAGTACTTGTTACATTAAAAACTGTGACCTGGTAAAAACCACTGTAGACCATGAATCAGTGACTGCCATTGATAAAACTTTGAAACCTAAATCAAAATTAGCCAAGGATATTGGGGGATAAATCATATCATTATATAAGCAGCTTTTTGCTATTATTCAAATCCTTATGTTGTATTTTCTGCTGAATGATAGATTGGTAAACATAATTCTTGCCAAAGGAGTCTGAAGAATTCACAAAAATATACTTGTTTCTGATTTCAAATGTTTGTCTGGATTCATAGAGCAGTTGATCTTTTGTTACACCAACCAAAAAACAAAAAATTCTCTGAATTTCAATTCTGTGGTTCGAGTACCAATTTTTCATGGATTTCGTTGTTGAGTTGATCCACAAAATTAAATGTTCATTGAACTGCAATATCTATTAACATATTGTACTGATAGAATCAATGGCCATGCATGAATTTACATATCCTTGGAAGTGTCATTTTTACCAAATCGGTGAGAATTGATGTCCACGAAAATATTAAGGAAACAAGTGTATATACCGTTATATGCTGAGTAGATGTGCGTACATGACTTGCTATGAAGAAAATCGTGAAATTCCAACAATTCGTGACCCACAATTTTTTTTTCTTTCACAGAGATTTGAAACCAGAGAATATTTTACTGGATGATCATGGTAAGTGATAATTGCTCTTTTGCGTCAGAGTTAACCTATAGTAGTTAACACTTTTGAAAAACTAGTTCACAATTATCAGGGTTTTATTTACAAATCCTATTCTGCACCTTGTGAATGAAAGGAAAGGAAATTGGAAACTAATTTTAAATGACATGTCTGAAAATTGTCGGTAAAGAGCAGACGATGATCATCTAAATTTAATCAGGGTGTGTGTACATTATATAATATAGAGGTACCAGTAGATATAACATCTATATACATGTACACATGCCAGTAGATATAACATCTATATACATGTA
>WFKH01010211.1:29239367-29268978 GCA_016163765.1 Magallana hongkongensis
AAAAAAGGTGCATGTGTTGGACAGTATACTTAGAACAAGATGCTTTTGTTGAACAGTTAATATAAAACTAGGTGCATTTGTTGAACACAAACTTGAAATATGATTCATTTGTTGAATATAAACTTAAGGTGGTATGGAACACCATCATATTGTGACGTACTTCCTATCAAAATAGACAATAAAATCAGGTGTAATTTCATAAAGTTTTCATTTCCCAAGACTATATTGCCTAACAATGTAGCGTAATGGGTAAGAGCTTAAACTATGAATTTCTGTTAGTCCTGAGTTTGAATCCGGCTGGGGGTTTTATTATTTTTACCTTTCCAAAAATTTTTAAAATATATTTTTTGGTCAAATATTGTAAAATCTGAAAATTCTACACCGGTGAAGTATTTTGATTATAATGTACTTTTATCCACATTGCCATCGACAGGTGTCTCATACCACCTAAAAATAAGACGCATTTTTTGAAGACTGTTGGCAAAATTCAAAAGTAACCTTGAGAATCATGAATATCCTTGACATGTACCAGCCGTGAGTCAATTTTTTAGTCTTGCATAACCTTTAGATTTTCATTAACGATCTCCGATCCTCAGCAATGTTTGATATCTCTAAATTATCCGGATTTCTTTTATTCGTACAATAAACCTGACTTTTATACAGACAATTTTCATTAGTATTCCACTACAGTGGACCCCGCTTAATATAATAGTTATTTTGCCAGGAAAAATTATTATATTAACCGGACTATAATAATAACCGAACCCAGCTAAATTCAATGTGTACAAGTATGATATGTGCCTACTGAGGCTATTCACGTCATGTATTATTACCATCTATTTCTAGACAGTGTAATTTCCACAATAATTGATGATTTCTTCTAAAACTTTACTTTTAATGCTTCAAAAAAGTTAATTCCATGGATAAAGTTAACTATTACAAGCTGGGAAAATTGCAAGATCCACCAATATGCTTCCGATGGCTTTCATTTTGTTTTCTTCCTGTACTTCCGGTTTTGACTAAATCTAATAAGGCATTCATGAGACAATTCGTTTTTAATAAATTCTTTCAATAAAAATGAAATAAACCACAAAGCTATGCAGAACTTTCTTATTTTATTTGATTTATTTAGCCCATTCTCCCTATAAAATAAAGGCATATTTAATAAAAAAAAAAAAAAGACGAAGACTTTGTCCTTACTTAACTGCAGTACAAATCGTCAAATGGAACATCATGTACAATGCTAAGCCATGTAAAATATCCCATTTGTTATAAATTATTTGACAAAAATAAGAGGCATTCACTTATTCAAACTGTAAAGAACTTCAATATACAGCGATGTCACTTGACAGGTGCATAGGTAAAGTACCCAAGCCACGTTCAGTGAGGCGTGACTAATCCCGTCTGACCAGCACTGTCGGTAAATTTCAAAGTGATTTGGGAAGTCGGAGTGTTTATACAAGCTGCTCATGAGGGGTTAGCTCGTGAAAAAGGTGTGAAACTCAATTGACAGGCGTGATCTTTCTATTATATTAAGCGGGGTGCACTTTTTAAGCTATTATAATAACCGATGTAAATTACAATGATTTATTAAGAAATGGTTTTGTGTTT
Source organism: Magallana hongkongensis (assembly GCA_016163765.1). NCBI lineage: Eukaryota > Metazoa > Mollusca > Bivalvia > Ostreida > Ostreidae > Magallana > Magallana hongkongensis. The sequence continues at coordinate 29,240,979 of WFKH01010211.1, forward strand.
TGAAAAACTATTATATTAACCGAACTATAATATTAAACGGGTATTATATTAAGCGGGGTCCTCTGTATATCAGAAAAGATTAAATGCCATTCAATGATTAATTTCAAATAAAGTGCATCATTGCTTCTCAGTAAAAACTGAAATGTGCTCATTTTTTATAGGTCATGTGAGAATATCAGACCTGGGATTGGCTGAAGAGGTACCAGAAGGGGAGACAATCAAAGGCCGAGTCGGCACTGTTGGTTACATGGGTAAGGAAAGTCGTTTTCGATACCAGCTGGATTTTTTTTTTGCATGCCCACAGATGAAGTTCCTCAAAAGAATGTATTGAACCCTTTCCCTTTCTTTCTAGCCCCAGAGGTAGTGAAGAACGAGAGATACTCATTTAGTCCGGACTGGTGGGGGTTAGGCTGTATCATTTATGAAATGATTGAGGGAAAGGTGAGAGTCTTACAGAAATGATACAAGCAAGTCAAGCTTTTATAGAGACTGGAAGATCAACTACATGTAATTACTTTCCTGAAAATGTTTAATTTCATTATTAACAATATCATTAAATATTATTTAGTTAATAAAAACCCCATATGTTTTATCTTTAATAATAAATCTAATATAGGTATTGTAAACCAACTTTTATTTGCCACAACTTAATTTTGCATTTAGCCAGTAATTAATTTGTTTGTGATGATAAAATTAGCCCTGTATTCTGTTGTGCAACATTGATTGCAGCCACATTGGTCAGGATACTTATTTCAAAATAGACAGTGTGATGATATAACTGGGTGTTTTACAGGGACCATTCCGGGCGCGGAAGGAGAAGGTGAAGCGTGAGGAGGTGGATCGGAGGGTGAAGGAGGACCAGGAGGAATACTCCTCTAAGTTCTCCGAGGACTGCCAGGACGTCTGTAAAAAGGTGGGCCTTTATTTCACATGTGCTGGGACTCCTTAATTTGAATCAGTTTTAAAACAGACAGCATATACTAACACTTAAAAATCAAGTGAAATTTGATATTTTAAAGTCACTGTGGACAATGCTGCATTATGAAAATACATGTACCAGTATAGTTTTAGCTTGATAGGCTTTAATGCTGTAATGCAGTTTTGGAAGAACAAGCTATAACATCAATTTGAGATATAATTACTGTATGGCTTTCATTGAGTTCCACTATACTAGAAGTGCTTAAAAGTACCAGTACATGTAATGATGAAGCCTCTCTTGAAGATGGCTTTTATTTTTATTCGGAACTGATAAGTGATGGTGTTTGCTCTGTGTTTCAGCTTCTAAACAAAGATCCCAAGTTGCGTCTAGGATGTGGGCCCTATGGTGCCAAGGACGTCAAATCGCATCCTTTCTTCAAAATGATTAACTTTAAGCGGTTACAGGCAGGGAAGTGTAATCCCCCTTTTGAACCTGATGTAAGTAGACAAAAGGAAACAAAACTACAATGCTGAATAGACAGCTCTAACTAATTTTAAATGGTCATTTTTAAATATCTTATCTAACAACAGATTATGAGTGCAACATTTTCTGCAATTACATGTATATGCTCAAACAATAATTTCCTAAGGTTTAAAAATATTTAACAAACGGCAAAATGGTTTCTATCTGGTGTATGATACCCACCCCTTTCTCACAAAGAAATAAAAATTTTAGAAAAATAGTGTGTATTATATAAGATGCAATGAAATCAGGCTGACTAACACTGTTACCCAAGATCCACATGTGATTAAATTACTGAATGCATCAAATTAATCATAAAAAAATTTTCAAACTCATTATTATGCAAGTTAATTTAGTGAAATGTGATGCAATTCAGGGTTTAGCATTTTTGTATGATTCGGTTTTCAGAAAAGAGCTGTGTATTGTAAGGATGTCTTGGACATTGAGCAGTTTTCCACAGTGAAAGGTGTCAACCTTGATGCAAACGATGACTCTTTTTATACAAAATTTAGTACTGGCAGTGTATCAATACCATGGCAGAATGAGGTAAAATAACAGTTCCCGCAAGCTTTATCAGGGTTTTACTCTTGAGCATGAGTGACAATTCTACAAACATGGTTCAGTAGCTCCACAAACTTGTAACATCTTTAATTTTACCATTTTTTGAAGGACAACTTTTACATTGATGGATATTTACATGACTTCATTAATACACACAGAATAAATGGTTATCGTCTTGAAATATACGCAATATTGATTGGGTGTGAGTAAAAATATAATAGACGGCAATACTATAACCGTAGCCCAAATATTGCTTACTGTTATAATTCAAGACAGTTGTTATGTATTCTGTTTATCGTACAATATAGTTTTATATTTAAGGACACACGAGACATTCCTCAATTTTAGATAATTTTTCTGAAAGATTATTTGTTATTTATTTGCATTTAAACCTGTTTATATGCACAAAAATTCAGGGTACATTACCAGGCTATTTTTGAAGCTAGAATATTTTGGATTTTCCATATAATAGCATGCAAAATGCAATTGAGTGCTTATAAATAAAGTCATAGTATATAGTTTTCATTGAAACTATTTATCTAAATAGAAAAATATCATATAACATGGAATATAATTGTGAAATTAAGTAGTGGAAATCTTCACATTGCGGAGATAAGAAATTTTTTAAAGAATAATTGAAGATAGGTCGCGTCTGACCTTAACAATCTGAAACCTAGCTATTTGTGACAAATTATGTTCTATATTTGTTATTCAAAAATGATACAATAAAACCAAAAACGACACAATAGAGTATAGATGATGTAAAAAAGCCTTATGTCTTTGGAATAACCGTGCGAGGCTTTGTTTTTTTTGTTTTGATAACTTAATTCGGTCACTGCAGGGTGTTGCAGCTGGTATTAATGTATTGATTGCAGTTAAAATTTTAAGTGACTTCAGTTTAAAAAAAAAAGTTATATGAATATCTAAATACATGTAGATTTGCCTTGAAGTTTGTTTAAGTCCCGAAAGGGATCTGAATTTTTTTTTCTTCTGATTTCTGAATTAAAGTTTTATGACATTCACTGTTTAATATACATGAAAAAAACCCAACAGAAAATAGTTGTACTAGCAATGTCTACATACAAGTACATGTACTCTGCACGCACTGGTTATTTTTTGTTTCCTGTCTCATCCTGCTGTTTCTTTTTCAGATGATTGAGATGGAGTGCTTCAAGGAACTAAATGTGTTCAGTGAGGATGGGGACACCCCTCCCGATCTGATCGAGGAACTCCCCCCTCCCCCACCCCGGGGCGGCCTCTTCAGCAGGCTCTTTCGGAGACAGGTCAGTCAACAAATCAGGGCCTCAGAAGTGCTCCGACATGGACTGTAAAATCATTTGTAACTTCAGGGCCAAATTTTGTGGATTGTGAATTTTTTGAAATTTGGTTTAAGGGTCCATTATACCTCTGGGAAAAATTTCTTAGACCAGCTAAAACTGATTGATTCTTTGAAGATGTGATATTCCAGTATGTGTACAATATGAAAATGACAAGGAAAAATTATACTTTTGGGAAAATTTTCAAAAATGAATTGCAATTCATATTTTAACAAATTCGAACTTGGGATCTGTGGGTCAGTAGTCTGACATTTTATCCACTGAGCTATGAAGTTAGTTAAACAAATCTACTGATCTAAACAATTCCACATTTCATTTGTATCTAAATGTTATAACATTTTGTTATGAAAATTAAAGTCACTGGGTGTGGAGGATCTTTGATTCATTAATGTTTTGGCAATGTGTAAATTCTCCTCATATATGTTAGTTTATTTGTTACATCATTTATCTACACCCACTCTACCAGGTGCTCAATATGTCTGCTCTTGTTTGGCATTTTTATAATAGTTAATGTAAGGCAAAATTTTCATTTTAAATACACTGTATATATTAAAAGACAAAAATAGTGGTTTAATATTGAATGTCAGCTGATGCTGCCAGCTCATTTCATCTATCCTTATGTAATTTGGTTATGAATTACTATAGCATTGCATGATTATTTTTGACATCACATCAATAACACAAGTCAGGTGAGCAGCATTGCATAATTTTAATTTGTCTGTCTACTTGATAGCTGTTACTGGGCTGACAAAAAAAAATTGTATTTATCAATTCATCTCTGAATACTTTTGATCATATTTCAAAAGAATCTAAAATTTGTCCAAAATAGTGGAGGGAGTAAAAACTTTAACAGCATGATCAGCTGTTATAGTATACCATTTTATGAGTCAACAAAAGGAAAATCTGTGTTAGAAATGAAGAACTACAGATATGAAACTGCATGTAACTTCTGTAACACATTGCTGGAACACATGTATACACATTGATTAAAGGGATCAAATCAATGTCTGAAAAAAATTCCATATACAGTATACATGTATATCACCTTTGCTACATAGAATAATTTGTGAAGATCTATGTAGTAGATATTTCTCCCAATGTACATGTGCAGTATATATCATTTTTTCCAGATGGAAGAACTTTGATTTTTAAGAATCAAGAGGCCACCCCCCTTATTATACACAAATTAATCGGTTTTACTATATAAAAGACTTTGTGTTTTGTAGAATCGTGAGGCTCACTGACAAAGAAGAACTGGTGGTGCTGTAGGCTTCCATTGATAAGGAGATTCTTCATTGATTCTCTAAACAAAATGTGGAATGTGGCGGGAGAATCCTGCGTCTGTCTGTATTCAAAGGCAGTAACTGTTGGTGTCTGCCATGCCACCATGTTTTCTATTGTTACATAATGACTCAGGCTGAGACAAAAAGAGTTGCAGAGAAGAAGAAGAAACAAAAAAAAAACAATTCAACTACTGGACAATGTTCTTTTGTCTCATCTTTCAAATCAAAAATTGTCGACAGACTTGAGAGTGAAATTGTGGACAATTTTTGGAGACCTGAAATATTTGCTCGGACTTGCCAGTATTGTCTCAAGAAAAAAAAAAATCTATATATGTATATCTTTTGTAATAGTGTCATAGGGCGTTTGATATGCGAGAATGTGTGTGTTTGCTGGTGAATAATTCATGTTGGTTGAATTTTCTATATATTAGGTTCACTTTTAAATATTTTTAAGTATTACTAGAGATTATTCTATGTTCACGTTGTGCCCATGTTATGTTTATTATGTGTGATGACTTTCCTTCAGTAGTACTGTATTTAGACAACAAATCTAAAGAGACTTCATCCCTCTCAACCCCTAATGATATCACTCCTGTCTTTTGTGTCTATGAATTAAGATTCACTTCAAAAAACAGAGAATTTGTAAAGAAATTTTTTTCGGGGAAGGTAGACAACTTTCATATTTTGGTTTTTGTATTATCAAAATGGTCATTTGTTTTATTTTATAAAAGGAACTATCGGGTAGGAGTTGAAATGACTAAATTATGTTGCTGGTACTGTTATCAGTATATCAGCTTTTATAATTTACTTACATCGGTGTAGTGCTAATTGTTTTTTTTATACATATGCCATAGATAGGTGTTTCATGTAGAAATCGCCAAAAAAAATGGCTCTTGAAATTTAGTGCTGCTTGGTTTGAAGTGTATTGGATCATTTTTTAACTGAAGTCATGATGGCATTTCTTTTTTAAATTGAGCAGCTAAGCATTACAAATAAATGACATATTGTACTGTATAACAACTAAGAGCAAGAGAATTTGAAAAGTAATCTTAAAAAAGTAAATTATGCCCTAAAATGCAATCAATTTTTTCTAGGAGACTACACACAGATGTGCAGTGGTAGTTTCTTTGAACATTTTACTTTGTGGGTGGAATTATTTCTAAATACCTGACAATGCTCTGTAGAAAGTCATAATTATTTCACTGAAAAGAATCTCACGGGGGAATCTCCTGGTCCAAGAAAAGTGTGATGATGTAGACAACATGAGGATACCCCCCTCCCCTGTATCTTTCAACATGGGGATCAAGTTGAAGGGTTGATAGAGTTAGGATTTCATTGGGGATTCTATTTAAAAAAAAAAAAAAAAAAGGAGCAATTCTTCTTTTCTAACTTACATGGATTTTATGATCACTTGGTCCAAAAAGTTTGTTGGCATAAACATTATGATTTTCTTTCCTGACTGTTTATAATCAGATATGAAAAAGGGGTTTAAAAAAATTTTTTTAATACATTATGCAGAACTATTTTGAATCAACCTTATTGCTCGATGATCTTCAAACAAAAGAGAGAACTACACAGCTTTACGAGTTTGGGCTGCTGGTTTCAGTCCTAGTTAGTACATACATGTATATATATATTGTTGCAAACATAACTGTATTTATTGTTATTTGTATAACCATACTTGATACATATTTTCTATTCCCAAACTATTCACATGCAATTTTTATGTGTTATAAATTTCCCCAAGTGATGTGTGTTTTTGATTATACATGTATAAGGAAAAAAAGTTTTTTTCGTGTGTGTAAAAAGCAACTTTTTCTATACAGCATTATCTATGAGTAAGCACCAGGTACGAAACAGTTTGCTTCAGACAGGAATTTTCTTACAATTGACTTTTCCATGCATTGCTTTTAATACCCCTTCCCATTCTTCAAATTTTGCTGCATAAATCACTACGTGCAAATTCTTATTGCTCAAATAGAAAGCTGCTTCAGTATGTAAGGAAAGAATGTATAGATTTTTATAAACTAATGCCAAAGCTAACTAACTACACAGTTACATGATCATGGTTAAAGAAATTTTTTTTTTTTACTTTCGAAGCTCCACCCCTTCATATAAAATTTCAATTACCCGGTATTAATTTAACCTCAATCTTTATTTTTTTCTGATCAAAAAAATAAGAAATCACATGAAAAATACTGTTTAAAGTATTTTAAATTGAATAACAAACTTTGATTTGTCTTACTGATAGAATGTGCTTTCAGTGTACATATGATTGTCTTACATTTTTTTTTTCCGTATATGCTTACAGATGTTTGCAGATATCATATATTTTTGCTTTCTGTGCAAAATCCATGAAATTAAACTTGATTTCTGTCTGCTTGTTTGGAATTAATGGTTGATCAAGATATATGTAGTACATAGACTCAAGGGTGGATCTTTGAAAATTAACACTTGTCTCTTCACTGTTTTCAACAGATTTTTATTATTGATTTACTTGTGGATATCAATTTTGTAGGAGAGCAAGATTTATACTGTGTGAACTTTTTTTAAGAATGAGGGAATGATTTTAAGACTTTATATAAATCACATTTTTATGAGAACATCTGTTTGTATGTACCAAATTACGTGGTTTTTAGATATTCATTAAGGTATCAATCTTTATGGCTGCTCACATGTTAAATAGTTTCAATGACAGTTGAGTATTTAACAACAAAGTTCTGCAACTTTTATGTTTTTAAATGTGAACGGGCTTTAAAATTGCCACATTTCCTTTCATATTATATTGATTAACAATATTTATATATTGAGTGTTGTAATATGAGTATTTATCTTTGTCAATCACTTTTGCAATATATTAAGTTGCATTTAGGTCCATTATAAAATGTACAGTAATTTCAAAACAGCACAACTGACTGCATTGGAGTTTTTTGGTACAGTTTACAAATCAGGTTTTTTTCTCTTTAATTGCTGTTTTTATCAATCAATAACCTAAGACATCTGCCGGACAGAATATTTTTGATGTTGAATTTTATATTCTGGAAATTTTGGCATTCAGAGACAAAAGCTTGGCAAAACAATTACTAAACTTGGTGCTTGAGAGTATATCTTGCCTATTTTTTTCATGATTATTATTTCCCTTTTTTGTGAGTTCACTGTATTTTCCCCCATGATTTGTATCGTTTTCTTCCTCTTTTTCCCTTTTTAACTATAGATCAGATTATTTATTCACATGTCATGAATTGAACATTGGAAATGTTTGCTCACTGACTGTCATTCGTTATGAAGAAATGACATCTCTTGTTTTTTTTTTATATGGAGCCTCAGTTTTTTCTTGCCTCTCTTATTAACTTCAGCTTGATATTTGAATTGATGGCAATTAATTCATGATATTTATTTTTCAGCCCAGACATTGTATCAAAATCTTTTTGTTCAGTGAATTGCATGAAACTTGTACTTCAAGTATTGTTTTTCTTCCAAAGGATGAACAGTCTTTATCATGTTTCATGTGAGCTGTATCTATAACATTAAAAGCATAAAAAACAATTGTATAAAAAAAAAAACAATTCCATATCTGTTGAGTATATATATATATCTCTAGTCAGTCTGTACATGTGACCGTTGCCCCATCCTGTTTGTATCAATTCACTCATAAGATGTAATTTATACAAATGTCATCAACAATCATTATTTAACAACAAAGAAATAATAAATGTTTTACAAAAAGTTTATGACCTTTTTTTCATGTCATTTCAAACAACTAGATTTCTTTACACATACATGTACTGTGTAAGAATGCTGTGATCTCTTGATCAGTGATGGTTTGGCTAAGGGTTCTCCATCATTTTAAAACTTTACTGTGGCAAAAATTGCAGGAACAGCAAATTCAGAGATTGTGCCATTTTGTTCGAATGAGGAAGAAATCCAAATATTTTGGGGTACCGGTAATCATACACAGATTAAGTTCATTTCTTCTCAATTTTTATTGACATCCCTGACCTCCTAACATACCCAAGATGTTGGATCCTATCAATTGTACAAGAAAACAGAGACAGTTTTACTGTGGCTTCAAGTACTTTACTTTTGTTTACTGTGGTGCTTGTACAAAGTGAAAAAATCATGGCGAGCTCTGGTTTGGGTTCCACACAAATGTCCATTTGTCACTCTTTATCAACAAAGTCCCAACATTTAGACAAAAAAAATGTTTGATATTAATTAGCCTCTTTTTCTGGCAAATGATTTAAATGGCCCAGAGTTTTACTTCTACCTTCTCACAAAGAATGTGAGAAAGTTCAATACAGAATTAGGATTGATAGGGACTTGTTGCTCACGGAATTAAAGATTCAAACTCAAACTTAGATTAAGACTTCAAAGAAAGTAAATAAGAACTGTAATAACTTCTTCATGATACATTTATTTCAACCTTCAAAATGTTTTCAAATATCCAAGCAAATTTTATTACAAAAATATGTTGCTTCCATTTTTTTATGGCACATACTGTAGCTGGACCATGTTAAGGTCATTTGAAGTTGTCAATAACTGACTTGCTTACCAAAAGATACTTATGCATAAAATTCATGTATTTTCATGAGGCAAAAACACCTTTCATTCACACAAACATATTCTTATACTCTCACGTTGTGTCATATATTATATTCTATCTAGGCGAGCAGTTTAAAGAAAATTATTTGGAGAGTTACACATGACGTCTACACACAATTCATTATACACTAGTCTAACAGTAAAAACGAAATGTGCATATAAAGGCACCATGCAGGTATGGTACGCATGAAAATGTACCAGTACATGAGCAACAAATGGTAATTAGAGATATTTTGGAAAGAGAAAAAATCTCATTTGCTAGAGACATTTATTTGCCCACTAAATTTCAAGAACTTATACACTGTACATGTACTCTGAGCATTTTCTTGGTCATTACAAGTCATTGTAAGAAAGTCCAAAAAAGGTTATAAAACTCTGTATACTTGGTATACTTGTAATATATGATTCATAGCATACACCTGTTTTTTGTCAGTCAGAATAAGAGACCAGACAATACAGATGTACATTTATCTGAAAACCAGTGATGAGTAAGCGTGGCTTAAATTGCCTTTCATTGGGAGCTGTTATTTGGAAGCTTGTAAGATGAGATCCACCGCAGCCAGGAGATTATCAGCAAAGGCGTCTGGTTTTACTTTGGGGTGGCTCTCGTCCTGAGGTCTAAAGATAAGAGACAGTGATATTCATAAACAAGTTCAATTTTCGAAGAAGGAATAATTTTCACTAATATACCCCGGTATACATATTCATGTACAAGTAGATCCATGAAATAAACACTGTCGTGAAAATTTTCGTCATTAAATATCATAAACAAGATAAGGACAGCAGTATTCAATGCTAAGACAAAATGTATTTTTAGACTGCCAAAATTTTAATATTATGTAATAGTTTAGGAGAAATTACTGTTTTGAAAAAAAAACCCCCAAACCTGCTTCCTAATATACTGGCATTTCTAAGCGCACTGTGTCTATAAAACTGACCTAAATTTTCCTGTGCGGACTTGAATTCCCAGCATGCCACAGGCCTGGGCTCCTCCCACGTCGCTGACGATATCATCCCCCACCATCACTACCTGGATTATGAAGGTAAAGTATATGATGTTAATGTACTTGCATTTATTCAAACAAATAATTCTAATGAGATTTGAATTTCATTACATGTACATGATAATATTTGTCTATGTGTTTATTTTTTTTTCTTTTTATTTATTGATTGCATCTATCCTAAACCTTAACACTTTGTGCTAAGTAAGTGAAGTTTTATCTTACATTTTCAGGACTAACTCCCATATCTTCCAGTACAGAACTAAAGAATGTCTCAGATGGTTTTCCCACAATTTCTGCCTTTACATCAGCTGCAAACTGCAAAATAAAAATAAGAGGCCCACCAGTCATAAGGCTAACCTGAGAAGTATTGGTACGGAGGGGGCCGTGATTTGAACAATTTAGAATCTACCCTTTATCAAAAAGCTAAAGTATTTTATAAATTTGGCCTTCCTGATGCAGGTGTTCTTCATCTAAAGATTTTTAAAGATTTTTTTTAAGACATCCACTTTATTTTTACTGCTTTTATCATTTCTTCTTTAAGAGGGTATATAGCCTTCAATTGAAAAATTTTGATTCTCCTATAACAAAGATGTCTGTGCAATGTCTGTGGTATCAATTGGCTCAGTGTTTATAAAGAGGAGTCAAACATGTCAAACGTTTACGTTTTACAGATGTATGGAAATACATATAGATGCCAGATAAAATTCAATCAGAAAAGTTCACTTAAACTTATAGCTCAGGTGAGCTAAAATCTAAAAAGACAGTAGTCCATTCATCTGTTCATTCAAGCAATTTAACAATATATCTAGTGAAATTTCAGGGGTTAAAATTTGTATGACCAGGTAAAGTCAAGCTATACAACTCTAAATCACACTGCCTTTATACATGTATGTTTTCCAGCTATGAATATATGTATATTAAATTGTTCATGGCTTTCCATACCTCTAAAGCCTTAGCAAATGGTCCAACATCTAACACTAGTTCTTCTTCTTCTTTGTAATACCTCCTACATAATGAAAAAAAAATTCATTTAAGTAGGTTAAACTATTGTGATCGATGTCTACGACATAGATACAGACCGTAACATTCTGGAATAAATTTTTTCTCTCCAAACAATGTTTCTGCTACAGATTCTCCAAAAGCATTCATTTTCGAATTCAAATCTGGTTTTTTTATCCATCAGTATAAAAAATCAAGATTAAAGACAATTTGGATTATATCACAACTGTACATCTTTCATATTTTAGTCATTCTCCCTGTTTACAGCGAATTACAGAATACCGGTAGAGTTTTCAATAGCTTGCTAGATTGCTCAAGAGGGTATTCAATTTGGTCAGCAAGGTATCACATTACGTCTGAATCTAGGTCCTATGGTTACTCAAGTGTAGATTGTTATTTTACATTCAACCCATTCATATTGCACAAAGAAAGTCTCTAGAACACTCTCTCCTATTGTTAGTTATTCTATTCATAGACTTTTAAAAGGAATGTTCACCTGGACAGCACTGGATTCTAGAGTATCAATTCTGATTGGAGTAACTTTGAAATTGTTTTTAAAAAATGTAATTCAAAAGACATTTCTGAAGAAATAAACAAAACAGAAAAGTATAATCTTAAAAAGAAGGTAACTTTTTTCTGCAAAAATCATGAATGACATTTTGGTTCCTCAATTCCTGGTGCAACATACAGCACTAATAGTATTTTTGTGCTGTGACTGCTTAATTAGTTCAAACTTTTATACCAATAATGTAGGATAGCATAGAGAAAATATTCCCAACAAAAAAGCTCAAAATGTGCAAATGTTTACTAGATATAACTCACTTTATTGCTGTCATACCTGAGTAATCACACAACCTAGATTTAAGCCTAATGTGATAACTTGCTGACCAAACTGAATACCCTATTGAGCAATCTAGCAAGCTATTGAAAACTCTACTGGTATTCTGTAATTTGCTGTAAAGAAATAAAAAATTACCCCATTCCCAAAGAGAACAAGATAGGTTTTTCCATTGACATCAGGGCTTGAAATGCCTTGTTAAGATTGTGGTAGGTGAATTCTGCTGTGGCATCCCCTAGGACCACACAGTTAGGGTTCAAGGTATCAATACCCTCAAAATCTAGGGCAGCCGCTACAAAATGGCAGTCATGTGAGTAATATCATCATTAGAGAATTCTAAGGAATTTCATCACTTACATACATGAACAATTTAAAGTTAACAAAAATCATTATTATAAAAGTTTATTAATTGAACAGATCTGCTTATAATGTAATGTGCTTTTGGGTCCAAAATACTTCTTTTACAGAAAAAAATACAAGTAATGCTTGTCTATTTCATGCATGTCATATTATTTTCCCCATCCAATCAAGTTCATAATAACTAAGTTTTGCTGTAGTTAACATAAAAAATCTGGTTACGTTGTATTACTTGGATGGACAAGGAGATGAGGTCTGAGATTCCTTTTCTGTAGAACTTTACAGACAGCGGGAATTGGGGGGAATATCTCCTCGTCCTTCATGGAGAAGCCCAGTCTGTGTAGTTTTTCTGTCAGCATGTTTCTTGTCATGGTGGTCTCATTCGTACAAAACCTCACTGGTAAGCCTGCAGACTGCAATCTGTAAATCAGCAATACAAAAATAAAATTCTAAAGATGTATACAGCAATGAAAACATGATTATATCTCGGCACCAGGGATGAAAGCAATTTTAATTCATTAAAAATGTAATTCATCACAGTAAAACACAGTTATAGCGAACATGCTTATAATGAATTGATGCTTACAGCGAAGAGATTTTCATTCCCGTGACTTTATTACATGTTGTAAACTTGACAGATATAACCAATTACGCTTATAATGAAGCAAAATCGCCCATCCCTGGCACTTCCTTATAGGCGTGTTTCACAGTATATATGTATTTATCCAATAAGTTTACAATACATTTCAGGGATTAGGGGAATGGAACTGACTTCACTGTAAGCATCAATTCGTTATAAGTGTGATCACATGCAAACAAATACTCTGGTGATGTTCAAATGCAAACTGTTGGAATAAGTTACTTATAATCCCTTAAGAATTCTAGGTAAAATTACTAAATATCTTTTAATTGTTTCAATGCATGTTGATATGAAATAGCTACCTTTTCACTGCCTCCACAGAGCCATCAATGGGAACTCCTGCACCACTCTCAAAGAGAACACCACTGATGTCCAACAAGACTCCCTTGATTTTTCTATTATTGTTCCACGAAGCCATCGTGCTGTCTGCTCTTCTGCCTCCTTGCTTCTACTTTAATGTCTCAATATTTATGCGGTTTCTGGGTTGTTGGGTTTTTTTCCACTATGCTGTGCACAAACAGGTACGTGCCTACACTAATGAAACTTAGAAAAAAGTAGGATTATAAGAAAATATAAATCTTTACCTCAAAGTCAGAAAATGTCCTGCTGTTCGTGATTAAAAGAATTTACATGTACCTACTACTGCAGTTAAACACCGCTTCACCTTGCAACCTGTTTTGAGATTTTCCGGAATTTGGTACCAAACTTGTTTTGATAGCTACAATTCAGTATCTTTATCCAAGAAACGTTTGTTTCATATGAAAACAATATTTGACAAAAAAAGAACAATGTTGACATTGAAACTATAAGTAAAGCATGGCAAACTTGGCAGATTTTGTAAGTTTTGTTTATTTAATTGTTTCCAACGTAATTAGGATTTTGCAAACAACTTTAAATTAGTTTAAGGTAAAAACAATATATCGCGAAGACTAAAACCTAATGTGATTTAATTTTATTTAACGAATATACGAATGTCTTCTTCAATCAAGAGAATAACACACCAGAATGTAAATAATAAACATTTTACTTATTCAATTATGATTATAGCTGAATGATATAAAGAATCCCGGTTGAGGGCATGTGTTTATCATAAATAATCTCTCTCTCTCTCTCTCTCTTTACAGAACGCTAAAGAGTTGGCTGCTGTGGGATCACAATTGACCAATGACCCTTCCAAATATGTCAACGATGTATGCTACCCTCATTACTTAACTTAGATGAGTTTAGACAGATAAGATAGATTTTTGAAAATAGTTTAATTGACTTTTGCTAAGATTTTTTTGTCTTTAAGTTGCCGGGTATTTATGGTTCAGGGCACATTATCCCTTGCATGTGGGTCCTGTAAAAGGACCCATTCCCAATTGAAAATTGTCTGTTTTTTACCAAAATCTAATTAAAAATTTCCTAACTTAACTGTGTCGTATTGTGTTATAAAAGATAGGATGCTGTAACTATGCTGAATGAGACATCCGTATATATGTCAATTAAAATATCTGAGTGTTCTGTTAAGTGTGGTTTATTATGATGAAAACATTAATTTAATGATTATATGTGTAATATGGGGTCACACTAAAAAGCGCCGGGTCGGGATTTTAAAATAATGCCCGGTAGTGCCGAGGAGCAAAATTAGGTGCCCAGGAGATTATTTATGTTAGATTAATAGAAATCTGTTAAGAAATTACGATTATTTTACATTTGCTCGCATTATATAACCGAGTGAGCAAAGAAGAACGATAATTCCAGTATAAAAATATACACGGCTAGCAGAAATACCCCTATGTCTTATGGAAATTTTACATTCATAAAAAACATTACAATTTTAAACTAGGGATGAGGTTGTTTATCGGTATCTGATTACATTTTGTAAAACAAGATTTTAATTTAGATACTGTTGCCCAGCTCTTGCCACGTGGAGGCCGCCTCGTTAAAAGCCATAATTTTGAATAAAAAATAGTAAAAAAATATTTAAAGCCAAAGATTGCGCTGGATGAATAAAATACTTTCTAAATACTAGTTTAAAAACCCCATAATTTTACAAAAATAATAAAACCAAATAATTTTAAAGGAAAAAAGATGATTTAAAAATTAGAACTTAAAAAATAGCGAATAAAACGTTGATTTATGAAAAAGTAGGAAAAGATAAGGCTTGCCATTATATACATTGAAAAAGAATCATTATATTTTATATAATTTACTAAATCATTGAAAAAAAAAATTAAAAATCACATAAACTGAAAAAAAGTTAATTAGACATACTATGTACAAACTTCATTGAATTTGTATTAAGTTGGGTTATTTTACAAACATTTCACTCTAATTATACAATAAATTGAATTTGTATTAAGTTGCGTTATTTCAATATGAAAACATTTATTTACAAACATTTCACTATATACAATAAATTGAATTTGTATTAAGTTGCGTTATTTTAATATGAATATTTACAAACATTTCACTATATACTAGAAGCCGGAATTACAATAAACAATATTTCGATAGGAGTCAAGTTCACGTTGTGCCCATGTTATGCAGGTTCAAACTCTTGCAATGAGGATGATACCAAACATCGCAAATGTTGCAACAAATGCTAGCTTTCTGGCAATATTTCCTGCATATTCCGCACTGCCGAAATAAAGTGGCTTTCGAAGAAGCCTTAATTTTACGCCTTTTAAGAGCAGGCATTCTGCTTTCAATAATTTGATAACGTAATTAATCGATGATATGCAAATAGGAAATGATAATGTGTTTGCAAACTTGATTATTTATGAAAAAATTTGGAGAATTAACAAACTGTCAACACATCCTCGTACATTGACGATGGGGATAAATTTGACAATTTTATAACTAACAAGGTTGACGGTAAACTTTTGAAATATCGTGACATGATATATGAGACGGTGCAGAGGGGACGTTATATGACAGCTCTGTGTATTTCTTTATCCTGTATCCTGCTAGTCCGCACCACAGGTAACTAATGGACTCAGCTGTGATACCGCTACCTGTCAGGTGAATAATTGGATTATGACACGCAATTTAACATACATTGAATTTCTAAACAACTTAAATGTAAACTTACATATATGATGTTTTAAGTGGAAAAAATCACATCGATATCATTTGACTTTGTTTCCTTATTATCTACTATGTTAATATAATGACTTTCACAGACAGGTGTATAATTTGGAGTTGTCTTTCTTGTTTGCTGCCTTATTAAAATTTCACGGCATTTGTATTTTAGTGTATACATACATGTTTACAATAAAAGTTTTTTAAGACCAATTTGAGAAGAATTTAGGACCCCAGGCCCTATTTTTGCTTCTCGGGCGCTATTTTAATCTCCCGGGTGCTCTTGGGCGCTCCCGGGCGCTTTTTAGTGTGACCAGTAATATGCAAATGAAAACCAAGAAAACTGTATAGAATTTTTGTTTTTTGCTAACTTGAATTGAGCCATATTAGTTAAACTATATTTCCAAAGAGAGCAATTTTTCGATGAAAAATTCCCAATTGAAAGGGTTTAGGACCCTGTACCAAAAAGGGTCAATTAAGCCCTGTGGTTTGGTTTTAGGTAATTGTATAACACCATATATTAATAAAATAACACCATATACATGTATTAACAAAATGAGTTTTAAAACTTACATATTTAAGGAATGAACCCATTAGCTATGCCTAATTTATCAGGTATAAAATGAATTAAAGGTTAATACTTCATAAACCACTTTGCAATTAATAAAATGATGTTAATTGTTCTGATGAAGGCAGTTATTTGAGTGCAAATTGGGTAGATATATTGTATTCATTCCTGTTTATTGTAGAATAAGTGATTTTAAAAAATGCAAATCAATATATTTATAATACAATTTATATGATATGTACTTAGTGTTAAAATCTGAATTAAATCGTTAAACATTGTTAAACTAATCAAATTCAGAACACTATACTTAATTTTTAAGGCTATTATTTATGTTGCAAAGCATTTGCAAGTAGAATAACTATTGTGTCTATATTGTTGTGATTTTCTTTATTTGTAGGCAAATGTGGAATTAAAATGGGCCATGAAGTCTTACCATCATGCCGAGACTTACTTTAATGTAAGTAAAACAAATCTCTATTTCTGTAAATCCTCAGATAACCTATTGACATACTAATAATCTGCATGATCGCTGTTGATCAAATCATAAAAAAACATGATCAAAACAATTTCTTTCTTAGCAGCATATCACATTTATCAATTCTACACTATGAATACATGTACCAATCTAAACAAGTAAAAGCAAATGTGATTTTCAATAAGGCCTCCCAAAATTAATTCTACATTTAACATCACTTCAAAATACCAAACCTACGAGGTAGGGCGATAAAATTAAAATAAACAACATTTTCAAACAAATGATTTTAATACAAATACAGTGAGTATTCAAGCTACATGTAGGCTACCTCTTTAATAGTGATCTTTCCTGACAATCCCAATGAGTATCAGATATATATAGTCCATTATGTGCTGTAAACATTTCAAATTTCTACAGATTGCAGTATTTTAGTAAAATCAAACTAGAAAAGATCAAGTTAAAATAGGAGTTTGTTTGCTTTTTCTAAAACACAATTTTTCCTAAACCTATGCACACGGGTTACATTAAACATAGAAATACTTTGGACAGCCTACCCGGTAAGCAAATTTACATGTATGCATCTATTTACTCCTTACATTGAATCAGGAATCTACTGTTTACAACAAATTTACTTTCATGTGATTTTTTAATTATAAACAGTACACTAAGATGCAATATTTTGAAATGTTTATTACCTATTAAATTTTGTAAAACAACCAGAATAAAATTTATTGATCATATGAAACATCAATGACTATAAATGAACAAAATCTTGTTTGTAGTTGATTAGTTCTGTTGATCCAACTGCACTGAAGTTGACAAAAATGGATGATGAGATATATGAAGAATTTAGGAAAGATTTTCCCGACTTAAAAATTGACGTCATTAAAGAAGATGAACTTAAAAGTGCTGAGGCAAAAGAGGTAAAAAATTTTTACAATTCAATACAATTATGGATAACATTAAGTTTTGTCAGGTGAGGTTGGGTTATATCTTACTTTCTATACAATAATTACCAATGTAGAATTGTAGAAGTCTGGCATAAATGAATATGAATTTCAAATACTGGCAAGTAAAGCAACAGGCAATAGAGATTGAAAAATATTCACACATACATGTTAAATGTCTTTATGAACCTTATATCTTTGTTTCAGAAATGGCGCCCTTTTATCAATAGGTTTGAAAAGACAATTGAAGATTTTAATTTCGGTACACTACTACGCATAGACTGTACCAAGGATTACTCTGAAGAAAATAGTATTCTCGGTGGGTTCTATGTACATTTAAGTCAAAAACTAATATATAAGTTGATCTTTAAATGTATCATTCTGAACATTCACACCAACACATTTTAAAACAACACATACAAGGTCACATCATTGCAACCTTTCAGTTATAAATAAACATGAAAATTAAGCCTGTTTACTCTTACGTTTTGGAGATTAGTATTTCTTACAGATTTTCATTTTAAAATAGGTAATATATTTTTACTACCAAAAAAAAACAGAGAAGCATTGCTCCACATTTATACATTAAAACTTATCCATTTGTTCATGACTACATGTAGATGAATACCTCTTTAATAAATTTATACAGTAAAACTCGTTTAGTCCGAATACGGATATATCCATATCTCAGATGGAGCAAAGTTTTATAGACTCCTCAGCAAACCTTTAACAAATTCTTGCACAATTTTACGGTTATTGAATCCCATAGAGGTGGAAAAAAAACACCAAAATTTGAATGAATTTATTTTCACATAAATTCTTAAATTTTCAATCAGATTTTTTTTTACAAGAAACCATGTACATGTACAGTATATAGCGAATTTGCTATGCTTATTATAATGAATTTGTTATATAGATATAACGAATTACGGATATAGCAAAGAAAATCTATTTGTCCCTAGGACTTTGTGATAACTGAGTTTTACTGTAAATGTTTTGAACTGTTCCTCATAACCACCACCTATGGCATTTCCAAGAGTAATTTTGTGTCTTTTAAAATGACAATAATTGAGAAAGAATTATTGATTTTGATGTTAAGCATTTAAAAATAAAATTTTAAACTGAATGACATGTATGAGTGTAATTAAAAGTCAGAGGGTAAAGAGGTACATGTATGTATATATACATGTATGACATTAAAAGCAATTCTATAAAAGCTACAGTGCTTTAATTTCTGATACTCAGTAATCTGTGATGCAATTAATCTATTATTTATTCCGGTGAACTTTAATATAGTTAAGTTTTTCATCCTCCATTCTTTTTGATCAAAGCAAACAAATATACAAATATCCTGTAGGGCCCAGTCCAAGATATTGCATTGCATACATCAGCGTGATTTTGATTTTTACACAAATACATAAGGCTCTAGGTTTTTGTCTTTGACATTACAAATTTTTCAAATGCCACTTTTTTTATACTTCCAGTGGTAAGAGCCCAGTTCCTAGCCATAGAGGTTGCCAGAAACCGCGAAGGATATAACTCACCACTACGGTTTAAGAAGAAAGAAAACTCTGAGCAGACATAACACCTATAAGTTTTTGTACACATTATTTAATCGATGAAGAAAAGATTTACTGAATTACACCCTAGTGTAATTGCAGTGGTTGTAACTTTACCAAAACCTCATTACATGTACTGCTGAAAGACTGTTTTTAATGCATGAATTGCATTTCATGTGATATTTTTGCAATGTATAGTTCTACTTTATATTAATGTAGTAGCTGAAGTTATTAGCACATGTACCGGTACTTGAAAACTTATCATGATACTGAATTTAACATCCAGTAATTTGAGGTTCATGTAATATCCTGTACAAGTTTTACACCAGAAATTTATGTCTACTGCACAGGATTTTGTTTGTTGTTTTTCTGAAAATTGGTATTCAGTGGAACCATTTTCGGAAACAATTCTGTTGAACTTATGGATTTTTTTTGGGATGTCATTGCTTATTTTACGTAAAGGACACTGTGTGACCAAGTCTGAAGTCATTTTTCATTTTCTATGTCATATTTATAGTAAGAAGACTTTATTTGATATGGTCCAACATATGCTCCCATTGTTTTAATTTTTTTAAACTCTATATAAAATCACAATCAAGATTGTTTTATTGTTGCTTTTACTTTTTATTTTGTGATCGTTCAAGTTCTAGAAACAATAAACTCTGGTACACTAGTATATATCAAGACTAATCTGGTCAACTATTAGATTGGCTAAAAAGTGAAACTTTCCCCAGAAGAATGGGTATCCATGAGAATTTTCCTTAGTAGACTGAGACTGGCTAAACAGTGAAAATTCCCCAGTAGACTGGCTAAACAGTGAGGCACGCCACAGCTATCGCATACGTTGCAAGAGCTATCGCATACGTTGCAAGAGCTCTCGCATTCGTTGCATGCGTTTTTGTGGTCGCATCAAGTCTCTTCAAAATAGTGGACATGCACACTATTCAGACGCGACCAAATGTGATCCAAATTACTGCAATGCAACGCACGAACATTAGTACGAACGTTATACAACGTTTTGTGTACTCGCAAGAGCGATGCGCGATTTTTAAAGACTGTAAGATAAACCGCACCTGTTTATGCGTGTGTTGTGCGAACATGAGACTGTTGCTCAACGTGACTCATGTAATCTTGCAACGTTTTACTATCATTGCAAGATTAATTGGTTTCAGTTTCCATGCTTTGCCACTAGCATATACTGGATACAGGGTTATTTTCGCCCCGTGATATTTTCGCTTCTACTTACAGTTTTGCCTTGTCTTGAATTCACCCCAACAATGTTGCAGTAAAAGAGAGATGATATGAGACATTGAAATTCTCCAAGTCTTAATCCGCTTACTGACAAAAAGGGTGAAATGAGTGAAAATAAAACGAGGGCGAATAGTTCCCTTATACAGTATACACCGTATAAGTATATATGTTTCAGGCCACAATTGATCTTGATTTTGGCTGTTGCTTTTTTCATCTTCTTGGGCGGTATCATCTCTTGCATTCAACTGTTTTTACTGAAGAGCGTCGGAAGCGGGCAGTATATATACCCCCTCTGACTCGTACGAGCAATCGAACGATAAAACGCATTATTGGACGAGCATCGCTCGTCCTATCGCATTGGCGCATGTTCAATCGTCCGATCATCTGGTCTTACTTGCGATCCTATCGCATTATCTTACAACACTTGCTTTCATTGTACAACAGTCGCATATAGACGCAAGATGTATCGCAAGATTCAATGCGTTTACATCGCACAACGGTCGCTCTGAATTGTGCGAGTTTCGTACGAGTACTTTTTCATATGCTATTATTTTGGCAACAGTTTACGAACCATATCTAATTTTTTCGGTCGCACAAATATTTTGTCGCTTCTGCTCGTGCGCCAATTGTGAAAGGGGCTTAAGACTTCCCCCAGTAGACTGGCTATACGGTGAGACTTCCCCAGTAGACTGACTTTTTAGTGTGACTCGCCCCAGTAGACTAGTTATACAATAAGACTCTCCCACTCTCCCCAATAGACTAGCTATACAATGAGACTACCCTCAGTAGACTGGCTATAGAGTGAGACTTCCTCATTAGACCAGCTATACAATGAGCCCCCCCTCCCCCCAATAGATGAGCTAAATCGAGAGATTTTCTCCAATAGACAAGCTAAACAGAGAAACTCTCCCAGTATAATTACTAAACAGTGAGACTTCCCCAGTTGACTAGCTAAAATGAGACTTCCTAAAATAGTCTAGCTAAACAGTGAGACTTCACCAAATAATTAGCTATACAGTGAGACTTTACCCAGAAAACTGACTATACAGTGAGACTTCCCAAGCAGACCAACTTTACAGTGAGACTCCTCACAGTAAACTAGTTATGCAGTGAGACTCTCCCACTCTCCCCAATAGACTAGCTATACAATGAGACCCCCCACAGTAGACTAGCTATAAAGTGATACCCCCCCCCCCCCCAAAAGACTAGCTAAACAAAGAAACTTTCCCTGTAGAATTACTAAGCAGCAAGACTTCCCCAGTTGACTAGCTATACAGTGAGACTTCCCCAAAAAGTCTAGCAAGTCTAGACTTCTCCCACAAAGTAGGTATACAGTGAGACTTTTCCCAGTAAACTGACTACAGTGAGACTTCCCTAGTAGACTATCTATACAGCAAAATTTCTGCCTGTTTGCAAGCTATACAGTAAGACCCCCTTCCCCAAGTAGACTGACTTAACAGTGAGACTTTCCCCAGTAGAATGGCATAGAGTGAGACCTTCTCAGTAAACTAATTATACAGTGAGACCCCCAAGCACAGTGGACTGGCAATACAGTGAGACTTCCCAAGTAGAATGGCTATCAATGAGACTTCCCCCTAAAGAAAAGGTATCCATGAGTCTTTCTCTTAGTTGACTGGCTAAACAGTGAGACTTCCCCAGTAGATTGGCTAAACAGTAAATTTTTCTCAGTAAACTAGCTATACAGTGAGACTCCCTAAGTAGATTAGTTATACGGTGTGACTTCCTCTAGTAGGCTGGATAAACAGTGAGATTCATCCCAGTACTCTAGCTATACAGAAGACTGGCTATACAGTGACACCCCCCCCCCTCCCAAAAAAAAGACTAGCTATACAGCGAGACTCTCCCAAATAGACTGACATACAGTGAGACTTCCCCCAGTAGACAGACTTTACAGTAAGACTTTCCCCAGTAGACTGGCCATACAGTGGGACTTTCCCTTAGAGACTTGCTATACAGTGAGCCTTCCCCAAATAATAGACTAGCTAAACAGTGAAACTTCTCCAGAAGACTAGATACACAGTAAGACTTTCCCTTGTAGATTGTCTACACAGTGAGATATACAGTGAGACTTACCACAGTAGACTGGCTATAGAGTGAGACTCCCCCCCTAGTAGACTAGCTATATAGTGAGACTCCCCCCAGTAGACTAGTTAATATACAGTGAGACTCTCCCTAATAGACTGGTCATACAGTGAGAATTACCCGAGTAAACTGGCTATACAGTAAAACTTCCCCTGAAGACTACCTATACAGTAAGACTCCCCCAGTAGACTAGCTATATAGTGAGACTTCCCACAGAAGAATAGGTATCCATGAGACTTTTACTTAGTAGACTGGCTACACAGGTAAACTCCCCCAGTAGAATGACTTCATAGTGACACTTCTCTAGTAGACTAGCTTTACAGTGAGACTACCTTCAGTAGACTAGCTACACAGTAAAACTTCTGCCTCTTAACTAACTATACAGGGAGAATCCCCCACTAGATTAACTCTACAGTCAGAATTTCCCCAGCAGACTGGCTTTACAATGAGACTTTCCCAGTTGAATAGCTATATATTAAGAATACACCACTAGATTGACTATACAGTGAGACTTCCCCAGTAGACTAACTTTGCAGTGAGACTGCCCCTACCCAGTAGACAAGCTATACAGTGAGACTTCCCCCAGTAGATTGGCTATACAGTGTGATTTCCCCCAGAAGAATAGGTATCCATGAGACTTTTTATTAGTAAACTGGCTAAACTCCCCCCAATGGACTAGCTATTCAGTGAGATTCTTCACAGAAGTCTAGCTATACAGTGAGACTTTCCCCAGAAGAATAGGTATCAATGAGTCTTTTACTTAGAAGACTGACTAAACTGTAAGATTTCCTCAGTAGACTAGATAAACAGTGAGACTCTCCCCAGTAGACTGGCTAAACAGTGAGATGTCTCCAGTAGATAAGCTATAGAGTGTGACTTCCCCCAAACGAAAATGTATCCATGAGACTTTTCCTAAGTAGACTGGCTAAACAGTGAGACTACCCCCAATAGACTAGCTATACAGTGAGAGTTCCCCCCAGAGAATAGGTATCCACGAGACTTTTCCTTCGTAAACTGCCTAAGGAAAAGTAATACTCCCCCAAATAGACTAGCTATACAGGGAGATTCTCCCCAGTAGTTTAGCTACACAGCGAGACTTCCCCCAGAAGTGACCCTTCTCTAATAGACTAGCTATACAGTGAGCCTACCCTTAGTAGATTAGCTATATAGTGAAACTTCTGCCAGTAAAATAGCTTTACAGGAAGACCCCCCCTGTAGACTGACTCTACAGTCAGAATTTCCCCAGTAGACTGGCTTTACAGTGGGACTCCCCCAATAGAATAGCTATACAACAAAACTAAACCACTAGATCGCCTATACAGCGAGACTTCCCCAGTAGACTAACTATACAGTGTAACTTCCCACAGAAGAATAGGTATCCAGGAGACTTTTCCTTAGTAGACTGGCTAAACAGTAAGACTAACCCAAATAGACTAGCTATACAGTGAGACTTTTCCAGTATCCTAACTATACAGTGAGACTTTCTCCGGAAGAATAGGTATCCATGAGACTTTTATTAGTAAACTGGCTAAATAGTGAGACTCCCCCCAATAGACTAGCTATACAGTGAGATTCTCCCCAGTATTCTAGCTATACAGTGAGACTTCCCCCAGAAGAATAGGTATTCATGAGTCTTTCACTTAGTAGACTAGCTAAACTGTGAGATTTCCTCAGAAGACTAGATATACAGTGAGACTCTCCCCAGTAGTCTAGCTATACAGTAAACAGTTAGATTTCCCCGAGTAGTCTGGCTATACAGTGGAACTTCCCCAGTAGACTGGCTTTACAGTGAGACTTCCCCCTTAATAGACTGACTATACAGTGTTACTACCCCTAGTAGACTGGTTTTACAGTGAGACTACTCCCAGTAAACTAGCTATGCATTGAGACTCCCGCACTAAACTGGCTTTACAGCGAGACTTCCCCACTTTATTGGCTATGCAGTGATTCTTCCCACCTTTTTAGAAGAGATCAGATTTTTTTAATGCAGAGAATAGGAAAATAGTAATGGTCTAAATATTAATCACAGCATAATGTGCAGGGGCAAACTGTCACTGTTGATTGGAAGGGGGGGGGTGTCACTATGTTGGCTGTCTTTCAAAAGGTAAGTCTCACTACAAAACACTAGCTATGGTAACCTTGTAATAGTATTAGACTTGAGTCAAAATTTCAATGGTTCTTAGTGTGCCTAAAACTTGAAATGGGCAATTATTATCAATTATATATAAAGACAAATTTTGAGTCAAGTCAAAAACTGCTGAACTTGATCCTGGGTATGTCACCTTGCTTCATTGGTTAGTACTAATGAACTTTATTAAAATATTTGAAATCTAAGACCATTACCATTTACACCAAGGTCGTGAAAAATGTATGCACTCACGACAGTACCAATCATAACTTACTCCAGGGCCAAATATTACTGTAAACGTATTATATTTGGCATGTACGATATTTGGCCGAAATTAGTTTTTGAACAAGTTGCCGTGGATTTGAATTAGCGTATTCCTGAATGTGACTATTCTTATACATATATGCATGACATTTAGCGATGTACTTGAAATGGCAGAAGCCGCATTGCGCCACAAGCGCTAAATAGAATACACAGCCAAATGTAGTACGTTTACAGTACTTTCAGCAAGCCTTTACTCCCTCTCCGCCAGAGTTATGAACAAAGTTGTTATTTAATCCTCCTGAAAGGATGATTATCAACCCTTTTCTCCTTCCATTTTTTAAAAACAGAAATAAACCCCCCAAATTTTAGAACTGGATTTTAAAATACTTTATTGATAAATACAGATATCACAGGCAAGAAAGAATGAAAAAAAAAATCATATTAGAATAACTAAACTTCAAAGTTGATAACTCCAAACAATGTATTTACCATCTTTAAGTTGTCAATTTGACTATTTACATTAGTATTTATTTCTTTGTACTGTGAAAGCTCGTCTTCTAGCTTGTTTTGGTAATGCTGCAAAAGAAAAATTTACCAAATTTATTACTACTTTTCTCCTCCTTTTTACAAGACTTATAAAATATTGTTACTTTCAAATCATTATTTTTTTGTTAGGAAGCATATGGCTAAAATTAAATAAAAATAAAAGAATTACCGGTATTCCTTATGACACCAAAACAATGTTTTGTTAAAGATCATAAATCACATTTTTTTTTTGTCTCTAACCCCTCAATACAGAATTAACAAATTGCATTTCCCCATATGATAATGTAGATCATCAATCAAGATAAATAATTTCAAACAAAATTATGTGCCATAATTCAACCAAATGATATATAGATCAGCAGAACAAATTTTTTTTAAAAAAGTTAATATATATGTAACTACTGTAAACTTATTCAAAGCACAAGATAATGGATTTTTATACCTTTAATTCATTAATCTGTTTAATTAGAAAGGTGTTTTCTTCTTGAATCAGTTTAAAATGTCTCCGTATTTGTTTAATTTCAAACTCTCTATCTACAAAAAAAAAGAAAAAAATAAATCAACAATTACAAACTGGTATTTCACCTTCAAAGTATGATGCATGGTAGAACACTTTCATGAAAAATGATGCTCATGACTGCTCGCCAAAATTCTCTATTCCTGCGACACAAATTTTGGCGAGCACTTGCTCTGCTAAACACGCCTCATACATTTGTAAGTTCTATGGGATTTTCTAAGCTAAAAGTGTACCTAAATTTTCTTGTAAAAACCCATGGATAAATCCTTGAACATCAACAGGTGAGGTTTTCTCTGTGATGTCATGCTGTGAGTCACAGATGCCATCCCCTGATTGGCTGCTCTCGTTGCCTAGGTGACTTGAGACTAGTGACGACTCGACGAGATCATGAGATTCTTGCTCGGCCTGTAACTGCATGTCCTTCTGAATTTCCCCTGTGATGTTCTGTAAATGTTGTCTTCCAAACATGTGTTCCTTTTTGTTGTGAAGGGAACTGAAGTACTGGTCACAAACACGACAGTATAGTTCATTCATACTACCCTGCAAGGAAACAGATTATTATTGTATATCCAGGGTATTTTTTGAGTTATGGAAATTTTGCAAATATGAATCAAATGTGTAAAGATTTTTTGTTTGTGTAATTTTTTGTGATTTTGATAGTACATAACAAACGTGATCATTCTGCATGAATATTGAAATTCTTGTGAAAAAGCAAAAAAAAAAAAAAAAAAATGATCATCAAGAAAAATACTACACACCGTATATACCCTGGCAAGTCTGAATTCATTTTACAATAGCGATGATTAAAGATTCTCACAAAAAATTCAAAAAAAACCCTTTTTTTTCATTTTCTATTGATATAAGAGCATTTGACCATACCTCATCTTCATCAAGTGAGTAAGGAAAAGTTTCATCAACATGTACTTCTGTTCCTGTCAAAAAAAGAAAGATGAATTATTAACCTTTTAAAAAGAGAAAGTTTTCTCTATTTTTTTAAAGCATAAATTGTCATCCACCTACCAGTAAGAAACCCCTTTCCTTTTTTTTTCTTCACCACGCTTTGGTAGGCCTCAGACTGTTGAAAGGTTTTTAATTGTTCCATGTAACGCTTCTTATCTTCTTCTGCTGCCAGAAGATATTTCTGTTTATAACAAAAAATGTTTTAGAAACATCAAGGTTAATGCATAGCCCCCTATTCTTTCAGCTGAAAGACCAAGAAAAGGGGAGAGGGGGTTGATGTTTGATGTTTTGAAAAAAAATACATGTACTGTACACAGGGAAATATTTGCCCCCGTTTTATTTTCGCCCTTGTTGTCAGGGGGCGAATTTAAGACTGGGCGAATTTCAATGTTTCAAATTACCGTTATTTCTTTTTAAACATACTGTGTCTGGGCGAATTCAAGACGGGGCAAAACTGTTTGCAAGTGTACAAGGGCGAAAATTACACAGGGCGAAAATATTCCTGTATACAGTTTATATATATATATATATATATATATATATATATATATATA
>WFKH01010211.1:29274923-29306053 GCA_016163765.1 Magallana hongkongensis
CCCCCCCCCCTGGAAAAATTTTCTGGATCCGCGCATGTCGTGTAATTCTAATTTATCTTGCACGTGGTGTTATTGACTGTTATTAAATATTAAATGAATTTGCACATAGTTAAAGGGAAGCTTACATGTATATGCAAGTAAAGCATGAAAAGGGGATTCATAGACAACACATGCATGTACTTAAAATGGACTCCGGATCCAAATAGAGATTTTTAGCTGCATGAAATGTCAAGTGTTTATTAGAAAAAATATCAAAATAATAAATGCTATTATAGTTTTAAGTTAATAATGTCTAGTACAAAGCACTGTTTTTGAGGAAATTGCGGTATTAAATTAGTCTGCACGGCCTGGTGTGTTATAGGATCGACCATATCCAAAAATAAGCATTCAATAAAAAAGAGTTTCTCGACAAAGTTTCTGGCACTATATTTTTAGCCGTGGAAGCGAACTAAATAACATGTTTTATTGCTGTTCCATCTATTATTCATATCCCTGACAAAGAGCGTATATTCAAGAATATAGGGGAATTCGACAGCATTTTGTTCTGATTTACATAATTTACTATAATTTCATTATTTTACAGCGAATTTTGGCACTTTTAAATTTAGAATTGTGTTGTTGTTAAAGACAAAAGTATGGTCAGGAAGTTTCGATGTGATGATTTTTTTTTGAGTTAGGCTCGTTTTACAATCAAATTATTCTGTGCATAATTTAATGCATACCCTGCCATTTATTATGTGTAGCACTGTCATGTAATTGGAAAGCTTGCTCACTTTTTCTTTCATCGAAAATTGTTTTCAGACCCCCTGCTTACAAATATTTTGTCACTAGCTACGCCACTTACTTACCCTTAATATAGAGAGATATTGTACATGTATCATCTCAATGCCAGTCTCCACTGGGAGATGGTGGTTTGAGGCTAAGAATTGCATAAAAAATCTGTCTGAATTTTTGTGGATATGTTAATATAATTTTCATAAGTGAAGTTTTTCTTTAAAAAATTCTATATGTTTGACCTCTTGAACTTTTATTAATATCGCTATTAAATTAGAACCAAATAAAATAAGTTACAAAATGGGCCAAAAAAAGGGGTCCTCTCATTTAGACAGTGAAGTCGAAATAAGAAGATAAAAAACGTTTATTTTCCCTTAACTCGGATGAGTTGGAAGAAAGTCTACTAATTATATCAGGTAAAATTGATTAGATATAAGATATTCTTAGACTATTTCTTATAGTTAACTAATCAACTTTACCATATATACCTCAAGGTTTTGTCTTTTATTGGCACATGATTGTAAATTTACATATGTAATGTATCGCTATTTTTATAAATGCTTTTCTGAGGGCTCGTTTATCCACCCATGGTTGAAATATGTGAGAGATATACTAAACTCATGTGGTCTTTCTTATGTCTGACTTTAATCAAAGTTGTTTTTTTTTTATAGTATCAATTGGCTGAACTCTGTTAAAGAAACACTCGTAGATAATTTTTTACAAGATTTGCATTTTCTTTAGTCCGCAACAAATTAATTAATGAAAAATACCCAACAAATGATAACACTTATTTGGGAGTCTTATGAATACCATAAATTTTGATTTATTGAAAAAGTTGTCCATTTATTTCAATGCTTCCTGCGGTTTATACTCTTCCTAACTTGATCTTGCATTCATTTGTACATTTGTGTTTATTTATGTTTTTACCTCATGTACCATTGATATGGTTTGAGAGAAATAAAATATACATAGTTACAACTTAATAAGGAAATGGTAGATAGAGCGATTTCTGAGTCGATGGCATAAACCATTATAATTTACAAGATGCTGTTGTTAAAAATCCTTAAGATTTGCATAATCGATTTAAATTTGACAAAATATACTGGTCAGTTACTATACTTGACAGAAATAAATAAGAATTATTCCCAGGAGATACAGATGAGGGGGCCCATCTGATTTGTCAGGATACCCAGGACGAACGAAGGTCCCCGTAATGGGCCCGAGCGGAAGAAAACGAAGTTTGTGTGGGGGTTTTTTTTTTTTGGTGTGTGTGTGGTTTTATTTTACTATTTCTTTTGATTAATTGTAGGAGAATAACGAAATTATAAATATTTAATGGTCTTAAATTAAGATTAAATATATCAGAGGGGTCAAACCATCATAGGCAATCTGTCTTGCACGCGGAAATTAATATTATAGATAAGTCTGTCGATTGAGCTATGATTTTTAAAATTGGTCAGCTCTTGATTTTCTTTACCGAAGTAATATTCTAATGAAATTGATGATTCGTCTATCAAATACTTTCCGCGAATAAACATTTGAATTTCGAACCTAAAATTTTATAGAAAAAAAACCTCGAAATAAAATAAATATTTATATATTGTCACTCTCAATTAATCAATTAAAATCTGAAATTGGAGTGGAGAAGGGAGAAGAAATTTAATTTGACTTATGTGCGGTGGCGCACCTACTGTGCATTCGCAAAACTACCTATCACCTAAAGCTCAGTGTAAAACGCAGTACTAAGTCAGCTGATTTTGTAAACACATTTTCGCACTGGGTCATGTGGTCTAAATCGACCAATTCTAGATAAGTTTGCTATCACGTGATCTGCCATAACAAATTTCAGGAAAACAATCGTCGTTCGCGGGAGCATAAATTGTGGTATTTTGTTTAGGTGTTACTTTCTGTAATTAATTGTTGTCTGCAACTTTGCTTTGTTGCATTATTAGGACAGGCTTCTTGCAAACCTCCTTAGAGTTATATTCGCCACCATTAGTGCTGTCACACGAAGAATTTGAAGTGAAAATGGCCGTGCAAGCACAATTCCAAAATGGCGAAGTGGAGGCCATGCAGATGAACGGGGTAATTGAAGAAGATATTGAGCTGGATGAAGAAGTTGACAACTCCCAACAAGCAGTCGCAACTGCCAGGAAAGTTAAACGCATTCATCGCTCTAGTTCTGGATCGGAGTCATCGAACTCTAACCACGCAGTAGATAAAAATCTGTCGGGTCCTCTGCAAGTTAGAAAAAACAGTAGAAAGTCCCGAGACGGGAAAGGACGAGGCTTGCCTAAAAAAGGTTGGCCATTTTATTTTGTTACAATAGTCTCATGTAAGCAAATGAGTTCTTCTAAGCCTCTAAGTTCTTCATAGCATGAAATACAGATTTTGAAATATTATTTTGGCTTTGTACCACGTGGTAAGAGGTCGGCTGTTTACAAACATACGCAAAAAAAAAACTCACCAGACACCGTATGTCATTGCACTGACGTTTTGTTTAAGATTATATTAATTAAAATCTTACCCCTTATTTGCATGTTTATATCAGAAATTTTGCGCTGAATCTTTATTTGAGATAATGATAATCCTTTGTAACAGAATGGGCTAAGCGCATTTGCAAAGGTCAAGGTCAATCTGTTTTCGCAATAATATTGTTTACATTCGGCCTAAGAGGTCAGTCTGATCTTGTTTTATATTGGTCAGTTGGCAGGTTGTTTGTGGCCACTTTCCAAAAATAGCGTTATATGAACTTTTTTCATGGCATGAATCTCATCTGAAAACAAGAAATTATTTAATGAAATGAAAATATCAATTACAGCCCATATATATATGAACATTATATAGCAGTATTAAAAAATGAAGTTGAACTTCCAATGTTCCAAATCTTGAAAAAAATAGGGGTTATAATTAAATGAAGGGGATAGGCAACTATTTCACTCTTAGCTGCAGTTCTGTAGCTCCCGGTCTGAAAAAATTCGGATGGACGACCTGGGAGCTACAGGGCCACCCATTGAAAAAATTGTATATTTATTGCGCAGTAAAACGTGCGCTAGTTTTCGACTAATTAACCTTATTTATACGCAAATTCTGTGAAAACAATTAGTACCATTAAATTCTTCATGCAATTTACTACTGATATCGTCTTGCACTTGCCTCGGATAGTCTTTTCAACACCATCACCAGTCCCGTAAATTCATGTGGTCCACTTTGTTTACATGTAAAAATGGCGACTCTCGATCTCGATGAAAATTCAACATACTTGATTTTTCGAGGTTGGTAGTATGTTTGGGAGAAAGTCTGAGGCAAGTGAAGAGATGATATCAGTAGTAAATTGCATGAAGAATATAATGGTACTAATTGTTTTCACAGAATTTGCGTATAAATAAGGTTAATTTGCGAAAACTAGCGCACGTTTTTCTGCGCAATAAATATACAATTTTTTCAATGGGTGGCTCTGTAGCTCCCAGGTTGTCCATCCGAATTTTTTCAGACCGGGAGCTACAGACCTGCAGCTATTTCACTCTATGTTTACTCCCTAAAATATAACACAAATATCCAATTATGTACAAATTCTATTTATTCCCATTAAAGAATATTGTTTTTGACAAGTCTATTTCGCTCCAATTATTTTTTTTTATTAATTTTAAACAATTTTAAAACTTACATTGTAAAATTATTTAGATGTAAAGCATATGGATCAGTGGCATAATGTGTTAGGCAAGTAACCAAAAGGTAGCTGGTCAGAGCCCAGCAGTGGCCATTTGGTGTTGTGTGCTCTAATTATATTGAGTGAAAATTCAAACAAGCCATTAGTATATAATATTTAACTATAGTATGAACCATTTACAATAAATTCCATATTGCCTAAATTTTCTGCCATGTCTAAACTTGCCTGTTTACTAAAATGAAGCATAGACATAATGTAAAGTACAGACTATGAAAATGATTTTTTTTCTATTTAATGAAGGAGGTGCAGGGGGCAAAGGCACTTGGGGTGCCCCAGGGGATGAGTTGTTCGAGGATGGTCATTGCAGAGATATCAAGGACCCTAACTATGACTCAGAAAGTGAAGTAAGTTTCCAACTCTCACATTTGTTATTGAAGCTTAATGTCTCTGCAATACTTTGGTCTGTTATGTTTAATAATCTTTAACATGATCAGACATGTTTAGATTTTGTTCAATTAATGATATATTTTTTCTTCAGGATGAATATGTTGTTGATGTGATGAAACCGAAAATTGGATTGGAAGAATTTACCCAAATTTTAGAACCTGTTTTGTTGGAATACTATGATACTGGTAACACGGAAGAAGTTGTTGTAAGTAGCTAAAGAAAAACAAAAATCCTCCAGCTTTTCTGTGATTTCAGTTGCAAAGAGAGGGGTTAACAATTTTTAAAATTATATTTTTGTAGCGGACAATCAACGAATTCGACGTCAATGTGGAATTGTCTCAGATTTTGGAAATAGCCATTAGTAAAGCTCTGGATCACAAAGCAGCTCATCGAGAAATGACCTCCGTCCTGATCTCCGATTTATACGGCAAAATTCTGTC
Organism: Magallana hongkongensis; assembly: GCA_016163765.1. Taxonomy (NCBI): domain Eukaryota; kingdom Metazoa; phylum Mollusca; class Bivalvia; order Ostreida; family Ostreidae; genus Magallana; species Magallana hongkongensis. The sequence continues at coordinate 29,280,255 of WFKH01010211.1, forward strand.
TTCCCAGGATGTAATGAATGGATTTGATGCGATTCTGGATAACTTGGCAGAATTGACTATCGATACTCCTGAAGCACCATCAGTAAGTTCTTCATAATGCTTTCCATTTATCAAATACTCTTAGTCTTTAGTTCTTTAGCCCAAGGACTTCTTGTTTTATTAACAGTTTCTGTACATGCATCTCTTAATCTCTTACTAACTTCCAATAAAGGTGTGTAATAAGTTATTCTTTTATTGATATTTTAAGGTGATTGGGCAGTTTATTGCTAGAGCAATAGCTGATGACTGCATTGCACCCAAGTATGTGATGAAATTCAAAGGCACAGTTGATGATGAGCATAAACAGGCAGCATTAGACAAAGCTGAGCTCCTCCTCAGCAGAAAGCATGGAATTGTTCGATTGGACAATATTTGGGGCACCGGTGGGGGAATTAGACCAGTTAAATACCTTGTAAAACAGGTTTGTTTTTAAATTTAAGAAATTTAAAACCATGAATTTTTATAAATCAGAAAATTGTTCAAACGACTTTTTCAACTGGAAGAAAGGAGCAGTGAATTGTTTGTAATAGGGCAGATTATTGTTGCGGAGCCTTGTTCAACTTTTGAACTCTCTCTCTCCTTCTCCAGATGGTATTGCTGTTGAAGGAGTTCCTATCCTCAGGTGACATTGCGGAGGCCACCAGGTGTTTACAGGAGTTAGAAGTCCCACACTTTCATCATGAACTGGTTTATGAGGTCAGCGTATATTAATATGCATTGCATGACATCAGCTGTCAATATTTCCCACCTCTTTGTTGTATGAGTGACATAGGGACTATAAATAACTTAACAACTTATCAATTGGGGTTTGAGAATGGTTATACCTTTTAGAGAAAATTGCATAATGAAACAGGAAACTTTATTATCAGAGGTTAAAAAAACAAGTTTGTGATGATTTATTTATAAACCAAGTTTGGAATGTGGTTTATGTGTTCAAGTTTAAGTAGGGGCTTTAAACAGGAAATGTCCTTTTTGCTGGTCTATAAGTTACGTAATAAGTGTCACATACCTTAGACATGCTAACATTTGACAATGATGTATTTGTTTTCAACTTGAAGGAAATTGTTGCCTATCAGAGCAAAATATTTCATTCTTTCACAAAATAAATGAATTTTTTTCTTTACCATCTTTCGACTTTTGCATTAAAAACTTAAGTTTTGTAGGTAGGGGAATTTATTTTTTGTTGGAGTTGCCTGGAAGTTTTATTTTATATTCATGTTGATTAAAAAAGAAAATACATCTGTAGACAACTTCAATTTTTAACAAAATTCAATTCAGTACATGTATCATAACAAATAGCATTATCACAAGTATGGTATTCCATTATATCTTGTCTTGTGTAAATAATAGACATTTATTTGTTATTTAATTATAGGCAACGGTGATGGTACTGGAAGACTCTTCTGAAAGGGCAGCTCACAGAATGTGTGATTTTCTGAAATCTCTCAGCGATGCAGTGATAATCACACCAGAACAAATGTCTCAGGTAAAGACCCAACCCAGTTATACGATAGGAGGTGCCTATTTATTATCTGCTGAAAATTCAGTTGTATATCATATGAAGCCACAAGTTAGAGAAACAATTACGTCATTCTTCTCAAATATTATGTGGAGCAAGTGACTTGGCTCGGTTGTAAAGTGTAATAATTTTTGCCAGTAGTCGAAAAGTTGTCATCTTCTAATGTGGATATTTGATGTTCTCTGTTCTTCAACAAGTTTATCTGCATTGTTGTCAGTCTACACAGCTGAAAAAGACATATAAACATTTGACCTTTTACCCCCAGGGATTCAGAAGAGTGTATGATGCCTTACCAGACATAAGTCTAGATGTTCCTTCTGCTTACACTCTGATGGAGCGGTTTGCACAAATGTGTCACAGAGATGGTGTTATTACCACAGCCCTGTTCAGAGAACTGCCTCAAAGGTCAGCCCAAATACCATACATGCTTCCTTTTGATGAATATTTGATATTTTACTTTCATTGTATTATGTTACAGAGTTTTGCATATTCTCAGTTAGATGTATTTTGTAAGAGGATAAATTTTAATAAAGACATTTTGTGTGAACACTTTTAAAAAGTCAGTTAAGCGTTTAGAATCTTTCTTGGTTTACTCGTGCAGTTAATGCTGTGTATTCATTAAATGTTTTCAAAGTGCTATTTGGCATGTCATGATTATGATGTTTGTTTCAGAGGAAGGAAGAGATTTGTTTCTGAGGGCGACGGAGGAAAAATCAAGGAAATTGTGTAACTGCTCATTCCTCATTGCTGGGATCCATGACCTTGCATCTTCAAGGGACACAACCAATTCATACCAGACTTAGACTGTGTGTTATGTATAACTAATTAACTTCATGAAACTCTTTCAGTGATTCTGTGCTCGCGCAGCCATCAGTATTTTCTCAGAACTGCGATAAAAACCAGGTGATGGATTTCTTGACATTAAGAGGATAAAAAGTAATCAAAGTGCTAAGGTACTACATGTTAGAAAAATAAGTCCCAGACTCACTGAATGTTGATGATGAATGTTAGACTTTGGATTATTTTTTTATTTTGTAGGTACATTGTAGCTTATTAAAGAACTTGATCCATAAAGTGAAGCTTGGTCAATTTTTTTTTATGATTTATGGATCAAGATCTTTACACAAATTAAATGTTTCTTTATTCCTTTATAGGTTTAAATTAATTACGATGCATTTCAGCGCTTTCATATCAAATACTTGTGAATGGGTTATCTTAATGTTAATTTTGTAAATACTTGTCTTTTTTCACCACATTTTAAAGTGCTGAGTTTTGATGTGATTTATTTGTAAGGATGAATTCAGAAGGGCATTTACTGTTTGATTTGTCAGATTAGAAGTCTAGTTGCATCAATTTGAGGAAATAACCATGTAGCACCTGTTAATTATTTAGGACAGCAAATCTTGAAAACATGTATAAGAATCAGTCTTCTAATGACAATTGCATGAATTAGTACTGATGTGAATTCTAATGGCATTTGCCTGAACTGATTTGATTTAAAGTTGAATTGACTTTAAACTTTTCTCATTCAGACTGACTTGATGTCCTAAATTACATGATCCTTTCTCTGATTTACAAAGTTTCTGTGTTCATTTTGACTCCCTCACATCTTAAGTTCTAGTCCTATTCATTATTCTGCCATTTTGATTTTCTCATCCTTTTTACTGGACCAGGAGGGTTGATAGAAGGTTAGTGGAAAATGATTTTCTATTAATTTTGATCATTTTGTAGGGGGGTTTCTATATTCTCCTTAAACCCCCTTTCTTCACTTCAACATGGATGTCCAATTACCTCGAATGTTTTTTGCATTTCAAATTAACAGCGACATGTATGTAAAATTTATCTCATTAGATTGTGTTGTGTTGGGGGATTTATTACATGACAAGATTTTCCTGTAATTTCAGTGCAGAATCAACTGGATGCCCTATCATAATTTAATTCCAAATATTTATTTGTAATATATGATGCACCATAATTGTGCAATCTTGGCATATCACATATCGGTACAAGTTTTGCTTTAAGGCTACTTTCCCTAAAAACCCCAAATTTCCAAAGTGTAATATTAACTGTAAATGACATCTTTACATGTAATGGGTTTGTGAATACTCTGTATGTACTTAATATATTATATTGTACAAGTTTAACTTTCTTTTCAAAGAGCCTTTTCCATGATCATTCGTAGTGGTATTTTAACAAGTTTGGTGCAACTATTCATTTGTTACACTGTTTAAACATCTGCACTAAGTGTCAGAAAGATAAAATATATAAAAGATATTGTACTTTAGTTTTATTTTGTTCACGTGTCATGGAGCAGAGTTTGAATTTCTGTCAAAGGAATATAGTACATGTATAAGGTTTACTGATGGAATGTTTAATCTTCAGTCTATTCTTGCAGTGAGAAATTATGATAGAAGTTTGATAGAAATCTGAAATAATGAGGACAATGTACCTACCTTTGAAAAGAAGAAAAGGGTGTATGTGTGTGGGTTTTGCACATGTTGGTCAGTAGAATATATTGTGTTGTCCAATCAGTATCTTGAGAACTCATTGCTGATCAGACAACTTTGTAAACAGTTACCTCATAAAAAGTAGGTGACCCTTGTTCATTTTGATGTTGAGAACACTGCTCGATAGACATGGAAACTTGAAACTCTCTAGCTCCTTAAAAGATGACCCTTTTTGAGGTCACAAGGTCAAAGTTCTCTAGACATGGAAAGATACTGTCTAAAATGGAGGGCATAACATTTCTTGTTAAGTGGTTCCTCAGTTATCAAAGAGGTTTCATGTCCAATAACTTTTTCCACAGTAGAACAAAGTCCAAGCAATATTTTGAGTACAATAACAAACTAGACAAAAAAGCAATAAATTTTGTATTTTCATTCAAAATATCAATAATTTACTTAAAAAATAAAAATTGAAGAATGATATCACAGATAGGAACACAAACTCACTAAATTTTTTCATGTAATTGTAAAATCATAACATGACAACACAAACTGTTCGAGACCACATCTGTTACACAAAGAGTAACTTTTATTATTGTCTGAAACCCACTGTTTAGGAACATATCAAAATTCACTAGCAGAATTATCTGTCCTGTTCAAATATTATATATTTGGATTTAAGCCCATTTTGTGCTGAAGAGGGGAAAAGTGTTTACAAATAATCCACTGCTTATTGTTGACTAATCAAACACAGTTTTCAGTTGGTCGAGTAATACGGCCAATCATCATCCTGATTGTCCCATCGTTCCTTCCTGATCCGAGCTCTCCTAAAAAATGATAATGTGATGGGTAATTAATATGCAATTACAATACTAAGAAGAAAATAATAACTTTATATATATGTGTGTGTGTGTGTGTGTGTGTGTGTGTAATAAAACTTTTCATCAATGATGTATCTCTCATAGACTAACTACTGACGGAAAAATATTACAAGAAAACTGCATGCGCTCTACTGGGTAATTTCAATTGTGAAATTTTTTTAAATGATCGATACACATTATTGAAATATTCTAATTGAATTGCAAAAATGGGGACATTTCTGATATCACATATAAATATACTTCTATTGAGTGCAAATAAATGAGACATATGGATTAAAAACATCTCTTACATTTCTTTCAGAAATTTACTTTAATTTATTCAATGACAGTTTGACAGTTTATAAGTATTAAAAAAAATCTCTATTACTGCAATTGCTCATAAACACCCTTTAATAAATAGTTTAATTGAACCAGGCCCAAAATAAAACCTCAAAAATGATTTTAAACCAAATAAACACCGATAAAACAAAACACAAGTAGTATAGCAGTCTATGTCCGGTTCAAACATGGCTCCAACTTAACACTTTAGCCTAGTAACACAATTATAAATACTGAACATGTATAAGTATTACAACTTGATTTTTTTTTTTATATGGTTAAAGTGTCAATTAAAATCTGCTCACTTTAATGACAATATTAAAAGAAATATTTTTTTTTTTACCAATATTTTGGTAAGCTATTATGTTGAAAGAAAAAAACCCACTAGTAAAAAAGGTGAAATTCATTACCATTTACAAATTATTTACGGTAAAACCCCCAAATTGTTTTAATTATTAATTAGATTCCAATTATTTAAACATAAAAAAGATACACAAATATACTGTAGATTCCTTAAATTAAACATGAGGAATTAAAATCTGCGTAAAATTGCGAGAAGCACACCTCTTGGATTTTAAAATCTTGGTTTTATTTTTCTGACAGATGTGAACTACATGAAACTATAAGGATCAATATATCATGTTCCTGATTTTATTTTCTCATGATTTGATGCAAAATGGCGGAATTGCGGAATTAAGAACTCGCGTAAAATAAGGAATCTACAGTAGTTGCAGTTTAAACAAAGTAGCAGACTTTTTTTGCATTCATACACATATAAGTATTATAAACAAAAGACCATTACATAAAATACATGTCGATCTGCTTAAATTCTTGTAACTTGGAAAATGACGGAATATATATAAAATATATTGTTAAGTTAATGCATCATAAAACTTTGTACCTATAAAGAAAACTCAGAAAAAGAACAAAAAAACCCAAAGCAATAAAATTGAGTGGTACGGTGTTCATGCAGTGTTGGAATGTGCTACCTTGATAACTTTATTATACATGTATAAGATGATAAGCCTGCATGTGCTTGCATGTAAAGATCGAGTCACAGATGTTGGGTCACAGATAAATCACCACATTGTCTGCCATGCAAGAAGTATTGAGATCCAATACTGTATGTATAACTTGGTTTATTTTTGCGGGTGCAAATTGTTGCATTTAAATGATTCCAAACTGAAGTATATAATTTAAAAATGTTTTTCTTTTGCCATTAAATTTTTGGCAGTTGAGATGAAACCACAAAATTTAATTTGAAAAACATATATAGAATATGTACCTGCAGAAAAAATCCAGTTATACTGGTAGTAAATAAGCTTAAATGAAATGGTAGTTTTCAGTTATTTGAAGATGTCAATTGAATTCATGATATCTTTAAATGATCGCTAAATATCTTCAATTAAATATGAATTATTATATACACTAGTATTTCATTTCTTGAATTAATGCGTTCAAGGAAAATTAAATTGATGCATGCATTAATTAAATTGATACATAAAAAATTGAATTAATGATATTAAAATAATTTGTTGAGAGCAAATTTCATTTATTGTGCATATAATATGTTACCATTAAATCAAAAAGATCATCAATTCATTTAGATGAGGTCTGGGTCATTTGCGAGCAATAATTCCCTTATATTTTTAAGCGTGGTAAAAATTTGATGGCGATTGCTGCATTAATTCATTTGATGAATGGATTTAATAATATCTTTAAATAATGAAGAAATCATCAATTATTTGTGTTTATGTTAATTTTGGTTCACTGTGTATTGAATCAGATACAGTATATATACATGTATTGATATTCAAAGATGTGTATCATAGATAAATAGGATCATAGATAAAAATTTAAGCCCTCTCTTTTAAGTGATCAAGTAACAGTTTTGAGAGAGTTGAAAAAAATTTAGTACAGGCACGTAGCATCGTTTTTGAAAGTGGGGGGGGCCAAACTCATCCCAAAAATCTTGACAACAAAAAAAAAAAGAAAAAAAGAAAAAGGCAAGTTCTCAAAATCATGAAAATCCTAATCCGGGGGGCCCAGAGTATAGCGTACTATAACTTCATATCACATCAATTTCATTGATAATTTCCTTCCCTTCAATTCAAAATTTCCCATCCTCCCAAAAAAGTGGAGGGGGGCCAACTCCATTTTCATTTACTTTTTTATATGTAAATTTACAAAAAAAATGTTTCTTGCGAAAAAAAGTGGGGGGGCCAAGCCCTCCCCTGATGCTACGTCCCTGTAGTAGCGAGAGATAAATTTGAGTGATTGATAATAAATCTATCACGAAGGTATATAATAATATACAATAGTTGCAGTTATTAGTCAATTTCCCCAAATGAATCCCTTGGCTATGTGGGATTAACTAACCTGTACATCTTTAACCTAGAAATAATTGATTGTTATTCAGATTATATAGCGAGCTGTAATGCATGTACATTATAACGTTGATAATTGCAGACACACAGAAAGCATATGATGAAAAAAATAAGCAGACAAATACTTCAAAAAACCATGTACACTTATGCACAATATATTTGAGAGCCAAACCTCTGTTTTATTTCTTTTTCTTATTGCCATCCGTCTGTACAAAAATTGAAGTGCAAGAAATTTATTGCTTCATTTGAACTTTACTCAGTACAAAATGTTTTTGACTAATTCAATATGCAAGATATTTAAAAATGCTACAACTTTGAACTACAACTTCCACATCTATCAATATGTTTTAACAATTTTTCAATTATGCTATGTGAATTTAACTCTAAAGGGGCTTGTTTACTGTTGCATGAAGAAACTCAATACAGATGAATTTAATATAGTTCAGTTTTTTTTTTTTTTAAACTAATTTTCAAACATGCAAGTTTTCCAAATACGTGTATAAAAATTTACTAATAAATTACAACATATATTTTTAATTGCATTTATTTATTATCTATGAACTAGTTGAGAAAACGCCTGTTCTTTCTAAAAAGCTCTAGTTAAGCTTTGTTACTCATTGATTAACAGAAGGAGAGAAGGATTAAGATGGAGACGAGATTAAAGCACTCTCAGTACTTTGATTATTTTACCTGTTGACATTGTTGGCCAGCAACTTAACATTAGCCATGGTGATCAATTTTTCATCAGAAACAACAAGCTGGCCTTCATGATGCTGAACTCCTTTACCTAAAGAAAAAAAAATTGAGCAAAAAAAACTTCACTAAAACTCTTTCCTAAAAACTTAGGTGATCTTGTAAGAGGCTAACTTCAGCAATTTTGCATGACTGATAAAAACTTCTTCTTAGACCCTTATACATATGACAAATGAGACACCAGGGCTGCATTTAAGGTCGTAGCTGCTGGGATAGATATCTAGGTCCTATTGAACGCACTAAATGAATTAATGCTGTAATTGCTAAGCTAGCATATATCGTCAAGATCATAGTGGCTACGTAGAGCTAGGTAGCTGTTATGATCTTGAACGCAGCCTAGTATTTACTCATTGTTAAAAACTCAAGGTTGCATATGATTACGCTTTTGTTTCTCTTATAATGTTGATTCCGAGGATTGTTTTTTCTATGTATTCTTGATGTCAAGTTTAATTGAACATTATACTCTTACCAGAACTAGAACTGCTGGGGCGTTCTCGCCATTCTACAACTTTACGAGCAATGTTCTCCCTCACTGATTTTGCAATGGAGTCCAAACTCAGATACCCAGCTATCTCTGAAACAACTGCTCAGGAAAATACATGGATGTTGAGCATGGTTCAGAAAATGAAATGTTCATTACAGAATCATAAAATCATGTAAAGAGTACATGTAATTGTACCTGCATATTATCAAAACATTTGCAGTTGAACTAGACTGTATGAGTAAAATCCATATATAGACTCGCAAAGATAGATATAAAATGTATTACTGTAAACCACTTGGTACATGTATATGCATGTGAGTATAATTATCAGCAAGCAACCTGCTCTCAGGTATTTATCATTGAAAACCAGTTGTTCATCTCTATTTCTAAACAGATATAAATCAAATGACTACTGCTAGAAAAAAACTAATCCTCAAGGATTACTTTTCCAAGGCCTTTCAGGAATAAAAAAATGAGACATGTAATACTTGGTTTACAGGCAAGCTAACAACAGAGCTTGACCAAATATTAAGGGTGGGTTTCATCATATAGACACTTAGTTGAAAGGATACGAGAGAGCCTCATCAGCGGCACTGTGTCTCGGTAGCCATCAAATCTGGCTGCCACCTCCGCCTCCTTGAACAGTTTCTTCCTCAACCTCTCTGAGGAGGTGGTGACAATTTCATCCAGTGAGGTGTTAAACTCCTTCCAAGTCATCCCTTGAGAGGGAGGTTGTCCCCCTTGGACTGGGATTATCTTGTGTTCCATCTGAAATCAATTAGGTATAATTTACAATAAAATTGGTAAGAGGCGATAAAAGAGCATGCTTGAATCAAATGCTCTTCACTGAGCTTTGAAAAAGTACTGCATCAAATCAAAATTAATCAACTATACAACACTTTTGCAGGTTTTGATGATTGAATAACACGGTAGAGAGAATATATTTTTGAAAAAGAAAAACATGACATGTAATTCCTTTTGTGCATTAATCTTGAGGTTCACAATATATTTGACAGTATGTATACCTCTTGGAAGCATGGTTCTCTGTATTTGAGGATTAAATGCATCAGGAATTGGCAGACAAGTTGAGGAGAAATCTTGTTCTCACTGAAGGAGGTGTAGCTCATGTGTAGAGTCTCCAGATCATCCTCCTGTTAACGTAAATTTGTGCATCATATGCTTTATCTTTTATTCCCTGATTGACTGGTAACACTTGATTTTGATATGGAATTTTTAAAGGAATGTTAGGATTTAAATTTGTTTCTATGTACGTTCTGTATATGTTTTATAATTGGTTGGGAATCTCATGGATGAGGGGTATACATAATCCATAAAAATTGAGTCACCACAATTATGAAAATTCCAGTCTTTAATTGTTGAGGAGGGGGAGGGGTACAATTCTATGGATTTTATGAGTAATTGATTTTATTCTTATATATGAATACCATATTTAAACATGAATGATGCCATCTTCTTAAAAATAAAATCTTAAAAAAAGATCAGTAATTCTAAAGATGACTTGAGGACCAAAAACTGACCCCCATGAATGGATAGACGACGTGAGCGAAAGCACGGAAGTCCTCCACTTCCTTCCACTCCACCGCAGTGATGAAGTCACACATCAGCATCATGTAGCGGAAGCAGGCTCCATCCAAGTTACCGCACAGGATGTTCCCAAACACCTGGATGGTCTGTAAAATAAAAACAGGTATAAAAGAATAGGTTGCAATCAATAATAAAAATTTTTTGTCAGGTTTGTGTATTTGCATTTTTGTATTTTCTACCTTATCTTTTTTTATATAGCTGAGTCGTTATAACACCTCTGCCCAAATTTCAGACACGTACTATGGGATATATGTATAGTCTGGGCAATATTAACACAATTTTTTCGCAAAAAAACTTCTGGAAACTAATTTTTTATTTTTGAAGCATATATACAAACAAAATGATTACTGTGTGTCTGTAGTTTTTAAATTACCTTATTCACGGAGGAATATTCAGCAATGGCTGACAGGAGGTCGTGTGTACACAGGTACATGATGTCATCAATCAGGTATCGCTCTTGCATGAACAAGTACAATCGATCCTACAGAAAAATCCAAAATAAATATACTCTGTTTATTATCTCCCCTCAAATGTTTTCAAACATACATTGCTGAAAAGGACACTAATCGTTTTTTTTAGCATGCGTATTTGCATAAGTTCCCTAATGAATGACTTGACTTTTGACTTTAACATCTTAAAAGATGCTTTCAGTTTGAGAATTGAAGAGCATATTATTCAGTCTCATTAAAATAAAGTTAATTAAGGGCTATCCCTTATAAAGGATTTAGTTCTCTTAATGTACATCTTATATATATTTACCAGAACAGAAAATTCAAAGTCCTTCTCTTCTACAATTTTATCTCCTTCCAACATGTAGGCCCAGAACTGTTCAATCTGTGATAGCGTCCTTCCCTGTTGTTGAAAGAAAATAATTACCGGCATTCATTATGCATAAACTATAGCATATATTTAATGCTCCTACTTTAAAAAAATAATATTATGATAGACTTAATAAAAGTGCATACAAATTAATTATCCACTACTCAAGGAACTTGACAGGTATTGCTAGTTAAAAAACTTAACATTCATTTAAAAATGTACAGATGACAAATGAGTTACATAATGACCTCAACAGTATTTAATCCATAGAAAAAATAAACATGCAAAATAATATTCAACACTTTGTCTCTAAGAGTGGTTATGCTGAACAGTAGCTAATCTACATTTTATGATCAACTTTGACCTTGAGGTTTAAGAATGACCTTTTTGAACATTTAGCATTGTCCTTGACATTGATAAGTTCAATGTAGTTCAAAGATTAACAAAGGTTACTGTATACAGGTAGATATTTGCCCCATTCGCCCTCGTTGTCTACGGGTGAATTTAACTGTATCTGGGCAAATTCAAGACTGTTTGCAAGTAAAGAAGGGTAAAAATTACATGGGGCGAAAAGAACCCTGTATACAGTAAAATGTACAGAAAGTTAAGTTACTTTAAGTAAAATAAGTTATATCCTTTCATAGCGATAGGGCTCATTTTTCAATTGGATGGACTAAGACACATACTGCTGGAAAGGCAAGGGACTCAACACACAAGGACAGAAAAGCAAATCAATGCCCCCTAATTTTGACATGATTATTCACAGATAGATGTTGGGCACATGATATTGTGGGGGTATCAGAGATGTGACTTACTATTGATAGCATTCTGGGAATTTTTCTCTCCAGCTCTCCTGCTCTGTCTTTGTAATCATCAAACATTCTGTGCATTGTGTGTTGCTACAAGGGACAAAGAAATTCAAAGACATTTTTAACATAACATCATTACAGTTACCTAAACATAAACATTTAATAGAAGGTGTTTTGAATGCTCTGAAAATAGTTATAAAATATATGTATAACTGTAGGTGTAAAAAATTCAATAAATCAATAAAAAAAAACGAGAAATTTTAAACACCCCGAGATATAAACAGTACTGTAGATTCCTAATCAAACATGAGGAATTAATATCCACGTAAAATTGCGAGAAGCACCCCTTGCGGATTTGAAAATCTTGCTTTTATTTTCTGAGAGATGAGAACTATGAGATTAGGATAAAAATTCTGCATTTGCGATTTTATATTCTTGCGTTGTAATACAAAACAGCGGAATCGCGGAATTAAGTACCAGTACTCGCGTAAAATAAGGAATCTACAGTATGTGTCACTATTTACCATGTGAGCCTCACTGCCAACTAGACTGGGGCTCTCCCGGGAGGTGGCAGGAGTGTGGCCGGTGGGGATACTGTCCATGTGACGTGTGTAGGTCCCCGCCGTAGAGGGCATATCCAGCGAATACTCCGGGGTCTGGGGCTTCATGATCTCCCTGTGTTGATTCAGATGCACAGAGGTGTATGGATATTTCAATTGACACATTAGCACTCTGATTACAGTAGATGAGGTACTGTGCTAATTCTTTACAATTGCTTTTCATTTTTAATTAATTAATTTTTATTATGTAGTAGTAAATAATACTTCACTGACTCAGTTTTCTCACAGAGACTTAAATTATATTCACAAAATACATTAAGGCAGACTCTGCTATCATAATATTTTATGAGTGTCTGATATACATGTATTTAAGGTTAACTCACTCGATCAGTTCCTTGTTGATTCGGACTTTGGGCCTGGTGATCTTGAGATGGGTACAGTTGTGAGGGAGGACTATGACCTTGTCACTCCCAGGGAGTTTGTGTGGACATATCACAGTCTGTTAATTAAGGAAATTACACACATGAATTTACAAGGGTTAATTTAACCCATACATTATGATGATACCAAATGATTGATCAAATAAGGCTTAACATTTGTACAACAGTTGGTCTAAATTCTGCTGTGAGGTATGATTACTAACAAAGTTGGATTGAAATGGTTTAACAATTGTAGCATGTTGTAAAAATCACTATTTAATAATCACTGTCCTTTGTACTTGAATTAATCTGCTATGGCAGCTAGAATCATTGTGTATATGTACATACGCATGTACTAGGATAACAATAACTGCATGATTTTTCCTTGGATATAAATATTACCTATTTAATATACTTTATACATGCATTTGCTTATTTTGTAAAAGAAGACTATAGACCTTTTCTCCACAGCTGGGGCAAAATTTTGCATCCTTGAATTCTTCAAAAGAGCGTCCTTGGTTGTTTGAGGAGTACAGCATGGCGGCATATTTACTAAAGACCCTCTCCTGGGGAATAAATGGGTCAGCATCTGGTCCCTCCTCGTCATCATTGTCGTCGTTCAGACCCGCCGACAAAATGGAGTCTGCAGAAATATAAAATTCAGTGACTTAAATTACTAAGCAAAAACTGCATATCCTATTGTTAAAAAAAAAGAAGCTATACTTTCATGGTCCAGTAATTCTTCAAAGACTGAAAATATACATGTACTTTGCAGTTGCAAGTGGGTATAACATATATATATCTAATTCGGTTGAAAATCAGGATTTTATACAATTTATATTCTTGTAGTGACGTTAAAAGCAAACTGTGCTGTATTTTAACCTTTGTTTCTGTAAATACTTTTAGAATTCTATGCATTTACAGTTGTCTTAACCTTCATTTCTTTATAATTTCAAAAATTTAACTCTGCACGAAATGAAATTCTTCTTACTATTTAAAACTCTCACTATAACTAATAGCTACACATTCAACAAATTTACTAATGAAGGCTCTATATATGCACTCTTGAATCTAATGATGATTTTCAAAATGAAATGCAAGTACATTAACATTATAAATCTCTTCTTAAAAAAATGTATGAAATTTAACAATTTGATTTCATTTGCACAATGCAAAAGAATAGCAATGCATTTATTGCTTTCATAAACAACTGAAACAAGCAAAATTAATTTTAAAATTTGAATTTAAATAAATTAACATCAATTGCAGCAAAAATAGGATTTTATAGTACTGTACTAAAAACACAATGATATCATAAGTGGAAAATTGACACAAAAAATAATCACAAAAAATGGGAGGTGTACGACAAGGTGAATGAATGTGACATTGGCTGTTATAGCAATATAAAATGTGTACTGTTTACCAGGATCTAAAACTATATCTGAAAGAAAAATGTAAGTTTTTATATTAAAATGAGGTTAACATTCATTTGAAACACAATTCAAGAAATATTTAATTTGGTTTTTGGTGTATCATTTTCTTAACTATAAATTTTTTTCTCAATAATTAAATTGAATATTCATTATCCTTCTATCAAGTTTCTTAACACTTTGGGTTGTAATTACCTGATTTATTAAGTCCGGCAGGATCTGGCATTTTTCCTGTTCCTTTTCGCTTCCTGAAGGAACAAAAAGTTAATATTTTGGGGATTAGAACTTCTTACAGATATTCTTGGTTACTAAATGACAAAACATGGAAACACTATATTATATTGATGATGACAGTACATTTATTACTTACGTGACTGTGGGTTTATTTTGCTCCAGGATTTCCAACTGCTTCATAAGCATCTTGCAATGCTCTTTTAGCAATGCCAACTCATTGCTGATATCTCCAACATTGAATTTAAAGCGCTCTTGTACGGCCTCAAGCTGTAATTATAAACGTTAGATATCATTTTCTCTCACCTTAAATAAGTAAATAATCATACATTTTACTTTCAATCTGCTCTCTTCATTTAATTAATACTGCCTCTACCCCCAATGAATGATCCTCTCTTCTCTAAAACTTGCAGAGTTAAAAATTCATTCTAACAATGGCTTCTACCCTCTTGAATGATCTCCCCTGTTTCATGTTGCAACTAAAGATTTAATATGCACTCTTGTAACTAACAATGAATCTCCTACAAAGACTTCTACCCTTATGTTTCCTTTTAGGTATGTTTCCTCCTTCCTTACCTTCTGGTCAGCTTGCTCTTTATCCATCTCCTAACATTAATTACAGTCAAACTTTGTTATCTCGAACTAGATGGGACTGTTTAAAAACTTTGAGATATCCGAGTATTCAGGATATTGAGAGTAAAATACTAAAAAATAAGTGGTTGGGACTTACAAATCACTTCGACATAGCCATTGTATTTGAGAGATCAGTGTTTGAGATATTGAAGTTCAACTGTAGTTTAAACTGACAATGATTTCTCCCTTTTGTGGAGGATCATCCTTCATACTAACACAAAAGCTAGCCTCTACAAAGACCTCTCCCTTATAAATATTTTCCTCTCTTCATCTCTTGGTCAGCCTGCTCTATATCAATCTCCTGACATAAAGTTTTTTAACTGTCCTTACTATAACTTTTCCCTTTGTAAAAGACCATATTAAAATGCAGCTCCTACAAAGACCTCTCCCCGTACGCATATTTCCCCCTTACCTTTTTGCCAGACTGCTCTATAGCCATAAATTATGACATAAAGTTTTCCCTTTCCCCCTCGTAAAGGATACTTCTCATATTAAAACACAGGAGTCCCTTCAATGACCACCCTCCTCCCCTCAACACATATTTTTGTCTCCCTTACCTCCTGGTCGGCCTGCTCTATATCCATCTCCTGAACCTCATACTCAGCATCTGTCAGGTCGTCTCTGTCGTCTATCTTCATCAGCTCAGATTTATGCTCCTCCAAAAATTTATCAAATTCTGTAAGAGTAAAAAATATACTTGGATGCACCTTAAATTTGTATAATTCCCATATCAATGTGCGCAGAATTATAATGAAATCTGTTAGTAATTTTGTTCAAACACTTAAAAACCTAATAAAAATGTTCAAATTGTCATTGCATACAAATCTTTGCATACAAATAAAAAACCCTCATTTGTACTGAAATTTATAATTCTATTGTGTACTTAATCCTCTGAAAAGTATTATACAATACATAGGCATTTAACTCTTTTCATCTAGGATGAAAAACCTGACTGATTTTTTTCTATTTAGCCATCCCTTCAATTAGTATTTTACCTTCCACTGCAGTATTCATGACACTCATAATCTGATCTTCCAATTTCTGGGCAGCCTCTATGTTGTTCATCAAGTTAGCCTGGTAATAATATGAACATTAATTAATCATGATATCTTCAAGATTAAATTCAATTTCATTATATGATATTAGAATCAAATCAGTCCCCTGTAAGCTTGTATGCTAAGGTATTTGCAATGCTGTCCTTTACCTTTCCATTATGTTTTAATTATCAAAACTTAGGTCAAGGTATTTGTGTAACAGCAGGCTGTTTTGGTGGGTGTACAATTTTGTGACATTATGAAATTAAGATGCACAGTTGCTCTTATTTAATTTTCTATTATACAAGTTTTAAGGGGCAATTTGATTTTAACTGCCAAAATTACCGGTATCACCCAAAAATGACTAAGGTCCTTGGGGAGAGGACTAAAATAGGCATAGCCTGATGTCCAATCCTATTATGTATTTATTTGCATAATAAAATATTTGTTAAATAAATGACTAAGGTACAATATAGTAAAGTCAGTTATAATATATAACAACAACAAAACTTTTATTCTATATACCCTTTTTGTTGAGATGACAGGCTTTATCTTTCGATCAAGACTTTCTGAGGATTCTCCAGTCTCAAGAAATGCTGTTATAATAAAAAAATTAATTTACAGTTTAACCATGAAAAATCATGCCATACTATCTCTCTCTCTTTCTCTCTCCTCTCTTTCTCTCTCTCTCCTTTTTTCTCTCTGTTTTAACAACAACAACAACAAAGGTATAGCCATATTCTCTCTCTCTCTCTCTCTCTCCCTTTTTCTCTCTGTTTTAACAACAACAACAAAGGTATAGCCATACTATCTCTCTCTCTCTCTCTCTCTCTCTCTCTCTCTTTCTCTCCCTTTCTCTCTCTGTTTTAACAACAACAACAAAAGTATAGTTCTTTACCATAGTAGAGGTCATCATATCCCTTCTTGTAACGTGCCAAGTTCTCGATTTCCTGATGTGCCTCATCCAATGAGTCCTGAAGGTCATTGATGTCACCTTCTAACCTTTGTTCCATATCCTCTGACCTCTCCCTCTCTTCTTTTAATTCTTCCTCAACCCTTTGATACAGATACAAATGTCATGGAGTGTCTTTATCTAGCAACAATGCTGCATACATTTACAATATCTAAACATTCATAAGTTATACTGTAATCGTATTATATTTGGTATGAACGATATTTGACGGAAATTGATTTTTCAAAAAGTTTGCATGAATTTGAGTTGGCATATTTCTGAATACACCTATTCTTATACATACTTATAATATGTATGGCATTTAGTGATGTATTGGATTTAGTGAAAGTTGCTTTCCACCAAAAAAGCAAAAAAGAAAACACAGCCAAATGTAATACATTTACAGTAGTCTTTATCTGATTAAAATATAGAAACACAAACTTGAACTTTTTCTGTATTGTTAAAAGTATATTCTTGATTTCTTGTCAATGGGTGCATTGCCCTGATGCACCAACTCAAAAAAACTTCAAAGACCATACAAGTACATGTACTCAAGAATGACAGTAATGAAATATACTGTGGCACACTGCCTAAAGGTGTTTTCAAGGATTTATCCAGCAATTTTAGGAAAATGGATGTGTTCCAAAAAAAGAGGAGTCTTTTTTATCATTCTTAATAAACATGTACTGGTGTGTACCAATGCTTTATTTACAATTCATGATTTACCTGGTAATATCTGCCTCCTTCTGCTTTAGATCCTCCTCCTGGCCCTCAATTTTATGATTCAGCTCCTCAATGTTCTCTTCCAGCTGTGCTATCTTCTGTTGAGATTCCTCATACTGCTTGTGTTTATCAAACAATCTAAAGTAATATCGAATTGTTGTATAAATATACCACAATTGTAATTTATGTTCTGTATATGAGAAAATTTATGTAGAGAGCATCTGAAATCAAATTCACATTTAATTAACATCTCAAACTGTCAAAAAAGCACATCATCCATCTATGGGATCTTTTTTTTTTTTTATTCTACCTGCGCTTGACTTCCTCCAGCTGCTCTGACAGTAGATCTTGTTTATCATCCCTCTCATCAAATATCCTCTTCATGAGAGTAAAGTACGGAATTTTTGTCACTGTCCCGTCAGTGTGTGTGGTCAGATCCTCACTGTACACAGCATCTATCAGAAAAAAAATGCTACATATAAAACTTGCAACTGTTCTGAAAAAGTATTTAACCAATATACATAATAATATGGGAATATGGGTATAGATTTTTTTTGACTTTTTTACTTTATTTTAGAAAACATCAATCACCCACATGTACGTATCTCTTAAGACAAAAACATAAATATTAAAATTTCCTGAATGAAAAAAAAAATCAACCATCCACTGGCATCTAATCAAAATTCTTTTACTCTTTCATATAGTTGTACTTTTTTTGTGAAGTAAATTAATTTAACAGATATATTGTCATACCAAATAAATCATCCTTGATTTTAGTGAATATCCTGGTATACACCCCAAGCTTAGGAACAAGATCATCTAGAACCCTGAAGGCAATCCTGATGCGCTCTTCATTTGGAACGCCTCCCACTGATGGGTTTTCCACACACATCAACTCATAGTTTTTCACTAGCGGACAGATAAAAATTATCATTTGATCAGGAATACTGACTTTAACTAGTTTACACTAGTCAATAAAAAGTTTTCCATGTTAATTTTTCCTCTCTCAAATTGGCTGTAAAATCTCAAATGTATTCATTTAATGCACGGTTCAAATAAATTGTGGATATAAGCCATGGAACTTATAAACATTTTAAAATTTTTACAACAATATAAATTAATACATATTTAATTAATAAACACAGCAAATTTCAGTTCATATAGATTTAAAAAATCCATCTTTTATGGATGTTAGTTTAAGAATCAAAACGCACTGCATGTCCACGATTTAACCTTTTCTGATAATCAAATGCTCAGTTAATTAGCAAGGGTAAGAACAGCTTTGTATTAGATGCAAATTTGAATATCATTTCCATATTTTGTAGATACTTAGATGACATATTAAAATATTTTTTCCCCTGTAATTAAATCTTTAAAGGGTTGATGAAAGAGCAAAGATAACTTGATATCTTAATAAACAACTGAGAATATTCGGGTGAAACGCACACCTGCTGAAGTGTTTCGAACCCTATTTAGGATTAAAGAATTTCAAAGATTGTGTCTACCTTGAGCAAAACTACTATCTACAGCTTTAGAAGTCTTCCGTGACTCCATGATTTTATGCAATCTCTTTTTACTCCGATTCAGGACAGTGTAACCAAGCAAGCCATATTTGGTGTCTAAACGAAAAACCCAAACCGGCACGCGTAAATCCGGTTTCGCTGAAAGTCAACAAGCGATTTCTCCCCCACTGATATACTTGTAAACTTAGATGTTTTTGTGTTTATTTTATCATAATCATATACCTAATATACCAGTGATCTTGTTTTGAGAGAATAAAGATTCAAATTTAATTGAATTGCTTGATCCCCTTCGTCATCAACAAGGGAATCTATATATTAGACCATAATAAAGATTCACTTTAATTGTTAGTAGTCGAGTTTAAAAAGCTTATCATACTAAAAAAGAATGGATCTGGTTTTCAACATCGGAAAATACAGCATGTTTAACTTTAATATCACACTGATGTACTTTGCAGAAAAAGGTTCTTGCATATAACGGTAAGTGCTTTAGAAATAATATTTTCCCTTACTTTACTTGACATAGATATAAACAATATAAAACAAACACCATTATTGGT
Source organism: Magallana hongkongensis (assembly GCA_016163765.1). Classification (NCBI taxonomy): domain Eukaryota; kingdom Metazoa; phylum Mollusca; class Bivalvia; order Ostreida; family Ostreidae; genus Magallana; species Magallana hongkongensis. The sequence goes on from WFKH01010211.1 coordinate 29,300,375, forward strand.
TCATGAATATGATTTTATTTAAATAAAAAAACATCATGAATATTTATTACATGTACTTAAAGCAACAAAATATAAATAACATTTAAATCACGAGATCTGAACAACTTTTTCTAAATTACATTGCACATTACAAAAACAAACTCATAATCATACAAGTCCATATTTATAAGTTTAATTGTTGTACTGTAAAATAAATACATTTTTGAATAGTGTGATAGCCAAGCTATGTTCAATTTTATACATGTATGTACCATAATTGATTGATGTAACATGCTGAGATTTTAAGTACTATTATCATATAAATACTGGTACATTATATAGACATAATTGGCCAGTACGGCCCAGAAGCTTTGCATACTGCTGATTATTAGCGATCACGGCATTTCTTTTCTTATAAAAACAAACACTTACATCACCTTAAGATTTCACAAAATTAATGTGTTCTTTTTTTTATCCACCACTTATGTGTTGCCATTAAGGAGGCTGGGTGGTCATCAAATTAACCATCAGATCTACTTTAAAATTTTGGAGATGATTTGTTTAGCTATAAACTATCATTTGATAAAGAAAAAATTCATACATTTTAGCTTTGAAATTGTAACATTTTGCTATATCTTTGTACAGAGCTCTTCTTCTTAAGGAGATCAAAATAGTCTAAAAATGGCCACGACCATCCAGCTCTCTTAAAGCCTATTTGTGCCTAAATTGTCTTCTTCAAAAATCACTTCAGGGAGTAGTTAAACTGGTTTCCAAATCGATCCCGAATTCTTTTGTAGGCAAGATTATCCATGACCTCATTCACTCTCTTCATGGCAGACCTGAAATACATATTGAATAACCTTAGCTTTATAAATCATTCCCTGCCTAAAGATCTACATAAATATTCAAGTTTAAATTATCATGAGTTTTTTGGGGGGTTTTTTATGTCAAAGGCTACAGAATGTAGTAAATAAATTACCAATAAAATCCACTGAAAAATTTAGATATGATTTTTTGACAACAAAGTATTACATGTACAGTACTCGGAAAGGAATTCAAAAATAAAATTTAGCACTTAATTCAAAATAAAATTAAATATTTTTACTACACTTTTATTACAGCACTGACTGGTCTTTTCTACGAGGTTAAAATATACTATAGCAAGCCAAAACCATCAAACCTGTATAACAAATAATTTCATGTGCCCTGCTTGATATACAAAAGACTTAAACAATGCATATCATTTGTCCATTTTTTAGAAAATCATCTAGATAAAATCATTGAGGTTAAACTTCAATGAAATCCACTGCTGAACAGATGTACATGTATATGCTCTAGCTAATATCAGTCAATATTGAAATTGCACACTGCACTCACTTATTGAGGACTTTCTTCTCCAGTCTTGTTCTGGCCGTGTTTTCTACTACATGAATGTCTGTCAAGTTGGGATATTTTGGTTCTTTACTTTTCTTCCCTTTTCCTTTTCCCTTGCCTTTCTTCTTCTTAGATCCTAGATCCACCCCTAGAGCACCCTCAATATCTGCCTGTAATTCTGGGTCCTGCCAGTCATTAGTTGCCTCTACAACACAATGTTTCCACAAAATAACAATGATAGTGGGTACGTGTATTGATGTACTGTATAGAGGAGAAATAACTTTTGTATAAGTATAAATTATCTTAAATTCACTAATCAAGATGCAAAAAAACCATGATTGTAAAAAACTAATTTTATAAAATTAGTATTTTACGATCATGGTTTTTTTCAAAAGTTCAAAATTTTCCCATTTTCAACCGTTTAATTTTCAAGAGATATACTGGCTTATGGTGATGTGTTATATGTAGGTGTTTAATGTGTTTTACCCTCTAACTGTTCCTGAGTACTTGTTGATGCCATATTTTGTTGACCTGGCTCAGATGGAATGCCATATTCATCTCTGCCAATGATTTTCCCATGGAAAGGACACTACAGATTAACAAGAGGTTCTCATGTTACAAACAACCTCCTGCAGCATCTCATTGTGGCTTTGATCATGCATACCAGATAAATGCAACCCATACTGCTACTGAAAACCAACTTTCATCTGAGTGCAAAATTTTTCATGGCATGCATACATGTACCGTAAGTACTGCAGAGGCCTGCTTACCAGTTGCAGAGCAAGCGCTTGCTAAAACTTGTGTTAGAGATATGGAATTTTGACAAGTGTTCCCTACCCTCCACTCTGCTTAACAGGTCTTTGGATACTGCAGAGGCCTGCTTACCAGTTGCAGAGCAAGTGCTTGCCAAAACTTGTGTTAGAGATATGGAATTTTGAAAAGTGTTCCCTACCCTCCACTCTGCTTAACAGGTCTTTGGATGTAATTGTCATTGCAAACAATGGTATGTAAACATGCATATAGATCGAAGCATGAAGAATAGTTTAATAAATAAATTAATGTGAACAACTTTAATGTCAGAGATTTACAATAAAACACTTACAAAAGTTGGTTTAGAGTAAATATTTTTAAATAAAAATTATAACCAAAAAATTTTCAGGTTAATTTGATGCATGATATACATGTACCAGTATATTCAACATTCACACACTGGCAGTCTATTTTACCTTGACACGATCCATTCTTTCACATAAACTGCCATTAGGCAGCGGAGCACGGCATTTCCACTTAACAGGTTCAAATTTACCCACAAAAGGAATAGTTCTCTTAGTCAGTTCTCCTATACTGTTCTGAAATTATGATAAAATTATTAAGGATACCTACAATAATTACTCTCTGTTTCTATAACTGAAGTCACTTTAAAAGCTGCTGGAAAAATCAGCTCACATGGCCCATGCTCCCCCATTACTTGACAGTGCTACACATAATGAATGGCAAGGTATATGCATTAAATACACAAAATAATTTGATAAAATGCATAACTCACAAAAAATCATCAGATCACAACTCTTGCAAATATGCAAATCTATTCCTTTGTCTTTAACAACAAAAAATTTTAGATTCAAAAGGGCCAAAACTTCCAGAAAAAATAATGGAATCACAATTTCCTGGTAATATGCACATCTGCACATTGTGTCCTAAATACCTACAAAGTTTCACTAAATACCATGCAGTGGTTTAGGAGGAGTTGCATTTACAAACTGTTCATTACTATATTCATTATATGGCCAAAATTGTAAGTTCATACGAAACGAAATTCCTGGAAAAATAATGGAATCGGAATTTCCTGGTAATAAGCACATCTACACATTGTGTTCTAAATACCGGTCTACAAGTTTCAATAAATTTTATGCAATGGTTTAAGAGGAGTTGTGCTTACAAAAAAAACAGGACTGAAGGACTGACTGACTGACTGACGGACAGGTCAAAAACATTATACCCCTTGCAACTTTGTTGCGTGGGGTATAATAAGCTCTTACATGTCAATATGCATATCTAAATGCTACTCACATAATCAGTTTTGCAATGTTCAACATCATTGGAAGACCAGAATTGGTGAAGGGAATCATATCTATGATAAAATAGAAGCAATTCAAAATAAGATTTATGGTAATACACATTTAGAATGCCTCTATTAATTACTGGTATGGAACATCAATTCAGCCATGTACATGTAGTCACTTGATTCTGTATACAAGTAAAGATTTATTTGGAAAATGAGAATATTTAACAGTTAAAATGTATTTACTAGATAGATTGTACAGTTGTGGATTTGAAAGTTGTAACTTACAAGCTGAAGCATTTTTCTGTTGCCCAAATATTAAGTTTCGTTTTACCCAGCAAAATCAAATGCTAATAAAAAGGAGTGAGTGAGCTTACTTGACAATCTGTGGAGCTTCAATTTTATTAGGGTTTTCCCAATGTTCCAAATCAAGTCCAAAGGAAATAACGGGTGCACTACTGAGCAACTTTTCTTTCCGAAATCCAGCACCAGCTGTGGTTTTATCCACAGTAGTTGTACTTGTAGAAGGTGAAGACGAGTTCCTGCTGGATAATGACACAGAAGGTAGAAATAAAAATTTATAGTTCCAGTTTCTGTAAATCAAGTATAATATGCACAATAAATATCTTACGAGATTTGCAAACAACCTCTGCTCATAGATCATGTAGATATTTATCTTTGCAGACCAGTGGTAACATAAAATGTTCTGATGTTGATACATATATTTTGGACTGGTAAGCCAAATCTGATAGGTGGTACTAAACACATTACATAAATGATATTGCTTAAACATGTAATTTCCAAAGACATTTTATTATATACAATGTAATCAGCTCAAAATGTACCCAATATGGTATACCTTTGACTCTCTGCCTCTGCTTTGATTCTCTTAAGGTTTGCAACCATTGTGGTAGGATCTTTCTCATCATGTTCCAAAAGCTCATTCTGAATGCTCCATGAGGCCTTCACAAAGCTCCGCTTGGCCCCAGCGCCTGATGTGGTAGGTTTGACTGCTGTACTGGTAAGTGTCCCTGGTGGTTTCTTAGATAAGGAGGCAGCTGGTTGTTTTCTTACAGAGGATGAACCTTGACCTTGAAAAATATAAATACTTTATATAGCGATGACTTTATTTCATGTTTAATTTATAATATATTTTGCAGTTGACTTATTTTCAGGATCCAGCCATTTTCATTGAAAATAACACTACAAGAGAAGTTCAGTGACTGCTTGCAATGCAGAAAAAAAAAATGGTTTACTGTTACAAGAAAATATAATAAATGTATATTGCATAATTACTGGTAATTTGCATTAATTTTACATTTATGTTTTGGAAAATAAGAGATAGTATACATGAAATTTTCTGTATAAAAGATTTTTTTTGGTATATAGTCAATTATTGATGTACCAATACTTCAATTCCATACCTGATTCTTTTTTTAGGATTTCAGGCACCTCTTCCTCGTATCCCTCTTTTTCTGGTACATCTTCAAAGTCGTCATCACTTTCATCTACAGAAACACAACAGTCATCACCATTATCAACTTCTTTTTTGTTCTCTTATATGCATTATGTAAAAAAAAATAGCTGTTTAGGAAGAGAAAATCTTACCATCACTCTTTTTATTTTGCTCCTCGAGTGGCACCACTTTAAGATCATAGAATTTGTTCTTGATTTTCTGCAGCTGAGATTTGAGGTCAATAATTCTTTTGATGTCTTCCTCTTTTCCTCCATGTTTGGACAGAACCTTGATCATTATAAAAATAAGAAAAAAATACTGTATACAGGGTAATATTTGCCCCCGTTTTATTTTCGCCCTTTTCGCCTTCGTTGTCAGCGGGTGAATTTAAAACTGGGCGAATTCCAATGTCTCAAATTTTAAACAAAATCCTGTCTGGGCGAATTGAATATGGGGCGAAACCATTTGCAAGTTAAGAAGGGCAAATGTTACATGGAGCGAAAATAACCCTGTATACAGTATGCATTTAGAAATTCAAGACTCTTCTGGCATAGTGATACCCAGTTTAAAATTTCACTAATGCATGAGTACCAAGCGTTTTCAGAATTTTAAATTCACACCTGAAAATTGCCAAAATTTATGGAATCTTCTCACATTTCTAAACTACTGATACAAGCATTTCTCAGCTAGATGAGGAAGGTGAAACTCTATAACAGATTGAAATTAATTTGTGTATAATTTTTCTCGCATAAGTGGTACTGAAACAGGTACATGTATAATTTTTCTAGCATAAAGTGGTATTAAAACA
>WFKH01010211.1:29312479-29327625 GCA_016163765.1 Magallana hongkongensis
TGAGTCACGCTGGGCTGGTGTTTTGTAATGATCAATGGTTGAGCCACATACCTGTAACCAGCGAGTTACACTAGGCTGGTGTTTGGTACTGATCAGCCTGTAGTGGTCCTTCAGAGTGGTCAGCACCGGGAGGTTGTCCTCGTTCTCCTCCAGTTGTACCGGCCCTTGGTGGAGGTCGATGGCGATGCTGTACTGGTGGTTCCTCAGTCCATGCTCCTGTACAAAACCCCCCACCTCCTCCAAATCGTCGTCGTCAGACCCGTCCCCATCACTGCTGTCGGGATCCTCTCCTTTATTCTTAGTAGTGTTATCTGAATCACTTTGATCGTTTGATGCTGGAATTCTAACACTGGCTTCATCCCCAAGAACTACAGTGTGTTCTTTTGAATTTCCAGGTTCACTTTCTATCTTTTCTGCAACTTCACGTTTTTCTCTATTTTCTGTTATGTCTTTCATTGAATTGCCTGAACAAGTTGAATTTGAACTGCTTTCTGGATCTTTGTCCATACACTTCACTTTCTTGGAATTACTTTGATTCTTCTTGGAATTACTTTGATTCTTCAAACACTTTTCACATTTATTATCTGAGGTAGAAGACTGGCTTTGCAATGAATTCAGTTTGGCACATTCTATACAATTTGAGGTATCTGTTGTACATGTTTCCTGATTTTCTGCATTTTTTAGACAATCACTGACATTAGGTTCACTAGATGATTCAACACCAAGAAAGAATTCATCAGGAGTTGGTAGAAGTATACTGAAACAGTTTTCTACTTCCGTAAGGCATGTTTTGATGTCTGGTACAGTTTCTGCAATGGTAACAAACCTTTAACATACAGGTACAAATACCTTGGTACATGGTTATGATGTATCAAACAAAAACTTGACTTGAAACAAAATGATGTATTAGGTTCATAAATACCACATCCAAATTTATTTGATCCTTTATATAGATTCTGAACAATATGAAATTACAATTTTGCAATACATTTGTTTTTTAATTATAAGTCATTAAGTACAATAGAAATAAAAAACCCTCCTTAATTTTTACCTTCAATTTCTTTCAGGACTTTATTTATCCTCTCCTTGTTGATTCTTTGTCTTCTTTCTTCTCGTTCTCTCTCTCTTCTTTGTTCAGCTTCACTTCTGGCCCTTATACCATTGAAGTCAACCTGCGAATACATGCACACATGTAGTACAGTACATGTACATTGTATTAACAATGTCCCGGTATATAAGTAAATGTTCAACTGATCTACAGAGATATTGCAAAGAATGCGAGTTAAGAAATTACAGATAAATACTAAGTGAATGTACATGTTTTAAGTATATTATTTCATATACATGTAATCGAATATTTTCTAATATACTGACCAGTTTTTTGTGTTGTAAATTTTTCACTTATTCTGTTCTGGATTATATTTCATGCATTATCTCTAAATCATAATAGGAAAATGCATGTACAAATACGTTATCACTATGCACAATTTTGCGACATTCTATTTGCTTTGTTAAAGCAAACAGATTAGTTTAAATAATTAAAAGTTCCAAATCTTATGGTCTGTGTCTAAGCTGACCTTTGTTGAACTCATACATTGGGCTATTAGGGCAACTGCACCTTTATGTGTTTTGCTTCCTCATGATATTATAAACTTTTTCTTCATAAAAAGAAATGGGAGCACTGAAGAATACTTCTGGATGTATAAATAAAAACAACCCAAACCTTTTTACATTTCTGGAGAAAATTGAACCCCAGTGACAGCTTCTTGTAAGCCTCTCCAAACTTATCGTTCCACTGCTGAATCGCTCGGAGGCTAGAAGCCTTTAGAGTGTTGGCAGCCGCTTTGGGGGGAGGTAAGGGCTGATCAAAATCGACCTCTGTCACAGAAAAATACACAATTACAGTATCCACTACCTCCCTTGGCTCTAAATTCCATGACATGCAAGATTAACAAGTTTTTGAGACATACCAACAGTTAGTTCCAGAAATGTTTGTAAATCACAGAGAAGCAGCTCTCTGAAAGCATGAGACCGATTAAAGAGTTCATCCATCATCTGGAAAGCAGAGAGTCTGATTTCTGAATGTTCCTTTTCCAGCTGAGTCATCAACATGTGGTATGCTTCATTCACGTACATCTCTGATTTCCTGTGAAAAAGTATTTTTAAAGACTTTTCCATTTACTAGATAAAATAGTGCCTAAATTGCATTAAATTGGCAATATGTATAGAAAGATTGGGGAAAATATTGTAGCAAAACAATTAAATCATTTTGGATAGATATAAAAAATTGGTTCATAAGGCATTTATTTTATTCATAATGTGGAAACAGTGACCTTAACATATGATAATGAATTTTACTTTTTATGTACATCTTAAATCTTTTTATAAATGATAAGAGAACACAAATATTTACACTATAAGCCTGTATCATTCCCTCTTTTTAATAAAGAAATGGTGAACTGTATGATAAAAATTAGCACTTTGGTAAACTTTTGTTTTTATGCACACTAGACCTACTTGCAGATACTTTTGAATTTTTTCATTGTGTCTGCATTTAGCACAGGTTTTCCGCTGGTGGTCAGCTGCTCTACATATTTCTGCATTTCCTGCTGCAGTGTATGGTCCAGACATTCTATGTCTAGTGATTCTGTTGCCATCTTCTTAACCTATTGTAAACAAGTATTCACATATATCACAAATGTAAAACTTCTTTAAAAATGTATTTCCAATGCAGAAAAAAATCTGAAAAGACAAAACAGTAGAAATATTAGATCATTAAAATTTTCATTAAATATAAATTACATTTCGCAATTTTCATTTATTTTCAGTGTCTTTGTTTATGATAAAATAAAAGGTTCGTGTCCAGATATCCAACCAAGCAGAGTTAATTTCCCAAGAAAAGAGTTAAAGATTTATTTCTTGCAAAAATGTTTGCTTTTTGACCAGCAACTGTCTCATTTCTACATAGAATCCATTGTCCTAGCAAAGGATATTGTGCATTTTTAATATATTCGATCAGTGCCTACTATCTATTCAAGATATATTACTATAGTCAGGTACTCTTTACACAATTGCACTGAAAAATATAGTTCTGTTCATGATCAGCAGATACAACATTACAATAAATGTTTAGAATATCGATGTATATGTAATACGTGGAAGAAAACAAAATTAACGTAAAATTATTTTGAAAAAATTCCCCACCCAAAGAAATGTAAATGTGAAGTATTCATAATTCTACGCTAGCTGCCTCCTCAGTCTTTTTCACGAAAATATAGGTCATTCTTCGATTGACAATTTTTTCACTAATGAATATTGCTTATATTATTACAATAATTATATTACTTTCATGATTATTGTTCGTTAGTTATCACACAATCTTTTTGTGTGTTATTTCTTCTTTTTTTTTTAAACGAAGGAATGTTTACGCAACACCTGCACCATATTTCTGATTGCACTCGTGTAGACTCTGTTTAAGCACAGATGTGTGCACTGTTTGCTAATGACGGGTGGCAGTATTTAATACGGACATGAAGAACTATACATACGCCAGTTTCTTAACAAGTTCAGTGATTTTAACTTAGAGATCGGCTGAGCACAGTGAAATTTCAAGTAATTTAAAAGTCGAATATCTTGGATATGGGGTAACCCATATCTATTCTTGTTTAAAACTGATATTCATAATAAGAAACTGTATTATTCTGCTGCTAATTATGTGTAAACATCCCCAAGCTGGATATGTCAATTGTGACAACATTCACAATTCGTAAAATCGTGCAAATTGTTTCTTTGCGTTTAAAATGATGAACCTAATAATAAAGGTACCTCACATGTCCCTCTGTTTGATATCAATGAAGTATTTCCATTTTGTTGTGCAAGTTTCAAGTACCTAATCAAGCAGGAAGTAAGCCTGCATAGCAAAAAGAAAAAAACCAAACCGAAAGGGTTCCGAATTGTCGACGAAATCTCGGTCACAGATATTTGGGCGAGCAGCTGCACAGTCACATGTGGAAAATGAATAGGAAGTACGGACGATGAAAATTATTAATTGTAATATTTATTGTTAAAAATGGTACCTAATTACCTAAAGGGTGACATTCATTTAACCATTTCTGTGCCACAGGGCCTATTTGGGCCTATTTGAATATCTACGTTAAGTGCCACGGGGCCTATTTGGGCCTATGACAATTTGAAAAAATATACATTAAAATAAAAAAAATATATATATATATTCAGGTTCTGTTTTTCACTATTGATTTTTTTAAAAATTGTATCAATATCAATATACATTGTATGATCTATGTGCTTAGTGAAGTACATGTATACTACGGATAACTATGGCACGCCAAATTCACAAAAACGAGCTAATCATAGTTTCACAGTCGATAAACTAGGTTTAACGATTGTAAACTATAGTTTACGGACAGAAAACTATAGTTAAGGACTATAATCTATATTATACATCTGTAGACCATAGTTAACGCGATCATCTATGTTTCAGAAGTGTAAAACTATAATGAACACTGAAAACAACCATTTGCGATTGCAAAACATAGTTTATCCGATAAATATAGTTTCACGAGTGTGAAACTATGATTAACAACTCTTAACCAAAGTTAACGAATGCAAATTATAGTTTACAGATGTGAATCTATATTTATTAGCAAAATCTATTGTTAACGTTATTTGCAGACAGATAAACATAGATTATCATTCGTAAACTATAGTTTACAACCGTTAAATATGGTTTTGCAGATGAAAACTATGGTTAACGGATCGTTAATTATAGTTAACGAATCGTTAACTATAGTTTACGGTTCGTAAACTATAGTTCACAATAAACTATTGTTAACAATAGTTTAGCGTCCGTAAACTACAGTTAACAGTCGATAAACCTAGTTTATCGTCTGTGAAACTTTATTTAACGCCGTTAATCTATATTTCACATCTGTAAACCATAGTTAACGCGATCATCTACAGTACCTGGCCATAATACAGTACGCAAAATGGCGGCCGTAATAACAAAACAAACACAAATTTCAATTCTCGATTTTTCGGTTGTTGTAAAGTGACAAGTTTTGACAGTCACACGCATCCGTACATAAGCGTCATAGCTGACGTCACGTGCAATAAGGGTTCCACTAGTCTATTCTTAGAATAGAAAATACGTCATACAAAATGGCTCCTAGAGGGAAAGACCTGTCAACAGAGCAAAAGCAGACGATTGTTTGTATGAGTAAAAATGGATTAAGTAGCCAGAAAAATTCAGACCTGATTGGAATTCGCCCAAATACTGTGCAGAAGGTGTTAAAACGTAATTCTGATAGAGGTTCAGTGGAAAACAAGGAAAGATCAGGAAGGAAGAGATTGGTGTCGGACAGGGGGGGGGGGGGCGTGTTTTGGAAAGATTAGTGAAGAAAAATCGGCGACAGACTTTGTCAGATTTAACCAGTGTTTTTAATGATTCTGTACCCGAGCAAGTTTCTAGCAGAACAGTTCGACGTAGATTGAAGGAGCAGTGTTACCAGCGATGCTCGGTTTCCAAGAAAATTACGATATCAAAGAACAATCGTCAATCCCGAGTCTCCTGGTGTCGGTCTAAATTAGCTTGGACAGTTGAAGAAAACTGGTCTAAAGTCATCTTTAGCGATGAAATGAAAGTTGTTTTGGGCAAGGACAGGAAAGTTCATGTTTGGAGGAAACATTAATGAAGATAAAGTTTGAAATCAATAAACGTCTAGATTTTATATTTGATAACAAGTACCTATAGATTCTATGAAATAGACTATAAACACGGGCACGATTTTTACTGCGAAACTGAAAGGGTCAAATAAAACCACGTGGTCTAAGATTTAAATGACAATAACATTCGCAGGGGTGTATAATATGCAAGGGATAAAATGAGTTCTGGAAATAAATGTGACAATAGAAAAAATAGGTTTTTAGTCTGCTGTTGCAACAATTAACATGTTTAGAAGCGATCCCCCCTAAGGATTAATTTTCGATCCGCGCCTGACCTAGTAATAGCATCAATAGTGAAACAGACTATACTATTTTATGCAGAATGTTCCTTGAAAATGGCTCGATATACTAAGTTTTTATACAAAACAGACACCCATTCTTTTTTGCACACCACAAGCATCAAACATGGCTATGACTTTATTCAGCAACCCAATGTTTATATTTTCAACCACATGTAGAGTGGTTGAACACGAACGATAACTCTGTTCTGAATATCACCGTTTAATTTAAATAACTGCTAGATGATGAAATAAGACATACATCTTAATAGATTTTCGTGTTTTAACATAAACCAAAGAAGGATATAATATAAAAAACGACCAGTACTTACGTATTTTGAGAATATTATCCGAACACTTCCGCTCTAAATTTCACAGGAACGGAACAAATCTCGGGGAAGTCTCGTGAACTTTCATTCGAGCACCTCTGGATTTATTGCATACTTAGCAACGATAAAGAAAACATTCCGAACACATTCGCAGGGGTGTTATACAATACCAGAGAACGATACTGTCTTTAATAGCTTTTTACCCGATTTATGTCTTAAAATAAAAAAAAGATTAACGCATGGATGTTTAATACTGATGGATGTGTTTTATTTGATTAAAAACACAAAAGTACAGATTTTTGGAGTTGACGCGGTGTGACGTAGTGACGTTATTGTGATGTCATTTTTTTTTTACGTTGTGGCGTTATCTATGGCACGCCAAATTCAAAAATGAGCTAAACATAGTTTCACATTTGACATTTCACAGGGGTGTTTATGGTCACGTCTGAATGCATTCAAACAACATCTACTGCATGTGTGTTCAGGCGCAAATATAGCGGTAAATGAAGTAAAGATTTCTATCATTGACGTCTGAAGTGTTATCATTTAAGTAGGGGCACTCATATATTCTCCGATTATTTTAACATGTATTAGCTTATTGGTAAAAAAAACCCCACAGTCTCTTATATTATATAAAAATGTCTCTGATAAAATTCAAACACTTACATTTCATATAAAGGTTACATAGCTTGTGAATTGCACACCTTCTCACCAAGTTTTAAATTATACTTGATAGCAAAGTATATAAATCAATTACATATATTTATAATTTTCCACAATTTATTGAGACTTTAAAACCAATGTCAGTTTTTTGTTTCTTAAAATTATTATTAATTCCATGTCAATTATGACAAACAGAATTCACAAACCAAGTGAAAGTTCTTTAATCAGATATCTTTGAGCTACCTTGGTTTTGGTTGTTAATTTATTTTAGATCAAAAAGCGTTCACTAACTTCAACAGTTGCATTGATGTAACAGTATAGTTTGTTTGTAGTTCAAAGGTCGGACCAAGCTTATTTTAAGATTTGCATCCTTTTTTGAACCTTGAACTTGATTGCATGTATCTATTTTTGTGCTTTATAAATAAGTAAAATTCTCACAAAATTTGTCGAAAAAAAATTCAGACATTTTCTATATATTTGCTTGATTTTATGCTAAACGTCTATCACTCTCTCAAGATTTAATTTTGTACATGTCACACAGAACCTATAGAATATGTTACGAACCTATCAAATGTAAAAATGTGAATAATGAATAAAGTATAATAAAAAGAAAAGTATATTGAAAATTCATAAAATTGCTTGTTTCTGTCATTTTCGTCTAAAAACCCTTCCGCACGAAAAAATAGTTCCTCCGAAAACTTGTTTGTTTCTTGAATTCAGATGGATTTTCTTTATGAATGTGGTATAATTATGAAATAATAATCTTTCTGTTATGATTAAATAAATAAAATCATATTCATTTAAAATATAATGATCATCTGCGCAATGAAATCAAAACGTGAGGAGTGAGATACCTTAAAGAAAGCTGTTTTTCGTACTGAGTTCCTAAAAGAAGCAATAGAGATACAGTCTACTTGTAGTGATCATTGCTAAAAATAAATTACATTACCCACTGACATGGGTTAATTGTTACCTTCATATTTAGTCCGTAAAGTAAAAATAAGGGTGGGGGGTTGGGGTAGTGACGACCACTAGCAAGGATGTTTTGCAAGACAATTTACAACAAGATATTTGAACAAATAGGCTTTAAAATGAGCCGGGGGCTTGGATGGCCCTGAGGACTATGCCTGACTGAATGCATCTAGACTTTAGCAGCAAAAATATCAATGTTTTAGAGAGAGGATTCTTGAATCTTTTTTCTTAAGATTTAAGAACAATTTGATTAAGTAGGGAAACAGGTGTGGTAGAAGTTTATGATTCTGGGGGTACTTAACCATTTATACCACTTCATGTGTCGTCACTGTCGTGACATGAAAATATACACTGTACAGTTTAGGGGCGAGTATATGTTGACCAACTTATTTTCAGAGTTTAGACCCACATTTTTTTTCATTGATTAATATAAGTGTGGGATACAGGGGATTGACGCTCAGCCCAAACCCACCCCTCCTGGGAACTTGACCTACATGTCTACATGTCATTTAATTTTAGAGTTCATTATACTCTGTCTATAATATGCCCAAGGATAAATAACTAAAGATGATTAAAAGAAATTTTTTGAAGAATTATGCATTTTCACTATACATTTAGCACTGGCCAGAACCCCTAACCCTGTAGTTATAATAATCTTTGGTCGAGGCGCACATACTTATCATAACATTTGTTTATTCCCCATGTGCGGGTCGGGGTGGGTGGGGGGTCTTCTTGGAAATTGGAACTTGTTAAATTTTCATTGTAAAATGTAAAATTACCATTACCGGATACCGGAAATAGGCATCACCCCCTACCCCACCCCCACCCTGGCAACACCCACCTGGAAAAAAATTCTGGATCCACGCATGTACCTAGTATGTCTGTTTGATGCCTAGGGGTTGAAAAAGAATTGAAGATTTTTTGCAGAGTAATGAACTTTCATTTAATAAGCCTCCCACCCCACCTGATAGACTTCGTATATAGTAATTGAATTTATTTTGTTCAGATAGATTTTTTGTAAAATTTTAAAATTTAGAGGTTTTAGTGAACAATTTAGATATTTGTCGGAGATGGCACGACATTATCCTTGTATTAGATTTAATATAATATGGTTCCAAAAAAAATGATCGAGTACCCATGCATGCATGGATCCAGGAGGATTCGAGGGATAATTTTGTCTTCTACGGGGGAGGGGTCCGAGGCCTATTTTCGGAAATGTTACTATGGGATTTTAATAAGTTTTAATATTCCAGGGGTGTCCTGACCCCTTCCCCCGGTCCCTTGTAGACGCCTTTCATACACTTGTCTCTTTACATCGCATTTCAATACATACATGTATCTAGTGTCTGCACCATTCGTATATGTGTGCCTGTGTGGGTGGGGGATTTTATAAAAAAACTGCCAATTTGTTTGTTACCTAGAAGAATAGTTACCATTTAAAAAGATATCTATATCGATTTATGTATTGTATTGTGTGTATTGCCTGTTAACTGTTTAAATACCTGTTGAATTTCCAAACTTTAATTAACCAAGCGATCGCAAAATTTGATCATACAAAGACTGAATCGAGGATATTTATCTATTTCAAACCAGAATTATATAATTGTAAGTATACGCATATTTTGATTATTACCAATATATTTATTGATTCGACATGCTTACTGCTTGAGTGTTTAATTAAAATAATTCGATCATGTATGCATTGACGTTATTGTAAACCGATCGAGAAGGAGAAGTATTTGGACCGCGAAGGTGCATATAACAATTGTGTTCATGACGGTGCCCGTTGGATAGGTGGTGGGGGTCGAAGGTAGGGAGGAGTGATTAGAAGGGGGAGGGTTGAGGAAGATAACACAAATATCAAGGTGGCCAACTTGAGATGTGAACAACAGTTTCTGGACATACGATTTTATATTATGATGAAGATGTAATAATATGTCGATGTACATTTATATATACATTACTTAGTAATTATTCATTCATCAACTTTGAAAAGGAGGCTAAAACATATCCTGGAAAATCTTAATAATCACTCCCTTAAAAACAACAACAAACTTTTCCGGGGGGGGGGGGGGGGGGAATGGTATATTAAAAATGTTCTAAATCTTAACCTTCAAAATATATTTTATACTGTTCCAAAAATTGGTTGGATACTGCTTCAAAATCCTATTTCCTAAATGTATAGTAGTATTAGTATACCAGTTACAGTCTAGTAAACAGGGCTTTAGGAGGGCTGGATATTCTTGGTAATGTTTAGGCCATATTTACCTCCTTTATATAAAGAGCTCTGTATAAGGAAATAAGAAATATTTGGATTTTTTCTTTACATAATACTTAGTATTAATACATATTAGTACTAGTTTATGGCCAATGATATCATATTTAAAAGTTAAGTTAGATCTGATGGGTAATTTGTTGATCATTCAGTCTATTCAAACTCACGAGAGAATGGATATTTTTAAAAGGCCTGTGTCTCTGCTTGATATACCAAAGAAATCAAACCAATGTTGTTTCATTGTTTTAATTTCTAGATGCTGCATCACATGTGCTTCAAAAATTTCGTCCATTTCAAAGAACACCAGACTCTAAAATTTCAGCCTGGTATTAACATTTTAGTCGGTCAAAATTCATCAGGCAAAACCAGTATCCTTGAAATGATTCGACGGTGCATGACAAAACGCATAAACAATCACGTGACCAGTTCCTATGACGAAACGAGGGAAGCTTACCTTGTGTGTAAATTTGATATATCCTCATACTACGGCGAAATACTTCATTCTTTGGACAATCAAGTTGCAGTAGAGCAATTAGGTGTCACTAAAAAGTCGTACCTTCTTTCTATAGTTCAAAAAATTCCATCCAATGGACGTGTTACTTGGAAAAAATCTGTTTGTTTCAGAAGGGACGATAAGGTAACAGTACTGGTTGGATATTACAACGTGGAAAATGACAATATTTTGTCCAGCGAAGATAATGTAGAATTTTTCAGGGCCGAGATTGATTCTCTGTGGATGTTGGAGAACGCTGATTGGGTAACAGACATCGAGAGACAAATAACTAAAGATTTGAGTAATATCGATGTCAAAAATGCCAAAAATGCCGAACGGTTTAAACAGTTGGAATCTTCCAGTAAGCTGCTGGACGAGGTATTAGAAGTAATAGAAAAAAGGTACGTTTCTACTACCCCTATGAGGTCTATAAACCCTGTTCAGTGGAGTAGAAGCAGGCAAAGGTCTTCAGACGAATCTGAAAACTGTAAAGAGGCCGTGGAAAGAGCAGAAATCTTGCAAGCTTTGCTTAACAATGAAGAAGAAGTAGACTGTAAAAGGGCAGATGAAATCTTTGAGGAAATTACGAGACCTTTGGTTTATAAGTTCTCTAAAACTGATAGTGATATAATTATTGAACATAGAAATGATAACCCACCAGAAACAAAACGAGTGCCACTCTTAAAAACACCTGAAGGAATTATAGAAGCACAACAGCTGGCTTTGTTATTGGCACACAAGGAATTTAAAACCCTGTGTTTCGAAGAACCCGATAGAGGCATGCATCCTAAAATGATTGAACAACTTTTACAAGCTCTGACAGAAGAAACCGACAAAACATTTCTAGTAGTAACCCATAGTCCATATTTTATAAATAATATGACTGCCCAGTTAACTCATGTTTGTGTGCGGCGAAGAGATTGTGATTCCGTTAAAAGTGTGCATAGTGTTCAACGCCTTTTAGAGAATGACAAAGCATGTAAAATAACAGACACAGATGAGCTCAAGAAAATCGTCTTTTCCTCTCAGATTCTTTGCGTCGAGGGAAAAACGGACAAAATTTTCGTACAGGCAATTTTTGAGCATATGAAAACGGAGGGTATGAAATCCATACCTGCTCATCAGATAATCGTAATGAACTCTAATACGCTCTTTCAACAAGTACAAAGTATATGTGAATCTTTGAATGTGAAATGTGTGGTTCTCTTAGATAGAGATGCTATTGTTAGGCTTCAGCCAACAAGCAAAGGAAAAGGTGGAGGAGGTGCTGCTGCAATAAAAAAGCCAGATCAGATTATCAAAAAAATAAGATTAAAAGGAATTGTAAGTGAAGAAAACGAAAATATTCTCCAAGAATGGGAAGGCAAAAGTTTACAGAAATTTGAAAGAGCTGGAATATACGGAACCCTTTTTAAAATTCTGGATAACAAAAATATATTCATCTGGAAAAATGGTAATCTCGAGGAAACTATCGTGTCTGTTTTTACAGGCAATTCATTCATGGAAAAGTTTAAAACCAAATTAGAAAAATTGAGCATATGCACATTTGATAAAGGAAAACTTTCCACATTAGCGAAGGAAATGTGTAAATCAGATGAAATTCAACGTTTTCTGAATTTTTTTAGATCGAACGAAAGAGGTGATAAAACAAAAGAAGTTATTTACAAAAGGGCCAAAGATCAGTATTAAACATTAGGAGTTGCTGTTAACGAATCCAAGGGATCAAAACCATGTTATTGTAATCATCCTTTTCTAGAAAAGAAGAATTAATTGACATTGAAACAGGATAATAGTGATATTATTGTTCCAAAATGACAACTTCGATCATTAAAATAGAATATATGCGATATTATTGTTCCAAAATGACAACTTCGATCTGGAAGGTAAATCAAGAAAGTTCAGCAAGATTGATACGATCCTTTCATTTACTATTCAACCTCCTTAGTAAGTAACTAAGCGCTAACTACTGTGCACGAAAGGGTTCTATTTCAGGCTATTTTAACGACATGGATTTATTTTATAATCACAATGCTTATTTGTATTTGCTAAATTTATGTGTTCATATTTTATTTACGTATTTACTTAAAGTTCATATACATACATGTATATTGTATTCTTCTGATTTGAAAATCATGTAATCTGTGATAGCTATTTTGTTTTATTTTAAGAGATTGATATTTTATTTATTTATTGCATTTTTTAAAATTATTTTTGTTGTTATTATTATTATTATTATTTATGAAGTGTAAATTGTCTTCCCAGAGTTAAAAAAAATACATTAGACTCAGCGATTTTTCGCTCCTAATGTATTTAAAAATAAACTCAAGAAGTGAGGATTGTAATTGATATTTTGTGGTGAATATCTATTGTTTAAAAATCGTTTGAAATTAAAGGTACTGACTATTAATGCGCGTCATAATTACGTTTGAATAAAGTAAGTAAACACAAATGAAATGATATTTGATCTTATCTTTTTCAATCAAATTTTCAATTTTCGTTAAAATCAGAAAGACAAGTAATTTTGACTTAAGTCGAAAATTGCTTCATGATCCTGAGGCCTGGTCTCTGTATCGAAGTATGACACCTGGTCTACGTATAGATTTATATTAAAAATAGTATCTGTATCCATAAAATATATAAGCCGATCTTTGTTCTTCGAGTGGATATTATTAAATTTGATTCCGTAAATTGACGTAATACAATCAGTGCCTATCTCGATACGGAAACTTAAAATCTCATTAATATTCAGAACGAATGATAGATTGGAGTGTGTTTAGTTACAGAGACTAGAGGTAACCTAATGTGTTAGCATTGAGTCGGGGGGGGGGGGTGGTCACCTTATATTTTATTAGTATGGAATATCGGACCCCAAATGTGAAATTAATAAAATTTCACATATAATACTTACACAAAGATCAGATATCACCTTCATTTATGAACAGTACAGGTTAAGCGGAACCGAATTATTATGTGATCAGAGGTCAATCGATTAATTAACAAATTTCAAATAGACATTATGAAACCCACAAAGAAGACTTATGTTAAGAAGACATGATCATATTTTTATCAAAGTTTCTTTTCTTTTAATATACATGTACTATATTACTATCGAAACAAAAGTACATATCTTGATTGTTAAATACATAAAAGGACTAGATATCATCAAATATGTCGTATGAATTTTGAGTAGAGACCACTTTTTGTCAGACCAGAGATCATTAAAACAGAAGGATTGTTATTAACTCCATACATAAACAATGACCAATGTCCCTTATGCTAGTATGATTGAAATAATGATGGATCCATGCTATCTTCGTTAGTTTACATGCACATGTAAACAAATGGAATAAGAATAGAACTTTGAGGGCAACTGATCTCCTAATTGGCATTTCATATATAAACAAATAAACATGTTTTCAAATCAAATAATCATTATAAAAATGCGCAAAATTAAAAGTTTTAAACCTCTTTAGGAGACTATATAGTCAACAAATTAACCATCAAATCTACCTATTTAAGGAAAGAGTTGTTTAGTTTTAAACTATTTTTAGCTCACCTGAGCTAAAAGCTCAAGTAAGCTATTCTGAACACATTTTGTCTGTCGTCCGTCTGTCCGTCTGTCTGTCTGTCTGTCAACATATTCTCCAGAACCATTGGGCCAATTTCAACCAAACTTGGCACAAAGCATTCTTAGGCAAAGGGTATTCAAAGTTGTGAAAATTAAGGACCACGCCCATTTACAAGGGGAGATAATTAGGAATTATTGAAAATTTTCGAGAAATTTTCAAAAATCTTCTTCTCAAAAACCATTAGATCTGGAAAGCTGAAACTAGTGTGGATGCATCCTCAGGTAGGGTAGATTTTACGTTGTGAAAATCATGACCCCCAAGGGTAGGGTGGGGCCACAATGGGGGTCGAATTTTTACATAGGAATATATAGAGTAAATCTTTAAATATCTTCTTCTCCGAAACCAATCAGCCAGGAAAGCTGAAACTTGTGTGGAAGCATCCTCAGGTAGTGTAGATTCAAAGTTGTGAAAATCATGACCCCCGGGGTTAGGGTGGGGCCATAATGGGGGGTCAAATTTTTACACAGGAAAATATAGAGTAAATCTTTAAAAATCTTCTTCTCATTAACCAATCAGCCAGGAAAGCTGAAACTATTGTGGAAGCATCGTCAGGTAGTGAAAATTCAAGTTTTTTTTTCAAATCATGATCCCCGGGGATAGGCTGGGGTTATAACGGGGGGGGGGGGGGGGGAGAAAAATTTTTACATAGGAATATATAGAGGAAAATCTTTAAATCTTTTTCTAAAAAACCATTTGCCTAGAAAAGCTATAACTTTACTGAAAGCAACTTCAGATTGTGTAGATTCAAATTTGTTAAAATCAAAA
>WFKH01010211.1:29337784-29360338 GCA_016163765.1 Magallana hongkongensis
ACAGAATTCACAAACCAAGTGAAAGTTCTTTAATCAGATATCTTTGAGCTACCTTGGTTTTGGTTGTTAATTTATTTTAGATCAAAAAGCATTCACTAACTTCAACAGTTTCATTGATGTAACAGTATGTTTGTAGTTCAAAGGTCGGACCAAGCTTATTTTAAGATTTGGATCCTTTTTTGAACCTTGAACTTGATTGCATGTATCTATCTTTGTGCTTTATAAATAAGTAAAATTTTCACAAAATTTGCCGAAAAAAAATTCAGACATTTTCTATATATTTGCTTGATTTTATGCTAAACGTCTATCACTCTCTCAAGATTTAATTTTGTACATGTCACACAGAACCTATAGAATATGTTACGAACCTATCAAATGTTAAAAATGTGAATAATGAATAAAGTATAATAAAAAGAAAAGTATATTGAAAATTCATAAAATTGCTTGTTTCTGTCATTTTCGTCTAAAAACCCTTCCGCACGAAAAAATAGTTGCCCCGAAAACTTGTTTGTTTCTTGAATTCAGATGGATTTTCTTTATGAATGTAGTATAATTATGAAATAATAATCTTTCTGTTATGATTGAATAAATAAAATCATATTCATTTAAAATATAATGATCATCTGCGCAATGAAATCAAAACGTGAGGAGTGAGATACCTTAAAGAAAGCTGTTTTTCGTACTGAGTTCCTAAAAGAAGCAACAAAGATACAGTCTACTTGTAGTGATCACTGCAAAAAATAAATGACAGTACCCACTGACATGGGTTAATTGTTACCTTCATATTTAGTCCGTAAAGTAAGAATAAGGGTGGGGGGTTGGGGTAGTGACGACCACTAGCAAGGATGTTTTGCAAGACAATTTACAACAAGATATTTGACCAAATAGGCTTTAAAATGAGCCGGGGGCTTGGATGGCCCTGAGGACTATGCCTGACTGAATGCATCTAGACTTTAGCAGCAAAAATATCAATGTTTTAGAAAGAGGATTTTGAATCTTTTTTCTTAAGATTTTTAAATCCCCTTTTTAATTAAACTGTCTTGAAAACTCATACAGCAAAGTATTTTACTGTTATAATTCATTAAATATAGGTGAAAAATCTTGACTTTTTTCAAGCAATATGGTACAAGTAGTTGGTATTATGTGAATACTACATTAATTATCAACATATAGAATAAGAAGACTGAGCAATTATTCACACAAGATACGTTTAAAACATGTATACTACATGTACCAAAATAGCTATCATAGTCTATACATGTTTGATTAAAAGTTTGTCATTATCCTCGATGTACAAACTCTATGTACACTAAGCATTCACGTTTAAATTTTCTTTATCATGTTTAAACTATTATTTCTCTAAATTTGCAGATCTGTAGTGTGCGTTGACATGTTAATCCGAATTTTCCCGAAGATCTACAGCTCTGCATTTCAGCATCTATTATTTCTCCCGTTGAAAAAATGTTTACAAGTAGCCTATAAGAAACCAGTAAAAGTTGTCACTTACCATGATAATGAACTAAATTAACACTTCCATAACCCAGGAACTAAAATCCATAGTCATCTCACTTCAGCTCCGTGAAAATTGGATGTAAACAATGTAAACAAACTACCTTTTTTACCTCCTTCCGTAAGAGAGTCACATCAAAGGGAGGTAATTAGAGTAAAACTTATACGTTGCCTGGTGTATAAAATCGGTATTTATTTATGAACGGGTCACTTGCCTACAGATTTTTTAATTGATTCTTCTAGAATAAATGTCATGATAAAAATTTGTTGGGTTAGTTAACCTTGACATGGTTGTAGAATTTTATAAAAGTGCACTGAATTGACTGGTATTTGTATGCAAAATTAACAAAATAAAACGGGTATAAATATCAAAGGACGAAGTAAATGTGAATTCTTAATGATGTTTAAATTACAGCAGTGTGTTTTGTAGCATAAAAAATTATTGATAGAGTTTTAAGATGCTTTAACATAATATTGTATTTGTATATACAAAAATCCTCATGTTAAAGTGAAGTACAAATCAGTCAGTCTAAAAAGCACGTGGTTTCCATAGTAACAACACAAATAAAAAAAATGCACATATATTTTTAACACAATCTTCATTCTGATTATTTTTATATGTTTTTATCATTTTTGTTTTTATGTCACTTTCCATATTTTTCACAAAATGCTCGATGCTTGCTGATTTTGACTCTTAAGAACAATTTGATTAAATAGGGAAACAGGGCGTCATTTTACAAAAGAACTTACGACAAAGTCGTAAATATTGACAGCCTCGTAAAATGATCTTCAATAAGCAAAATTGACATAAAACCATTTGTTTATAAATATTTCAATTCCCATAATTGAATTTTCAAGCCACAAGAATAAATCATTGATTAGCTGGTGATGAATTAGCATTCATTAATTTGGTCGTAAGTCGTAAGTTCTTTTGTAAAACGCAGCCCAGGTGTGGTAGAAGTTTATGATTCTGGGGGTACTTAACCATTTATACCACTTCATGTGTCGTCACTATCGTGACATGAAAATATACACTGTACAGTTTAGGGGCGAGTATATGTTGATCAACTTATTTTCAGAGTTTAGACCCACATTTTTTTTTCATTGATTAATATAAGTGTGGGATACAGGGGATTGACGCTCAGCAAAAACCCACCCCTCCTGGGAACTTGACCTACATGTCTACATGTCATTTAATTTTAGAGTTCATTATACTCAGTCTATAATATGCCCAAGAATAAATAACTAAAGATGATTAAAAGAATTTTTTTGAAGAATTATGCATTTTCAGTATACATTTAGCACTGGCCAGAACCCCTAACCCTGTAGTTATAATAATCTTTGGTCGAGGCGCACATACTTATCATAACATTTGTTTATTCCCCATGTGCGGGTCGGGGTGGGGTGTTCTTGGAAATTAAAACTTGTTAAATTTTCATCGTAAAATGTAAAATTACCATTACCCCCTACCGGAAAAAGGCACCCCCCCCCCCCCCCCCCCCCCCGCAACACCCACCTGGAAAAAAATTCTGGATCCACGCATGTACCTAGTATGTCTGTTTGATGCCTAGGGGTTGAAAAAGAATTGAAGATTTTTTGCAGAGTAATGAACTTTCAT
The DNA here is from genome assembly GCA_016163765.1 of Magallana hongkongensis. Lineage (NCBI taxonomy): Eukaryota > Metazoa > Mollusca > Bivalvia > Ostreida > Ostreidae > Magallana > Magallana hongkongensis. Next base: position 29,340,912 of record WFKH01010211.1, read on the forward strand.
TTAATAAGCCTCCCACCCCACCTGATAGACTTCGTATATAGTAATTGAATTTATTTTGTTCAGATAGATTTTTTGTAAAATTTTAAAATTTAGAGGTTTTAGTGAACAATTTAGATATTTGTCGGAGATGGCACGACATTATCCTTGTATTAGATTTAATTTAATATGCTTCCAAAAAAAAAATGATCGAGTACCCATGCATGCATGGATCCAGGAGGATTCGACGGACAATTTTGTCTTCTACGGGGGAGGGGTCCAAGGCCTATTTTCGGAAATTTTACTATGGGATTTTAATAAGTTTTAATATTCCAGGGGTGTCCTGACCCCTTCCCCCGGTCCCTTGTAGACGCCTTTCATACACTTGTCTCTTTACATCGCATTTCAATACATACATGTATCTAGTGTCTGCACCATTCGTATATGTGTGCGGGTGTGGGTGGGGGGATTTTATAAAAAAAATTCCCGGTATAACTGCCAATTTGTTTTTACCTAGAAGAGTATGTTACCATTTAAAAAGACATCTATATCGATTAATGTATTGTGTGTATTGCCTGTTAAACTGTTTAAAATACCTGTTGGATTTCCAAACTTGAATTAACTAAGCGATTTCGCAAATGATATGATCTCTTACAAAGGCTGAATCGAGGTTATTTATCTATTTCAAACCAGTAATATATAATTGTAAGTATACGCATATTTACTACACAAAATTTTGATTATTACCAATATATTTATGCTTACTGCTGGAGTGTTTAATTAAAATAATTCGATCATGTTTGCATTGACGTTATTGGAAACCGATCGACAAGGAGAAGTATTTGGACCGCGAAGGTGCATATACCCATTGTGTTCATGACGGTGCCCGTTGGATAGGTGGTGGGGGTCGAAGGTAGGGAGGAGTGATTAGGAGGGGGAGGGTTGACGAAGATAACACAAATATCAAGGTGGCCAACTTGAGATGTGAACAACAGTTTCTGGACATACGATTTTATATCATGGTGAAGATGTAATAATATGTCAATGTACATGTATATATACATTACTTAGTAATTATTCATTCATCAACTTTGAAAAGGAGGCTAAAACATATCCTGGAAAATCTTAATAATCACTCCCTTAAAAACAACAACAAACTTTTCCGGGGGGGGGGGGGGGGGGAATGGTATATTAAAAATGTTCTAAATCTTAACCTTCAAAATATATTTTATACTGTTCCAAAAATTGGTTGGATATTGCTTCAATATCCTAATTCCTAAATGTATAGTAGTATTAGTATACCATTTACAGTGTAGTAAACAGGGCTTTAGGAGGGCTGGATAGTCTTGGTAATGTTTAGGCCATATTTACCTCCTTTATATAAAGAGCTCTGTATAAGGAAATAAGAAATATTGGATTTTTTCTTTACATAATACTTAGTATTAATACATATTAGTACTAGTTTATGGCCAATGATATCATATTTAAAAGTTAAGTTAGATCTGATGGGTAATTTGCTGATCATTCAGTCTATAATCACCCCCTCACGAGAGAATGGATATTTTTAAAAGGCCTGTGTCTCTGCTTGATATACCAAAGAAATCAAACCATTGTTGTTTCATTGTTTTAATTTCTAGATGCTGCATCACATGTGCTTCAAAAATTTCGTCCATTTCAAAGAACACCAGACTCTAAAATTTCAGCCTGGTATCAACATTTTAGTCGGTCAAAATTCATCAGGCAAAACCAGTATCCTCGAAATGATTCGACGGTGCATGACAAAACGCATAAACAATCACGTGACCAGTTCCTATGACGAAACGAGGGAAGCTTACCTTGTGTGTAAATTTGATATATCCTCATACTACGGCGAAATACTTCATTCTTTGGACAATCAAGTTGCAGTGGAGCAATTAGGTGTCGCTAAAAAGTCGTACCTTCTTTCTATAGTTCAAAAAATTCCATCCAATGGACGTGTTACTTGGAAAAAATCTGTTTGTTTCAGAAGGGACGATAAGGTAACAGTACTGGTTGGATATTACAACGTGGAAAATGACAATATTTTGTCCAGCGAAGATAATGTAGAATTTTTTAGGGCCGAGATTGATTCTCTGTGGATGTTGGAGAACGCTGATTGGGTAACAGACATCGAGAGACAAATAACTAAAGATTTGAGTAATATCGATGTCAAAAATGCCAGAAATGCCGAACGGTTTAAACAATTGGAATCTTCCAGTAAGCTGCTGGACGAGGTATTAGAAGTAATAGAAAAAAGGTACGTTTCTACTACCCCTATGAGGTCTATAAACCCTGTTCAGTGGAGTAGAAGCAGGCAAAGGTCTTCAGACGAATCTGTAAACTGTAAAGAGGCCGTGGAAAGAGCAGAAATCTTGCAAGCTTTGCTAAACAATGAAGAAGAAGTAGACTGCAAAAGAGCAGATGAAATCTTTGAGGAAATTACGAGACCTTTGGTTTATAAGTTCTCTAAAACCGGTAGTAATATAATTATTGAACATAAAAATGATAACCCGCCAGAGACAAAACGGGTGCCTCTATTAAAAACACCAGAAGGAATTATAGAAGCACAGCAGCTGGCTTTGTTATTGGCACACAAGGAATTTAAAACCCTGTGTTTCGAAGAACCCGATAGAGGCATGCATCCTAAAATGATTGAGCAACTTTTACAAACTCTGACAGAAGAAACCGGCAAAACAATTCTAGTTGTTACCCATAGTCCATATTTCATAAATAATACGACTGCCCGGTTAACTCATGTTTGTGTGAGGCGAAGAGATGATGATTCCGTTAAAAGTGTACACAGTGTCCAACGCCTTTTAGAGAATGACCAAAAATGTAAAATAACAGACACAGATGAGCTCAAGAAAATCGTCTTTTCCTCTCAGATTCTTTGCGTCGAGGGTAAAACGGACAAAATTTTCGTACAGTCAATTTTTGAGCATATGAAAACGGAGGGTATGAAATCCATACCTGCTCATCAGATAATCGTAATGAGCTCACATACGCTTTGTCAACAATTACAAAGTTTATGTGGGTCTTTGAATGTGAAATGTGTAGTACTTTTAGATAGAGATGCTATCGTTAGGCTTCGGCAAACGCGAAAAGGAAAAGTTCTAAGAGGTTCATCAAATAACCAAGAAGAGACCATCAAAGAAATAAGATTAACAGGAATTACAAGTAAAGAAAACGAAAATATTCTCCAAGAATGGGAAGGTAAAAGTCTACAGGAATTTGAAAGAGCTGGAACTTACGGAACCCTTTTTAAAATTCTTGAAGACAAAAATATATTCATTTGGAAAAATGGTAATCTCGAGGATACTATTAGATCTGTTTTTACAGACGGTTCATTCTTTGAAATGTTTAAAGAAAATTTAGAAAAATCGACCATAAGTAAATTTGATAAAGAAAAACTTTCCAAATTAGCGGCGGAGATGTGTAAATCAGATGAAATTCAACGTTTTCTGGATTTTTTTTAAATCAAAAGAAAGAAGTGATAAAACAAAAGAAGTCATTTACAAAATGTCCAACGATCAGTGATGAAGATTTGGAAGTTGCTTTTAACGAATCTAAGGGTCAAACCATGTTATTGTTAATATCTACCTCTAGAAAGAAGAATTAATGGACGTTAAATAGTATAGACGTGATATTATTGTTCCAAAACGAAAAAAGTTTATTTACTTCGATCAGGAAGGTAAATTAAGAAAGTTTAGCCAGATTGATACGATCCTTTCATTTACTATTCAACCTCTTTAGTTAGTAAGCTCTAACTACTGTGCACGGAAGTGTTCTATTTCAGGGTATTTTGACTAAATTGATTTATTTTATAATCATAACGCTTAAATATTCATTGCTAAATTTATGAATTTATATTTCATTAACGTATCTCATTCACTGTATTCTTCTGATTTGAAAATCATTTAATCTATGATTATATTTTGTTTTATTTTTAGAAAGTGATATTTAATTTATTTATTACTCCTTTGTTGTTGTTATTATTATTATTATTATTATATTGTAAATTGTCTTACCAGGGTTGAAAAAAATACGATAGACTCAGCGATTTTGCGCTCCTAATGTATTTAAAAATAAATTTTAGAAGTTCGAAATGTTGTGAGGATTGTAAATGATATTTTGTGGTGAATATCTATTGTTTGAAAATCGTTTGAAATTAAAAGTACTGACTATAAATGCTCATCATAATCACGTTTGAACAAATTTAGTAAACACAAATGAAATGATATTTGATCTGATCTTTTGAAATCAAATTTTCATTGAAATCAGAAAGACAAGTAAAACTTTGCTATTAAAAATGTTTTTACTCAAAGAAGAGAGGTAGATTATTTTTGACTGGGTTCATCTTAGGTCAATCAGGTGTCCTTTTCAGCTTTGATTTATTGTACCATTTTTTATCATTTAGTGACTGTGTTACGTAAATATATTAACACATTAAAAAGTTTCTCTTTTTCTCTCCTTTTTAAAAATAAAATGTTGAGCTTTGTTTCAATAGAAATAAAGTTACAAATAAAAAAAAGTCAATTTACTTTTTAAAAGATATTAAGTCTTGGAATAATATTAACTATCACTTTTAGTTAATTGTTTTATTTTTATAAGAAGTCATTTTGAAAAACCTTTTCACGTGTAAACTGTTGTTAAATAAAAAAAAGAATTAACCAGGTACATGTCACCTATAGTTTCGATTTAAAACATACGGTGACCTCTGCCTCCAGGGTCATAAAGCAATCTAAGATTTAAGTTAAATATTGAACACTGTCTTAATGTGCCTTGATTTAAAACACTGACAAAAATAAAAATGCTATTAAAAGTATTTTGATATAAAGTTGTAAATTATAAATTTCATTCCCCAAATTATAATAAACAATCATTTTATGACCGACGGAAATGTTGACTTCAAAAGTCGAAAAATGCTTCATGATCCTGAGGCTTGGTCTGTTTATCGAAATATTACATCTGGTCTACGTATAGATTTATCTTAAAAATAGTCTCTGTATCCATAAAATAAATAAGCCGATCTCTGTTCTTCGAATGGAAATTAAATTTGGTGTCCGTAATTTGACGTAACACAATCAGTGCCTATCTCGATACGGAAACTTAAAATCTCATTAATATTCAGGACGATTAAGGATAGATTGGAGTGTCTTTAGTAACAGAGACTAGAGGTAACCTATTGTGTTAGCAATGAGTCTGGGGGTCACCCTTCTATTTGTTTAGTATGGAATATCGGACCCCATATGTTAAATTAATAAAATTTCACATATAATACTTATACATAGATCAGATATTAGCTTATTTATGAAAAGAATACGGGTTAAGCGGAAAGTAATTGTTATATGATCAGAGGTCAATCGATAACTTAACTTTCAAATAGACATTATGAAACTCACAAAGAAGACTTATGTTAAGAGGACATGATCATATTTTTATCACGTGTTCTTTCCTTTCAATATAAAATAAAAAGGACAGGTCCCTTATGTTAGTATGATTAAAATAATGGTGGATCCATGCTCTCTTCATTAGTTTATATGCACATGTAAACAAGTGGAATAACTTTAGGGCAACTGATCTCCTAATTGGCATTTCATATTTAAATAAGTAAACATGTTTTCAAATTATTATTTGATAAAAAAAAATGTGTAAAAATAACAGTTTTTTATAATCTCTTAAGGAGGCTAGATGGTCAAGAAATTAACCATCAGATCTGCCTATTTAAGGTACGAGTTGTTTAGCTATAAACTATTATTTAGTAAAGAAAACCCCCCAGATATTTTACCATTCAAATTTGGGTATCTGAAGTGAAATAAGTGACAGAAGTCTGGAAGTCACACACATTATGGCGGGCATTACTTTTTATAATGGAGTACAAAATAATTAGGCTTAGCCAGAATAGTTAAACGGTATGTCAAATAACCCAGTAAAATATTAATGAACTTTCATAGTATGCACGTTGGCCGCCACACTGTCTGAGGCATGCGTACATATCCACCAATAACATTTGAGAGCATTCGGCAAACCTCGGGCGAGTACGATACCTGTATCAAATTATATGTTATCGACCAAGAGAGAGAAAGAAAGGCGAAGGCGAAAATGCGAAGGTGCGAAAGCGAGAGTGCGAAGGCGAAGGAGCGATTATAGTAGTATCGCTCCTTTGCCTTCGCACTTTCGCCTTCGCATCTTCGCACTTTCGCCTTCGCAACTTCGCAATCGCGCATCTTCGCCCTATAGGCGAAAGTGCGAAGGTCGATGTGGCCCCAACGGAACAACATAGAACACTATATCTAAAAGAAACACATATATCGATTTCTGTATTGCTTGTTTAACTGTTTAATTTAAATACCTATTGAATTCTCTAACTTGAATCCGTTAACTATATGCGAGTTGGCAGAATTTGACGATCATAATGACCTCACACAAAGGCTAAATACGGGATATATTTCAGTGTAAATTTTGAAGTATGCATGCCTGAGTAGCCGCAATTTACAGCTCTAAAAATACAGTTAAAATTAAAACTTGCGTCAACACAGAACTTTGTAAGTTTGACATTACATGCTAGATGTCGGGAATTAACTACTTGCATGCCCAGACTGCATTGTCGGAATGACGAACTTACAATATGGATTTTTGAACACGATTACCCTCCTTAAAATCGATCGGGCTATATGTATTTATCTTTTTCAAATCAGTGATACATAATCGTAAGTATATATCCCCATTTATAGTTACTACAATTTTTTTTTAATTTTTACAGATATGATTATCATGTTTATTGCATGGGTGTTTAAAATCATTTAATTCAATCATGTTTACATCGACGTCATTGGAAACTAATTGACAAATAACGAGAAGTGTTTGGACCGCGAAGGTAGGGAGGAGGGGTTGGGAGGGGGAGGGTTGAAGAAGATAACTTGTACATACACAGGGTCCATGTATGTCACCATGTGTCCCATGGGTCATCTTATAGTAAAATACAATACACAATACAATAAATTAACTTTTATTTGATTTTTTTTCACTCAAGAGATGTTTTACTTATATAAGTACGTACGTAGCAAAAGGGGGGTGGGGGCTCCTTCCCCTTCACTTTCTTTTTGTCAATCGTTTTCTTATATACTAGTAAACATTTAGGAAATAAATACTTATACAATATCCATTCATCTTTGCAACAGTATGAAATATTTTTGAAGGTTAAGATTTAGAACATTTTAAAAATACCATCACACACACACACATACGTTTTTTAAGAGGGTGATTATTAAGATCTTCCGGGATATGGCTTAACCTCTTTTTCAAAGTTGATGACTGAATAATTACTACGTGCTGGATATATACATCGATGTCTTCAGGGACGTATATACTATATACGATATATCTGGTAACATCAGAGATATATGAAGTAAAAATGATCAACAAAATCACGTACCGCGTGATTTCGGCAAGACTTGCGAAAGTTGCCTATCCCGTTAGTATATATACGTCCCTTATGGATGTATTATATTACATCTTCACCATAATCTTGCATAATCACATATAAAATAGTATGCCAAGAAACTGTTATTCATCCCAAGTTGGCCAACTTGATATTTATGTTACAGTGTAACAAACAGCTTTGGGGGGGGGGGGGGGGGCTGGTATATGGAAAGCCAAAGGGTTCAATATTCTATCTATGCGATTATGTATTTGTGTTTTCTTAATGTGTTATTCATTCAACTGTTCAATGTTAATGGAGAAATGTTAATTGTTAACTCTGTTGTTGAGTCTTTGATCATTGTATATAACCATTTGTAAATCGTCATTTGTAAGAAGTATCAGGTTTTGTTAAATTGTTGATTCGCAACTCGTTCGATGCAAGTTTGACAAATGTACTTCAGTCATTTTTTTTGGTTAGGATTTGTCAGGTAATGTGCCATTATGACGACAGGGGGCGCACGCTACGTCAAATCTTATAGGAAACGCACTATAGAACCAAGGTACATGTATAATATCAACATGTACCTAGGATAATTCATACCCGATAGAATTAATTCCCGGATGCAAACCCATGCTTTACAAAACTCTTAAACTTATATGTCGTAATACCCAAGCATATAGTTACCAATTTTTCATTTGTCATTATTAATGTTGATTCGACGTAGTGCGCGCTCCTTGTCGTCATAATGGCACATTACTTTACAAATCTAGAAACTCGAATCAAGAATGACGGAAGTACATATGTCAAACTTGCATCGAACGGATTATGAATCAACAATTTACCGAAACTCGGCAAATCTTACAAATGACGATTTACAAATGGTTATATACAATGATCAAAGACTCAGTAACAGAGTTAACATTTAACTTTCTCCGTTTACATTAACGAATAACGCACTTAGAAAACACAAATTTATGTTACATAGATAGAATATTGAACCATTTGGCTTTCCATAGGCTGAATGGTCTTGGCCATTTTTTGGCTATACTTGCCTTCAGTATATGAAAAGCTCTGTATAATGAAATAGAAAAATGTTCGAATTTTAAAGTTAAAGTACATATGTATGTAAATTTGTTCTTTCCTAAATAATACTTTATTTGATGGGTAATATGTTGATCACACAGCCCCTTTAAGGATACTCAATTTGCAAGAAAATGAATAAAAATTTTTAAAAAGCCTTGTGTTTCTCCTTGACATATCAAACAAGCCAAAGCATTGTCGTTTCATTGTCTCTTCTAGATGCTGTATCACATGTGCTTCAAAAATTTCGTCCATTTCAAAGAACACCAAACTCTGAAATTTCAGCCTGGTATCAACATTCTTGTTGGACAAAATTCATCAGGCAAAACCAGTATCCTCGAAATGATTCGACGATGTATGACAAAACGCATTAACAATCACGTGACCAGTTCCTATGACGAATCGAGGGAAGCTTACCTTGTGTGCAAATTTGATATAACCTCATACTTCGGCGAACTACTTCATTCTTTAGACATGCAACCTGCTGTGCAGCAATTAAGGGACCGCCAAGACTCGATGTACCTTCTTTCTATAGTGCAAAAAATTCCATCCAATGGACGTGTTACTTGGAAAAAATCTGTTTGTTTCAAAAGGGACGATATGATCACAGTACTGGTCGGATATTACAACGTGGAAAAAGACAATATATTGTCCAGTGAAGACAATGTAGAATTTTTAATTGGCAAGATTGATTCTCTGTGGATGTTAGAACACGATGATTGGGTAACAGACAACGAGAGACAAATAATACAAGACTTGACTAAAATTGATGCCAAAAATGCCAAACGGTTTACACAATTGGAATCTTCTAGTAAGCTATTGGACCAGCTGTTAGAAGTAATAGAGAAAAGGTACGTTTCTACGACCCCTATGAGGTCTAAAACCCTGTTCAATGGAGTAGAAGCAGGCAAAGGTCTTCAGACGAATCTGTAAACTGTAAAGAGGCCGTAGAAAAAGCAGAAATCTTGCAAACTTTGCTTAACAATGAAGAAGAAGTAGACTGTAAAAGGGCAGATGAAATCTTTGAGGAAATTACGAGACCTTTGGTTTATAAGTTCTCTAAAACCGGTAGTGATATAACTATTGAACATAGAAATGATAACCCGCCAGAAACAAAACGGGTGCCTCTCTTAAAAACACCAGAAGGAATTATAGAAGCACAACATCTGGCTCTGTTATTGGCACACAAAGAATTCAAAACCTTGTGTTTCGAAGAACCCGATAGAGGCATGCATCCTAAAATGATTGAGCAACTTTTACAAACTCTGACATAAGAAACCGACAAAACAATTCTAGTAGTAACCCATAGTCCATATTTTATAAATAATATGACTGCCCCATTAACTCATGTTTGTGTGAGGCGAAGAGATGATGATTCCGTTAAAAGTGTGCACAGTGTTCAGCGCCTTTTAGAGAATGCTAAAGCGTGTAAAATTACAGACACAGATGAACTCAAGAAAATTGTCTTTTTCTTCTCAGATTCTTTGCGTCGAGGGTAAAACGGATAAAATATTTGTACAGCCAATTTTTGAATATATGAAGAAAACGATGGGTATGAAATCTATACCTGCTCATCAGATAATCGTAATGAACTCTAATACGCTTTTTCAAGCAGTGCAAAGTATATGTGAATCTTTGAATGTGAAATGTGTGGTTCTCTTAGATAGGGATGCCATTGTTAAGATTCGGTCAACACAGCAAGGGAAGATTATTGGAGAAATAAGATTAACAGGAATTATTAAAGACGAAAGCAATCTAAAAAAATTTGAAGGTAAAAGTCTAGGAAAATTTGAATCAGATGAGAATTTCGTAACACTTATTAAAATTCTTGAAGAAAAAGATATATTTATCTGGAAAAATGGTAATCTCGAGGAAACTATTGGATCTGTTTTTATAGGCTGTTCATTCAAGGCAAATTTTCAAACAGATTTATATAAAAAGGTTATATGCACATTTGATAAAGAAAAAATTTCCAAATAGGCGAAGGAGATGTGTAAATCAGATGAAATAAAACGTTTTCTAAATTTTTTTAAATTAAAAGAGAGAGGTGAAAAACCAAAGAAGTGATTTACGAAAGGTCCAAAGATCACTTACAATATGATAATTGAAAGTCGTGGTGAACGATGCTAAGGGATCGAAACCATGTAATTGTAATTCTCTACCTCCGGAAAAGAAGACGTTAAATAGAATGCAAGTGAAATTTTTGTTCCAAAATGAAATTTTTGATCAAGGAGGTTAATTAAGAAAGTTTAGCGAGAATGATATGATCCTATCATTTACAATTCAACCTCCTTTGTAATTAAGCTCTAACTTCTGCGCTTGGAAATGTTCTGTTCAAGGCTATTTCAACGACAGATTTATTTCATAATCACAACGCTTCATTTATTGCTTAATTTATGAATTCATATTTCATTTACGTATTTATTTAAATGAAATTGATTTATTGTTTTCTTCTGATTTTAAAACCATGTAATCTATGATGATTATTTTGTTTTATTTTTAAAGGGACATTGTCACGATTTTGATCGAATTTCGTTTTTCTATTTTTATTGTTTACAATGCTTTAAAATGCATTTCTAATGATCAACCAAAATTTGAGTGTCAGTCGTAAAGTTATAAGCAAGATATATAGCTCACAATTCTTTGTCATGTAAAAAAAGACTCGTGTCCTGTTTTTGTTTACATTGATTCAATATACCGGTAAAAGTTGTTTTCAAGCTGATTTCACTCTCTTCTAACTTGTTTTTAGCATAAGTGAATAGCTCCTAGCGTTTATTACATACATTTTAGGTCTTAAACTTGAATTTTCACTTCAACATTCAAAACGTAAACAGAAAGATGACGTAAGCTTTGTTTACATGACAAATTATTGTATGCTCTGTATCTCGCTTATAACACGATTACTGATGCTAAAATTTTGTTGACTATTAGAAATGCCATACTGAAGCATTCTAAACATTAAAAACACAAAAATAATTTTTGACCAAAATCTGTACTATGCCCCTTAAGAGATTGATATTTTCTTAATTTATTATTATTGTTATTATTATTATTTATTTATTTATTTATTTATTTATTTATTTATTTATTTATTTATTTTTTGTTATTTTGTAAATTGTTTTCACGGAATTAAAAAAAAATTACATTAGACTCAGAGCTCCTAATGTATTTTTAAAGACCTCTAGTAGTGCGAAAGGTTATGAGGATTGTTAATGATGTTTTGTTGTGAATCTCTATTGTTTAAAATCGTTTGAAATTAAAGGTACTCACTTGAAATACTTATCATGATTACATTTAAATAAATTTAGTAAACACAAATGAAAAGGTATTTGATCTGTCTTTCAAAATCAAATTTTAATCTTCATTAAAATCAGAAAGACAAAGAAAAACTTTACTGTTAAAAATATGTTAATTTAAAGAAGAGGGGTAGATTATTTTGTTTGGGTCCATCTTTGTCAAGCTTTGTCTTATAGTACCCCTTTTTATCATTTTATCATAGAGACTCTGATACTTAGATGTATCAGATCTAATACTTTGCTACATTAATGATTTCCGAACCTCAGCGTTTGATAACTCGGTTAAACCGGGTATTTTTTATTCGTACCATAAATCTGCCCTTTATATAGACAAATTTAATTAGTCTTCAAGTGTAAATATTACGCTCACTCATTCAACGAAATGCTTGGCTTAGTGGCTCCACCGATACAACCTTTTTTATAAATTTGATCTCAACTTGTATAATTATTCCATTATATCCATCGTGGTCAAAATTGCAATAACTTAGTTAAATGCATGGATACCATCAATTAATTTCTTTTTATTTCATTTCATATATAAAGTTTGAAGGACAAAGAACATTTTAATGATGAAAAAAAAATACTTTGAGACTGAGGATCGGAGAACCTTAAAAGGCGTCTCTTGTACTCCTTTGAATCTATTAGGCAAACTGAGAGTAGACAGGTTTTGAGGGTTTTTTCAAAGATCCTATGCTATGGCTCAGGTTGAATTTGTGGCCATCGATTTTAAAAGAAAAAAAACTACAGGGTACGATTCTCCTGATTCCTCTTTGCACGCCATCTAGCGTTAATTCAGTGCATGACTCTTGGTTTTGCATCGGTGATCGTTTGTCTGTTGATTTTGCAAAAGAGCCTGTTGATTTTGTTTTAAGCTGGTCTGTTTCGTATTGAAGCATGTTTTTAAAAATAAGTTCGTTTTGCATTAACGTCTTTGTTACCCTTTCCGACAATTAATATTCAGAGTGGAGACCAAAAGTGTCTTAATATATGTACATGTAAAGAAGTGAAATAAGATATTCTTACATTAGTTTCGAACCTTGAGGGCAACTGATCCCCTAATTGGTATTTCATTTCTAAATAAATAAACATTTTTAGATAAAAAAAAAATGTGCAAAAAAGATTTTTTACCACTCAAGGAGGCTGGTGTACACACATTAGCCATCAGATCTGCCTCACATTTTAAGACATCACTTGTTTAGCTATAAACTATTGTTTAGTAAAGGAAAAACATCCATATTTTTTACATATCAAATTTGGGTATTCTCCCATCTTTTTATATAGAGCTCTTCTTATAAAGGAGATGCAGTCTAAAAATGGCCACGACCATCGAACCCTCTTACTCCTTAAGAGATAATTCAAATTGAATTTTAACGCACAGACAAGGACCAATATTCAGGTGACCTGCAGTTAAAACCGAGCATACTAGTTATACAATTTTCAGTCGGTGCACTCTCCGACAAACGTGAACAAGTACTGGTACCAGAGAGGTTTGTCGATATAGCAAAATTTATATTTGATGTTGAATTCTAACATTCTTTTATTGTATTTGAAATGTAAATTCAAAAATAATCATTAATAACTTTTTGTTTATGTGTAAAAATGCCAAGTGATAAATAAGCACTCAACAAGAATTGCTTGTTTAAGACGCAACAGTGATAGTATTTTTTTTTTTTTTGCATTTAAGTTCTGAATAGAACAGAAAGTTACATGAAAACTTCCCCGTGTTCAAATAACGTCAGATTTTGCCCAAAGTAAAATATATAATATTTGATAAACATTTCGAAAGAACAAGACAGTTTTATTCAATTGGGATGCGTACATTCAAAAACTCAAACATTGCAAAACCAACTTTCAATTTGAATCATTTTCACTTCATACTGTCTTGTTTTGTTCTTGAAAAGCTGGTCAAAAAAGCATCAAACAATTAAATATCATTTGTATAAAAAAAAAGTGATTTAGTAATTAATAAATGATATAAAAAAATAATGTGATTTTATTTTGAAGGAAAAAAAGATTGCAACAGTAGTAAACGACTAATTGTAAAATAATAGATTTTGTCTGAATTAAAATCATGTATACATGTATTGTAGTTAAAGCAAAATAAGCCTTTTTTCTAAATTTATTTGTTTATAATCTTCTTTTACTGCAACAATCTGTTCTTATGATAATTCTGCATGAAAATTAACGCTCAAAATGCTTTAATTAAAGTTCTAAATCATTTTAGAGAAATAAAACAAAAGATTTTTTTTTCAAAATAAGAGTGTTGCAAATATATTAATTTTTTTAAATTATGATTTTTAAAGACTAACTCACCTAAATATACAGGTTGTAAAGAAATAATTATATTAAGGAAAACATTACAGATCATAATATAATAAATCTAGTTTTAAAAAGGACAAATTTTCAAGTAGTGTTTTATGGGGTTTAGATGAATACGGGTTTGAAAAACCTACTGTTTAGCTATCCGACATTCTTTATTTTCTAATCACTCATTTTGGCAGATCTTGTCGACATTTGTAAAAATGCAAGCAGTTAGATTATATGTGAATTACATTTTAAATTTTTGAAAGAGTTTCATTGTCATTTCAACGTTGATATGAAAATGTTGTCCCAACATTCATACAAGGTTGATCATATCCTGATGATGATGGCGGCGGTACGTTTAGAATTTGTACCATTTACTGTTTTTATGATAACAGTTCTTCTTATTTTTATGTCTTTAGGTAGAGAAATGAATTACAGTGAAAAGATTGAATACAACTCTGCCGAATTTATATACATTGTTATATAATATTCAAACGTTCTGGAGTGATTTTTCCATATTCTGTGAATTTGATTCTTGCTTAATCTTTATTGAATGGAAATCGTTTCCTTAATGTCCATGATAAAGGCGTTGGTTTTCGTATTGTTTTCTATATTCAGTTTAATCAGGAATATTATGCAACTCTATTCATGACAAACAGGCTGATCACGACTTGAACATTCCTTGAATATGTCCTAATTTATTTGAACCCTTGTTTTATCAGCATATTTATTTCACTGCTGACAACTGTATATCTTCCGATATTGCTCATTGTAACATTGCTAAAATAAATAAAAAGATAAGATACATTATTACGTATAAGGGTTCATGAAAGTAATGTCACAGATAAGACAAAATCATGAATTTGGCGTAAAGACATTAAATATCATACTTTAAAATTTCAATCTATTTATACTTCAAAAAATTTCTTTAGAGAATAATCATTTCTTTTGAACAGATCAACTTTTACTGAACGGGAGATATTGGAAATAGCCGCACGCCGGCGACGCTATTCGTAAATGGGGGTTTTTTTTTTTAAATTGAGCCAAAAATAAGTACTTCTCAACGAAATGTCTCAAATACTCATATATTTCGTTGCATTTAAGAAATATCGGAACTGATGGAGAACTATCTCAGCTCAAGTAGTTTTAGATGTTTATTAAATTTTAGGACTATTGCTTTACGTCAAATAGAGGTTTTTTGACAACGATCTCTCCAGAGCATCCTCCTTCATTTCTAAACATTAAATGTTATCATCAAGTTTTTTTTCTGACGGTGCCACTATTCTGTCCTAGATTTTTTTTTCGTTATTTCGTTGTCTATATTTTTTTTAAAAACAGATTTTATTCACTGATCACATAGATAACAATAACACATTAACAGAAAGAATTCAGAAATAGTTACGCTATAGAAACATTATATATTCGTAGCTTTCATTTATCCGAATATGACTAAAAAATCTCAACGAATTGTTTGTTATCGAGTTAACAATGAGTAAATATGCATCAATTATATTACACACATTTTAAGATAATTCGAAGGTATATGAAGAATATAAATTACATACATTGAAATGCATTAAAACAAACTATAAATAATTGATTAGATCGATAAATATTGTACAGTAGTCCACCGGGGTCATTACAACACAAAAAAGTCCAAACACTCTCCCGTGGACAATGCTACTAGAGACCGTTCTCTTAAAGTAGCGGACTTATTAAAATACATATTTTACAATGTGTTAGCAAATTGTGAATAAAGGTATTGCTGTTTATCGCATTTCATCAGTTGTAACATTGAAGAATATTGAATAAGAGCATTTTTAACACTTCTTAAGACATCTGTTTCAGTCTCTTGAAGAAATTCAATTCTACAATACATTTTATATTTGTATATTCTATAAGCGATAAAAGAGATTAATAAATTCAAAGATTAAATCTTACCATTTTTTTCCAGGTAAAAACCCAAAATAACATGTTTCAATTTCATATCTATAGATAAAAATAACCCAAATAGCTTCCAAATCTGCAAGACATTTTTACATTCAAACAATAAATGTCTAGTGCTTTCAATAGCTTTGCACAAAGTACAGTTGTCCCCCTTGTTCTTTATCTTTTGTCTAGATTTTTCGTTATTTATTCAGAGAAGGGCACAGTAATTAAGTAATCAAACATGGCAGACGTCTTATAAACTTCGACACTATGGTCAGCAAAATGTCATGATATTCAACTTATATAATATTATGAAATTCAAAGCTATTTGGATTTTCATTTATTTGTATTGAATTTATAAGCAGGTCACAATTTGAGGTTTATCTTTGATGTAACGTTGTGGACATTGATATTTTTTGTTGAAAACTCAACTTAAGTGAATCAATTTTATGTTTAGATTAAAATCATTATTGAATCTATTTCAAGATGTTGTTTTTATAAATGTTGCAATGCATTATATGCATATGACATTGTGGTTTTTTTAAATAAATTTTTTTCCATTGTCGTTGAAAATATTGGAAATATACATGGATTTCAATGAAAATGAAATGGAATGTCAATAATTTTAACGTTTCTTCACCAGCCACAGAGATATATTTCAAACCAGAAGAATTTAATGGCATATTCATTTGACCGGTACATTAGAAAAGTATAATTAAATGAAAGGATAGTAGAATATCATATATCATCCATTAGATCTATCTTAAAATTTCAAAAATGATTTGTTAAGTTACAAACTAAAATTTAGAAACATGAAAAATTTTATATATTCTAATTTAACTTTGAATGTTTTCCTACATCCTCTTATTTTAAAGCAGATTTATATTGTCTAAAAATGGCCACGTCCACCCAGCCCTCTGAAACTTTGAAACCCAATGTATAAGAGGCTCAAAACTCGAAAAAGTACATTTTTACTGAATTAGTTTTGTTTTCTTTGATTCTTGTATCAAAATTAAACAATAAGGAAAAGGGTCTAGTTACAAGAAAGTTAAAAAATAAAATGATGATAGACAACTTTATACATTACTAAAATGTAAATGCCATAATTCTACCATCCCGATCAAAGTATTGCATTTACAGAGCTTCGTCTTGACTGATACTTTTTTTTATTCTTTCAGACTTGTGTGGTCAATTTGCATATTTCAAAAATATGATTCTATAGTAATATTTATCTTTTTAGAGTAAATGAGCAGAATTGCTAATTATAACGATATTTCCCAGTCGTATGACAGGAAAATGTATCAAGGTAATAAAAACGTAATAATTGTAATCAGTTCAATTTTTCGAGATGACGGAGATGCAAATAATGTAAAGTTGATTATTTGCCGCATACTTCCATTACTGAAGATTAAGGGTATCTTGACTTGACAAATGCAGTCTCACCTCCAGCTCACATACAATGCAAGGAAAAGACCGAATCAACCTTTAGATCACTTGTTTGCATCAAGACAGCTGGAATAATACGAAACTTTAAAAAAGGAAAAATAATAAACATGTTTTGGCAGACTTTAAGTTCTTTCATATACATTACATATTAAATGTATGCGACTTCTGCTATATTTGGGTTAAAATATAAGACGTGTTACTGTAAATTCGGATGTAAAGATAGGGCTCATGATAAACATGTGAATTCAGGTTTTTGATGATGTCACCTTTTTTAAAAACTTAGGACATGGATATAATTGACATTGGCTGTGGAACAGGGAGTTTCTCAAAATATATTTCTTCAATTTGAGCCACGGAGCCTAGCCTTGATGGCTGCCAATGAAGGTATGCTCAGCAAAGCTAAGGAAAAACTACAACCAGTCCCTCCTTCCACCAACCTGTCTTTCAAACATGTAGTTCTTCCAGACATGCCATATGACGATAATTCATTTGACGCTGCCAGGATAAATTTGGATGGCGACTCTTTCATGAAATATAAGGTTTAAATGTGTATAATGTTTAAGGTGGCTGGATGGTCAAAAAATTAATCATCAAATCTACCATTAAATTTTAGATATGATGTTTTAGCTATAAACTTTTATTTAGTAAAAAAAAAATCTTAATATATTAGTATTCTTCTACCTTTATGCAAAACTCTCTTTCAAAACGAAATTAATATAGTCTCATTAGACTGATGGTCACGACCATCCAGCCCCCTTTAATACATACATGTATCAGTTTTAGGTATTGCATCGAATAGAACAAGACTCTGATGGGAAGTGCTTTCCAAACGTTGCAAACACCTTAAAAGAAGTGTTCCGGATTCTAAAGCCAGGTGGGGTCCTAACTTATTGCATCAATAACACCGGTCCGGAGCAGTTCGAGGCAAACTGGTTTTCTCAACTCATACCTCAGAACATACAGCGATGGCAGACACGGTTGCTGAGTCATAATCAACTGAAAAATTATTTTTCAGAAGCTGGGTTGACTTTAAAGTCAGCATTCAACACATTAACAGCCGATTACCATACAGTTCATTCCAACCCTGAAGGTCCATTGAGTGAATCTTGGAGAAAGAGTATTTCCTTTTGGGGAACTTGCACAGAAGAAGAAATAAAAGACATGGTTCAAAAGGTCACTCGAATAAAAAATGAAGGGACTCTTCAGAAATATGTAGACACCCATGAACAAATTGGGATCCTTGGAGCCTTGCACATTTCTGCTTCAAAAAAGGAAATAAAGTAAACTATGAGGCCAGTAAAACATCGAAGTTTCAATATTTACATAGCTATATATAGGGTAACCATTGATACCCAATCTGGATAATTATTATATTATCTTATTGTTAGTTGTATCTTTAATTAAACTTGATTGTATGAATTCAGCCGCCTTCGGTATTTTGATTGTATTTAAAAAATTGTCCTAGGCAAAAACAACACATACCTTGTAGAAAAGAGCTATAAGAAGTTGGTGTTTACATTCTGTTAAATTCTTGATTTAAAAAATTGGAATCTAATCACAGTGAATACTTTTAAAAGTAATTGACTCCTGACTCCTGATTAGAACCATAATCAGCAAATCTTGTTTACACATATTTCAACATAACAAGCATCGTCAGTATCGATAGCAACAACGCGGTTTCAGCACTTAATTATTACATCTCTATAACCAAATAGCTAGTATTGTGGAAAGCTATAACAATATAGTAAGCATGTCAACAATAAATAGTCAGTAGCTATAACGACGTTGTTGGCATTGTCAGCATACTACTCACATAAATCTGAACTCTTATTGAATGAAACGTCATTATAGTATACTTTTGAAAAAAAAATGTTTATCAAAAGCGTACGAAAGATATCAAAGGACTATGTGCGGGATTAAGTGTTTTTATGCCCCAAAATTCAAAGTTATGAATA
>WFKH01010211.1:29360438-29370441 GCA_016163765.1 Magallana hongkongensis
GTGCGGGATTAAGTGTTTTTATGCCCCAAAATTCAAAGTTATGAATAGAGCTTTAGAAATTTGCTTAAAGATAGATTATAAGATATCTAATTCAAGTTTATAAAGATAAATTGTTTGATCGATTCTTAATAGAAATATGATATATTAATAATGAGCCAATTTTACAAAAAGTATATATTTTAGCCAAAAATGGGGTATTTCCTATCAGGTTTTAGGAAAGGAAACATCGAGCGCATGATTGCTCCAATACCATTTTTTAATATGATATGCAAAAAAAATATGAACAATAATTAAGTGAACATGGTTTTGGAGCAACATTGCGGTCAATGCTTCCCACTGTTGAATATGAAGAAAAACTGATGAAATTTTCATGCTTTTGAGAAATTGTGGTAAATAGATTTCTGTAAGTGACATAATTAGTTTTATGTTTTATTAAATTATCTATATGACATGATGTTTTTCCAAATTTGTAAACAATGGGGGCAGAAATTAAACCTTAGCGAATATGGTTCTTTTCAACATAAAAACACTCAGCATCGTGTGATGTTGCTAACAACTGATTTACTGGCTTTTAAACTGGAAATGACCAAATGTTAGCATTTCGTTCGTTTTGTGAGTAGTAGAAAACACAAAGCGGAAGTGTCGACTGATCTGAAATCAATATTTGTAATTCGTTTTATTGCTTGAAACCCATTGTGGTGGTGAACTATTGCTGAACATCGTTTCTTGGTCAAAACACTACATTCAAAATTTGTATTTTTACATACAGTACAGAAAACTGTTTGTCATAAAACAGACTTCATATTGCCAAATGAAGTGATAAATCGGGAGTTTTTTAATTAATTAATTAATATTTAATTCTTAATTCTTGCAAATTTAACACTGAATTCATTGCATAATTTGAGAGGAATTAAACGATGTTTAAAATATGGTAAAAAAAAAAGATTTCTTATCGTACATTGAAATTTATTCGAAAACCCTTATTAAAAAAAAACTATACATAAACAGCGTATTTACGATTGTTTTTAGTTCACAATATAACCTGAAGCATTACCAGCAACATTTATATGTCTCAACATTAACGTCTACAGATAAAACTTTTACAATCCGAATAAAAAGTATTAGAAACATAAAAAATTATTTTGATAATGGGAAAAGTTTACGCTTAAAGAAAAAAAAAATTCACGGTTATGCCGAGGTGAATATTGCGATGTGGTTTGTCATATTAAATAAAGTAACATCGGATATACTAATATAATATGGCACATGTAAGTTGAACTGACATTTCAGCAAATATTAAACAGTATATAACGAAATAATACAAGCAGTACATGACAATATGCACGATGAAGGGAAAAGCTTGCAACAATCACACGAGTTGAAATTAAGAAGGATTCGAATCTAGAAGTACTAAAACCAGCATTTAGAATCATTAAGCAATGCCACATTTTTTAAAACGTAGTATACAACAAATTTAACAGGACAATGCGATCATATCATATTTAACTTTTCTGAACGTCTTCTTAAAACGCAAGTTGTTGGATGACAAAATCTGTCTTATAACTTGTGAAGGGTCCCCTGGGAGTGGCTAATTGAATTCTCCTTTCAATTCGTTATCAGCCATGGCGGCCGACGAACGGACTATGAATTAAATCTGATGAACGTGTCACACTTTTATGAATGAAATGCGAGTAAAGAAAGAAAATTCGAGGTCAATTCTGAATGGGCAGGTGAAGTTTTGATAGTCTCTAGTATCCTCGTCTATGACGTCACAGGCGTGGGTACTCGACCGTGAAGACAAACATAATCTTCTTCGCTTGATACCCCTATTTCATTCATAAAATTTATCGATTGACTTTCCCACAACCTTTAAACCCGAGATGGATTTCATTCATAAAAGTGCTGATTTAAACTCCTCCTTTGA
Organism: Magallana hongkongensis; assembly: GCA_016163765.1. Taxonomy (NCBI): domain Eukaryota; kingdom Metazoa; phylum Mollusca; class Bivalvia; order Ostreida; family Ostreidae; genus Magallana; species Magallana hongkongensis. Next base: position 29,362,363 of record WFKH01010211.1, read on the forward strand.
TTAAAAACAGCCAATCGCGCAAGTTTAAACAACGACGAAAGGGCAAGGTTTTCTCATGGCGTGCATTTGCATATTTTTTTTCTACAAATATAATAAAACAGTTTTTTACCATCAGAAGTATCAACAAAATTGAGGAACCACTTTCTCATGAAACATACAATCTTTGTTCTCACATTTACCAGTTCTCCTGCCGTGCAGGTAAGTTAAATTTAATTTTATTGTGTTTCGATAGTGGAATACCTGCTTTTTCATGCAAATTGCAAATTCTTTTAACAAAATGTATAGGTGATGTAAGAAAAACAATCTGTTTTAAGGTTGGGTATGACATGGAAAATGTAAAAGAATCGGGAACTAAGCAAGTACACTGCCCTCACTGCAAATACAGCACGGACCGGAAGAACAATATGAAACGTCACATCGTGACCATGCACCAAGACTCTTCCAAACTTCTAGAATGCTGCGACATTGTTTTCAAATCCAAAGCTCTGCTTCGCGAGCATGTGAATTTAAACCATAGATCAGGATATTCATGCAGCATCTGCAATCGCAATTTCTGTCGAAAAGCTCTTCTTCGTCGACATCTTTCAGTTCATAACGGTCAAAAGGACTTCCACTGCTCCTCGTGTTCCTACGCAACAAGTCATAAAAGTAACTTGGAAAGACACCAGCGAATTCACAAGAGAAGAAATAGTGCTTCCGAGTCTACAGAGGAGAAGGAGTTGTCCGATTCAGAGAGTGCTACAAAGTTTGTAATTCATCCATCTAGAAGTACAAACACTATTCCCAAACAGCAAAGCCACAACCAGTTTGTGAAAAGCAAAATGCATACAAAAATTGTTGCGAAATACCAAAACATGATAAATCGAAACGAACTATTTTCAAAAGACAATTCAAGAAATAAAGAACATACCAAAGAACAGTCTTACGTGAAAACCCAAGCGCATGATGATAATATGAATAAAGTCAGCATAGAGGGTGTAAAGCAAGAAACAGAGAGCGTTCAGACTTCCGTTAGGAGACTGGTGTCCAGACCTTATAAATGTAGCTTATGTAATCATTGTTTTACCTGTCAGAAACAACAACAGGTGCATAACTGCACCTACGAACAGGAAAATCTTCCCAATGTCCCAATTACGTGCCTGATTTCAAAAGGTATCCCCCCTGAAGAAAAATATCACCTGTAATTTAAGTGTGATAAACACTTGCTGTATAAAATGCATCAGGAACTTGATCATTTTCAAAAAGGGATAAATGTACTTTTTGTATATTTCGTTCGTCAGCATCAATTGTCATGAAATATTACAAAAAATCAATTGAATCTCGAACGCCTACAATTACTGTTACGAATAACTTATCATCGATTCATTGTGTTTTGAATTTACAAAACATTAGTTATAGCTAAACTGATGCAAGTTTGTTATATTTCATGTGTGTAGTTAATGGCTTTTGATAATTAAAGTTACACAGTTTATTTCTAGTAAAAGTCGCTCTTTAAATGTGTGATTTGTTTCCAACAACCCCCCCCCCCCCCCCACTTATTTATGCTGGTAAATTTTAAACATTGTAGGCATCATTACCATTGGTTACCATTTCTCTTAAGAGGGCTGGATGGTCAAGACCATTTAAATGCTAAATTTACCTCCTTTAGACGAAGAGCTCTGTATAAAGATATAGGAAAATGTTCAAATTTTAAAACTAAAATATTTGGAATTTTTTCTTTACTAAATAATAGTTTAAGGCCCAAAATATGTTTAAAAGTTTAAGGCAAATCTGATGGTTAATTTGATGACCATCTAGCCTCTTTAAGAAACAATACATAATTTACGATAGTAAGTATTTAGAAAGAAAATGTTTGTTTTCTTTATTGAAGGAGGCGTTTTGTTATGTACAATGAAGATTTTATTTATGAATTACTCTACAAAGAACAAAGACAGGGCATATCTTAAATTTTTGTATTAGTTTGAAGTCGTTTGGGTTTTCTTTTTTATAAAATGGTTGTCATTTGTATATCTTATTTCTGCATCACCTTATACCTGCTACTATAGGGCACAATTGGCTGTGGCTTCCTTGTCCCGGGGATCTCTCATGTTTAAAAAAAAAAAATTAAAAATATGATAACAAATTTCTTAGAATAATTTAAAGCACAAATACACCAATATATAAAGCACACATTTATGTAAACTCTAAAATGCCACTCCATAAAAAGTACAACAAAAGAAGTGTGTAGAGCTTTTTTTCAGTAAAAAATAAACCAACCCAAAACTCCACAAATTTGTTAACAATAAAAGATTGCATAACAGAACCAAAGAACGATAACGATTATAACCTTCATTTCTCTATGCAGTCTTTTTTTTGTCTTTCTAGCTGTAACGCAAAACCAGTTAATCTAACTTGTTTTCCCATACACTTATGACTCAACTATAAAAATTAATGAAACAATGCTGATTATTTTTTAAATCTTTTTCATTCTATTTAGTTGCTTGCTATGCTATGAAACAAGGCTGATCATTTTTTAAATTTTTTTTTAATTCTATTATGTCGCTTGCTATTACTTAAAGTTATCATAATTATATAATATATATTTCAGAAACATAGTCGCTTGATCTATACAAGGTAAGCTGTTAACTAAAATATTTCTTTACATAAAATTAGAAATGGTTATTTTGTGTAGAATATTAGTTATTGTTTATCAGTACGTTACATGAAAGGAAGAGCCAAATCTTCCATATACAGGAATAAATATTACTGTTTTGGATTCACCGCCAGTTCGTGCATTCCGTGCTTTCAATGCAGCTTAAAGTTTCAATCGATCACGAAAAATCCATGGTAAAAATTTTTTTTAACAGTATAAATATAATATATTGTAAGTTTTTAATAAACGTTGTCACAAAACACTGCTGCACTGAACACTGTTAGATGATTAATTTAAACCCATTTTTAGAGGGCTGGATTAACCATTTTAATAGACCATATCTATCTTTTGATGAAGATAAAATATAGAAAAACTGTCTTTTAAATAAAAAAAAAATCGATTTTTTTTGGTTAACTAACCGATAATTTAGGTCCAAAATATCATATCTTAGATGTTAAGGCAAATCTGATGTGTAGTTTGATGACCACAAAGCGTCATAAAAAGTCTCAAAGAATGCGTGTTATCGTACGCAGACTTATGAATAAATGGTTAGTACGTGCTTTGTTTAGTCAGTCGTAGTACGAACACAACCAAATTTCCAAAGAACACTCACTGGCTATAAATGGTTTCATTTGATGCATGCAAGTCGCGTCAACACGTGTTAATTGTCTGTTTCTGTCTACATAATGAATGAATTTGACAAATAGACTTAGCTTTAGTATTTCTGGTTCTTGGACAGAATATGTTCAAAGTGAAATATTTATATGTGCATTTGGCATTAGCAGGCATGCCAGAGTCTCCCATATGACGGACACACGCGTCTTCCAGTTATTTTTGATCGTTGACGTAAGATGTCGCATTTTGCACATCATCCATATGGCTAAGTGTAAACACTTGGTTTTAAGTCATGTGCTCAGAAGCGTGCGCTCAGAGGAGATTCGAGAGCAAGTTAGCTAGCTCGGCGCTGCACTGCTTGAGGTACAAAATCCTGCTCATCCATTATTGATACGGGGAAAGTGAGCCGTAATATTAGGGACAGTTCCAAAGCATCCAAGCATGTCTGTCAAATAACTGCAGGCCGCCCGCCATCTTGTAATTATTCTGCAATGAAAATGCCAGTTGTTTCTGTAGATTTGCTGATAGTTCTGGTACTTTTCAATTCCTTATTGGTATTTAAACACTTCACAAACGGTGTTTTGTCATCAATAATTCAATTATTTTCTTCCCTTCTCGGGTAGAAGGAATTAAGCCGATGAGGTCACACATTGCTGATTTTGATGAGAAGATGAATTATTCATCCGATAGAAAAGAAACTTAAAGGTGTTAGCGACCAACTCATCAAAACACCCATACGTTTACATTTACGTATGTATTGGTGATTTTAAAATACAGTAGCAATGCACTAATTGAAATCCCACAAGAGAAAACTGTTTTCTATTATTATCATTAAAATGCGCCGGAAAAATATTTTCAAGCCATTAAAAGAAATTTATGTTTATTCTTTAATTTTTTTTTCTCACCAAAATGACGATTTTATGAGTTTTGAAAAATAATTTAATCATGTTAGCGCTTCAAATTCAATTCATTGCTTTCGGTTTGTTTAAAAGCACATTTCTGACAAAGCAATTTCCTGATTATAAAATTTTAAAATCTCACAATCATGCTCCTAAAGTAATGCGATAATGTTATTTTACCCCACGAACGATTACATGTAGATTCAAATTACTTTTTATCTATCTATCTATCTATCTATCTATCTATCTATCTATCTATCTATCTATCTATCTATCTATCTATCTATCGACGTTTGTCCGTCTGTCGTTTTTTTATCCATCCAGTCAGCCATCCAGCCATTACATCAAACTGTATAGATATTCGAAAAATGTAAAAGATGCACAGTTTGAACTACAACGAAGACTTGGAAGCAAAATACCGTATGCTAAAGAGTGAAACTAGGACATGTTTTATATATGGTTTTGTTCTACACGCCGCAAGTTTTTTTTTATCAATGGTGTGCACCCAAAAACGTGAGAAATGAAATATTCCCAATGGTGTTGCTTCTTATTATAGCGTCGGAGAGACAGAATGGGCACAAGGGGCGGGGAAAGCTGTTAGACGTATTTTAGGCAGTAATAATTAGAAAACCCAAATAGCAACAAAATTTTCATTCACTCCTAGACACCACTATACTTCACAAAGAGAGACATATACAAAAAAAAAAAGCATGAATGTAAATACACGAAATCACGTGACTCTCGCTTGCCATCTGTCGGTTGGTCTTAATACGGATGTGTCTGAGGCGAAGATCTTGATAAATCACTTTAAATTTCAAAGGTTGTAACCCCAATGTTGATTCCCCCTTTTCCATAAAATATAAAAAAAGAGTTTGGGGCTTTTTCTTATGTAATTACACAATTTTTACGTCCTATGAGCAATTCAAATTTCGAATCAAATAATATAAAGTATTTAAAAGCAACCTAACAACGATAAATGCTTTTTCAATTATAAAGTGTTGTGTTTATTGTGTCTTCTAGTTAAGTAAAGAACGATCTGTGCGTTTGCAATCATTTAGTAAGGTTAAATGAATTTTATCTCTCAATATTTGTAAATTTGAATATTGTAGATCGACAGTTAAATGGAGTTACATTTAGAATTTTTTTTTAAAAAAAAGATCATCACAGCAACAGCCATAAGGCAACTTCAGTTAACGATTTATTCTAGCTTGTCGATACAAACTATAGCTAAGAATCGAAACACCCATCTGCGAACATATATATCTCATACGTATAGCTGATAGCTTATAAACCTAAATACTTACAGAGGGTGGGGTAGACCTACATGTTCCCAAAATGTCTTGATCCGCAAACGAATATGGTAAGAATACATTCGGCAAATAAACTATTCATGTATGAGTAATGTATGTTTGTGACTAAATCTTATTTTTGCATCAATATTTCAAATCCAGACGAGAGAAACACTCATTTTATCATGGATTGGGTTGGAGAGAGCAACGGGATCTTTAAAAGCAAAGGGTGGGGGGTGGGGTGGGGGATGGTAAGGAATTAGGAATACAATCGGGAACAAAGGTAAATACCAACTTTAAAACTCGATCTAAATACTAATCTGTGGAGAAGGTAGGGGAGTGCATTCGAAAAACTCAAATCTACTGTTTATCAACTTTCAAAATTATTTTAGCTCACCAGAGCCCATTGCTGAAGTTGGCATTTCTGATAAAAATTTGTCATATCTCTCGTCGTTCTGATTGTCGTTGTTGTCGTTGTTGTCCTTAACTTTATATATTTTCACTTTCTTCTCCTGGCCTCAGAATCATAAAGCAATTTCAGACTTAAGTCAAAATTTCAGTTAGTTTAAAGCGATTGTTTATCATAAAATGACGATTAAAATATGTAATTAACAAAATTATATCAAAACACTTTTAATGGCATTTCAATTTTGTGAGTTTTTTAATTAAGACACATTAAGACAGTGTAAAATTTTTGACATAAGTCTAATATTGCTTCATGATACTGAGGCCAAAACAAACTGACCAAACTCCTCAAAACTTGGAACAAAGCAATCTTGGCTAAAGGCCAGATCCCCTTCAAAGAAATATAGAAATAAGTAGAAAACAACACTCATATTATTCATCCGTAAAAAAATCTGGAGACAGAGGTCAAATTTGTTGCGTGGGGATGGGGTTCCATTTCTACATGGAAAATATAGGTAAAACTGTTGTCGAGAAAATGAAAATGGTATTTGTGAAAGTAATGTATAAACAGTAGCTACATTTGTAGCATGCAGCATTTTCATACTCCGTCACATCCTAATCCCTGTGGAATGAAAGAGCGGTTGTTCTATTAGTATAAGAATATGACTACTAATGGTCTCTATAATTTGAGGAGATTGCCATGGGACAATATCTACATGTACATGTACTTAGAAATGAATCCTTCTGAAGAAAATGTAGGCTTTAAGAGAGCTGGATGGTCGTGGCCATTTTTAGACCTTATTGATCTCCTTTAGAAGAAGAAGTCTGTATAAAGATATGATAAAACATTCAAAATTAAAAGCCAAAATTAATGGAATTTTTATTTACTAAATAATATTTTGTAGCTAAACAAATCATAACAAAAAAATAAGTAGATCTGATGACCAAAACCTTAACTTGTAAAATTGTTATAAAAGCAGAAAAGTTCACCAAAAATTCACATTTACTTATACCATAACCCGTCGGAGTCAGAGAAGGTCAATGATAAAGGGGATCAAATTCGAATATGTAATAATTTTTTTTTTAAATGGAGACTATAATGTGTGAGAGTAACGTCAAAAAGGAATCTACTGAAATCAAAATACAGAGTCTAATACCATAATCCTAGAGAGGATTAAAATGGCGATGGGTTCCAATTTCATAAAGAATATATACTATACAAATATTGACTGGGGTTGAGGGCAACATTGATTACATTAGCCCGCGAGGGACGAAATATTGCCAGACGCGAAGCGGAGGGCAATATATTCGTCCCAAGGGGGCTAATATAATCAATGTTGCCCGGAAATACAGTCAACATTTGCTTTGTTATATGAAGAAACAAACCAAAAATCAAGAAAGGATTGTTGTAATTTTCTCAGCTCAACATAGAGTTCACCAATTGCGCAAAGTACATTTCTAAAATAATGTCGGCATCGTCACTGGTGATATTCCGCCACACGTAGGAATTAAGCTACAGATGTTCTACCTGAATTTACTTCACAATAATTCGCAAATCCTTATATCCGTTTTGATAGCAAACCGTGGCATTGCGCGTCCGTTGTTTACTTGCGTTGACTGACTGCCTATTATGACGTCACCTTGTTCTGGATAGCGAATATTAATTTACATGTACATCACCGTTTACAAATCAACGAATCAGCGGCGATTAATTGAAATAGAGGGATTATTCTCCAGATATTATTTCTAGCCAGTCAATATTAAAAACAATATTGACCGGTCCATAATTTTCGGACGAGCTTATATTACAATTATTGACTATTCGTATATTATATAAATAGTGCCTGTTTGGGAGGGTAACAGTTGAAATTGACACCCCGAGAAAACCATTGTCAACCGACGTGAAGCGGAGGTTTACAATGGGTTTCGAGGGGTGTCAAATTCAACTGTTATCCTCCCGAACAGGCACTATTTATTTTATTATACTGAATTTCTTAATTTTAGAGAAAATTTTACAGCTTTAATATAGAAATTCTACGGCGAACCGTACGCGCATAATTTTCGCGCATGTAACAATTCGTTGTGTTACCCGTTGCCAAGTGTGTTGCTAACGCTGAGGGTAATAGGACGGATTATTAACTGCGTCTAAACCAATCAGATTTCAGTATTTAACATGAAAGTATAATAAATAATATTATATAATGAGAATATACTACTGAATATAACAATTATATATATA
>WFKH01010211.1:29370541-29405200 GCA_016163765.1 Magallana hongkongensis
TATATATATACATATATATATATATATATATATATATATATATATATATATATAAAGTCTGTCCAAGGTTATTGTTTCCGTCACCTTTGGTCGATTTTTAATAAAAATACACATACATGTCAAGGAAGTACGGTTAAAATGGATAAACGGAAAAAATCCAAGATATCCCTTTTTTAGAAGGAAAATTTCAAGGGAAATCTGACATTTTTTATCATTCGAAAATCACTCAGAACACCTCGCACACTTTTTTCAACGTAATCATCCAGGTACTTTCATGTCTGTTGTAATGCAAAATCCTCTTTGACTTTTTATTTTTAAATGAGTATAGACCAAGCCACACTTTACAAAAGTTATGTCCCTTGGCCGCAATCTTTGAGGAAAACCCCAAAGTTTTCTCACAGTAGCCTTTGGAGTTTAGAGGTTTGTTACTCTGTCATTTGACGTTAAAATCCCGTTTCCGTTGTATACTTTGATTGCCCCCCCGGATGGGGCAACCCACAGATCGAAGGAGTAAATTAAATTTAAAGAGATTTCATCACAGGAAGCCCAAATATTTGTTAGCATAAAGAAGGGGTAAGTTGGTTTTTTCCCTTTTGACCTTTGGGTTGACCCCGCAAAGGGAAACAACTTTCGCAAAGTGTGGATTGGACTATTGAAACTTGACAAGCTAGAGGGGCGTTTTAAAAGAGAAATCTAGCGATTTTTATACCATTCAATTAACATCGATTGAACCCTGATGTTAATAAAATAATCGATTAATGAAGAAAATGTTATGCGGGGATATCAAGGGACAGAGTATTATGAATATAATATTAAAGCAAGCTTGTATGAAGCATTTTCATATCTATTCATTTTTGAATGTCAGAAAAGGAGCCACAATTATGGAAAGGGATGTTCAAAATTTACAAAGAAAATTGTAGCAAAATTATTCTGAAGCGAAATGAGTTATGGTTATTGATATGAAAACATTAGGTAGGTGAACAAAAATTTGTAGAATATCTTACCACGGCCATAAACTTATCACAGTAAAATTATCAGTGACATGCAATAAACTTGGGCCAAAAGAATAAGTGTTGCTCTAGTTACTGATGTGGCCCATGGGCCTTTTGTTTTATACTTATCTATCTCAAAAAATGGAAGGACCAGTTAATCTAAAACAGATTGTTTAATAATTGATAATTTAAGGAAAACGTCGGTCGTCAAAACATTGAGAGGAGGGTTGCCCTCCCCCCTCCCCCGGTTGTCATATGCCCGTGAACTGTTTAAATTTTACAAACGTATGCCTAATTGCACTTCGTTTATTGTGTGATTAAAAGATGACATTAAGTTATTTAGAAAACATTTTACACACTAGCTTACAAAAATGTGATATGGTTCAAATAGCGAAATAGATTTGAAATTGATGTACATATTTTCAGATCAATTCGCCAAGAGCAATTACATTATAACCTAAAACATTTCCAACTGCCTAAATATGAAGCAGTTTTCAGAGTTACCAATCTCACCATAAAAAAAGCAGATGCGAAAGAAATCGCATTAATTCTTTATACACGTATAAAGTAATTATAAACCGTAAAAAAAGATGCAAAAGCATATTTCATTTGATTCGATAATCAATATTAGAAAGATATGAGGCACGTGCTTATTACATCATTTTCTCCTTAGTTTATGGCCTCGATTTATTGGTTTACAGAACGTTATACCTTTCCAGAATACATCAGCTTTAGCTTTACGTTGGAAGCAGAAAAAAATAATGTATAATAATAAATTCTATTTCTTCTGAAATGCAAATATAAAAATTATCAATATTTCGATTGATTTCACAAGTTTGGATTTAATAAGAAAAATATTGTATGATGCACATATACATTGAATTTAAAAAAAAAAATGTTTTAGATTACAATAACCTTTTGACAAAAGGTTGGAAGCAGAAAATAATAATAATTATTAATCAATTCAATATATTCTTAATTTCAATTATGAAAATAATCATAAATTTTTCGATTAATTAAAAAAAAGCTTTAAAAAAGAAAGTTATTGGATGATGCCAATAATCATAGAAATTTAAATTCATTTTTTTTTTTTACATATTTTTTGCTTGCTTCATTGATTTTTTACACAAAGGGTGGGCAACCCCTTTTTTAAGAATACTTTTAAAAAGATTCTTGATTATGATTTTCTTCGACAAACAATGACCTTTCGGTGTGAACCAATTCAAACGTTATCTCTTTAAAGGGTAGTAGTTCACCAGATGAACATTTTTTTAAACATTTGTAATATGCATATTCTTACTTTATTTATATTGACTATATAATATTCCACTTTTTTGTAGATTTAGATGCATTTAACAAATACAGAGAAACCACAAATTCCATTTCATAACTAGCTTTAGTAATATATTTACGATTTTGATTTGTCACGTGAAAGTAAAAGTGACGACAAAAGAATGTTAAAAATCAACATCTATATATAAGTTCAAACAAAACAATAAGTTGTTAAATACAAATTTATGTTCAATTCTATTAAACGTTACATTATTACAAAACATGTTGTGTTTAACACATGATCCTTCTCAAATTTTTGCACTATCACCATTGTGAACAATAATGGTCTGAACATTTAATTTTCTTTTTTGGTCCATCTTCTGCGCAAAAGGTTCAAAAAGAAACAAAACCGCGGACAGAAAGGCATTTGTTCCCATAAAGTGGCACGCAGCATAGTAATTCCCGGTAACATCTCTCAGATATCCTTCAAAATAAACGAGAGTAGTTGTTAATCTTCACCAAAGCTGCAAATATATATTCTTATGTTAATAACGTTTAAGGAAAAACGGTCAGTTTTATATCTTAAACATTTTTCTTTTCTTACCTGACAGTGGTATGACTGTCGCAAAGGTACACGTTTGTGCTAAAATAAGAAATGCATAGGCAGTGGGAAACTTTTCGATTCCCACTATTTTGGACGTCATAGCTGAAAAGAGTGCAAATGGTGTTCCAGCAAAAAATCCATATATAGTAACAAATGCACAAAACGCACTAAATGAATTCAGAAAGCGCGCAAATTGTGATATGGTCCCAATAGCAAACATTGTAACGACAATGATATGGGAAGTTCGAATTCGAGGATTGTCTGATAGAAATCCAGAAACAACCCTACCAAGAAAATCCATGAAACCTATGATACAAACTAAAATTAAAATTTCGTTGTCCGTTACGCCTTTTTGTCGCGCAAACGCTGGCAAGAATACATTAAAAATGGCAGGAACAGCTGAGAAACAAAAACTAACCAAAAATAACATAAATTCTGTCTGTTTAAGAACCGAAAAATCCATGTTCTTTACATGTTCGTACCACTTCATATCCTTCGTCTTGACATTGTTTGACTTTTGCAAGCTTATGTCAACAGTTGATATAGACATAAGGCTAATGTTGCTGAGATATTTAGAAAAGTTGAGAGTTCTGTGATCATGTGAATTTGATGGATTTATATCCTCTGATATTGTTATGGTTCTTCTCTTTCTAACAGGTGCTCGAGAAACACGAATATTTGGAAGTGAGGATGAAAGTGAACTGTCGTTCACTGAGGTATCGACAACCATGGGATTCAAAAGATTCTCTTTTTCCTGCAATTTGCGATTCGGTTTAGGTCTATATTGCTCTGGAGGAGTTAATAAACAAACTGCAATGAATATATGCATGTAAATTCCAGAAATTAGAAGAAGAGCACCACGAACTCCATATTCGTCCATGCAAAATCGTATAAACAAAGGATAGGCTAAACCTCCAAGACAAGCACTTGCCATTGAAAGACCATTTGCAAGTCCCCTCCTCTTTCGGAAATACCGACCAAGAATCACAAGTGTTGGTGGAAATAAAAATCCCGAACCACAACCTTTAAAACACAAAATTAAATAGCATATTGTTATTATCTAAAAAAAAACCCACCATCATATCATTTCCACTTTAACGCATGCCTAAGGAAAAGTAACCTTTTTTATTTACAAGCGAGAGTTAAATAACGTTGACGTCAATTAAAGATAACTTAAATTTTAACCATGTGAAGAGAATGTGGTGTTTTCCTTATATTCTCTACAATGCGACATTGAATAATTAAAAAGTGTAGAAGCATCACTTGAATGACGACTGACAGCATTATCTATTTAATCGAACCAACTTACCGAATACTATGCTGAGAGTGAATATCAAGAATTCAACGTTCATTGCGAACACACTCAGAGCGTAGGCTGATGTACACAAAATGGCACCAATGAAGCAAAGGCTTCTGGACGATAGAAATCTTATCCCTATGGACAGTACAGGCAAAGCTGAAAGATTGCAACTTTCAATATTGATTTAAACACAAAAGAAATTTCAACGTAATTTGTAAAACTAAAATAAAATAAACATGCTTATGAATGTTATACATGTACGTTGAAAGCTCACCAACTAAAGCGTAGAACACATTCTGGATGGAAACTATAAGTGATGTTACAGAGACGCCTGCGTCGAACATCTCTAGAAATTCAACAAAAAACAGTCCAAAGGCTTTGAGAGATCCGATGTGTAAGAATGATATTGATGCACAAGCTGTAAAAATAAGGGACTAAACATCAATCACTATCCTATTTATTTGTCTGCTTTTCGTAACTTTCCATCATTGATATAACCAGCTCCAAATCTTGTTAATCAAAGGTCCGGCTATATAAATTCAGCGATCTGTTCATTCCTTTTTATTTGATTTTTTCTCTTCTTATTGGTTGTTTACATTACTACATATATGGTTTAACATTACTATTTGAAAATTATATTGTAGATTTGAAATGAATAATCTGTTGCAGTTTTATTTAATGGAGTTTTGTGTTACGTTGTATCAACTGAAACAAAACTCCATTATATAAAACTGCAATAGATTAATATTCATTTCAAATCTACAATATAATTTCTAACGCAGGAGTCAGAACAAACCATCTACACCTTCAGATTCAATTTTGGTTTTTTTCAATTTATTATGCCAGAGTTGACCAAGTGAAAACTTTCAAATTTAAAACACTTTATAATAAAAACTATAAAAAAAAAACGTATAACATTTACCAAGGGTCGACATTTTTTAATAAAACATTCATATATATTATATTTTGGATACAGTTTCATGGTTTCAAATTCCAAATGTGAAATAATTAGTTTAGAATTGAGGTACATGATTTCTTTAAAATCTAATTAAGTTGTTGAATTAGTTTCTTAACACCATAAGCTGATCAAAATGAAATAAATTTCTCTGAGTAAATTTCATTTTTAAAGTAATAACTTTTTAAAACATAGGTAATCACAGATTACAAAGCTCACCGAGATGAGACATCACCTTTATGAGGCATCACCTTTATGAGACCACCTTTATCATATGATATGAAAATCATAGTTAATGATCTTGGATATTCATGGAAATTGTTTTGACACAATATCGTATATCATATGTTAAAAAAATTGTATGAAAATCATATGCTCATTTCATACGGTATTATAAGATACAATGTTTATCAATACAATAATATATAATATGATATTGCATCCTATGATACTTACATTACAGTATCATATAATACAATATAATACTGTAATAAATAATTATGCAATATAATATTGTAACATATGATATGACATTGTATCGTGTCATACATTATTGTATTTGATCACATAATACAATATCATTATATAATATATGATACAATATAGTATTACGTGATACAATATCATATCACATAAAACATCACAATATTGTAACATATGATTATATTGTATAATATAGTATGATATTGTATGATATTGTATCATATTTGATACATAATATGATATTGTATCATATGATTTGATACAACATTGCATCATATCATATGATAAAATTTCAATATCATATAATACAATTCATGTGATATTATAATATATTATATACACAAAATATCATATTATACAATATCATATTATACGATATTATATATTATACAATATCGTATCATATGATACAATATTACATATTGCAATATCATATGAAACAATATCATGTGATAAAATATTAAATATATAATACAATATTATATTATACAATATTGTATCATAATATACAACACTATACATAACAATTACATGACACAATATCATATCATAATGTACAAAAAACCTATGGCTCAGATTCAGCATCAGGTGCATCAGTATCATAAGATGCACCATCCATGCTGGTTTGGTGAAGTTAGGACCAGTAATAACTAAGATATAATCATCAGAGGGCACCAGCTCCAAAAACCTTAACCTCCTCCAGCATCCGAAACCTATGGCTCAGAATCAGCATTCAAGCCTGTCATGTGCATCAGTATCATAAGACGCACCATCCATGCAAGTTTGGTGAAGTTAGGACTAGTAATAACTAAGATATAATCATCAGAGGGCTCCTGCTCCAAAAACTTTAACCAGCTCTAAAAACCTTAACCTCCTCCAGCATCCGAAACCTATGGCTCAGATTCAGCATCAATGCCTGTCAGGTGCATCAGTATCATAAGACGCACCATCCATGCAAGTTTGGTGAAGTTAGGACCAGTAAAAACTAAGATATAATCATCAAAGGGCACCTGCTCCAAAAACTTTAACCAGCTCCAAAAACCTTAACCTCCTCCAGCATCTGAAACCTATGGCTCAGATTCAGCATTCAAGCCTGTCTGGTGCATCAGTATCATAAGATGCACCATCAATGCAAGTTTGGTGAACTTAGGACCAGTAGTAACTTAGAAATTGCTATCAAAGGGCACCTGAACCAAAACTTTAACCTGCTCCAAAAACCTTAACCTCCTCCAGCATCTGAAACTCATGACCCAGATTCAGCATCCAAGTCTTTCAAGTCCATAAGTAGGTCCAGATGCATCATCCATGCAAGTTTGGTGAAGATAGGACTAGTAAATAACTTAGATACAGGACCTGCAACAAAAACTTTAACCAGGTCCGGACGCCGACGCCGACGCCGGGGGTATAGCATAAGCTCCCCCCGACTTCGTCTCGGTGAGCTAAAAATCTTCGAAGGAATATTGAAAAAGTTACTACCAAACAGAATGACCCATGACCATCCTCTATCCACGGGATTT
This sequence comes from Magallana hongkongensis, assembly GCA_016163765.1. Taxonomy (NCBI): domain Eukaryota; kingdom Metazoa; phylum Mollusca; class Bivalvia; order Ostreida; family Ostreidae; genus Magallana; species Magallana hongkongensis. Next base: position 29,377,665 of record WFKH01010211.1, read on the forward strand.
CCAATATTTTCTTCGTCCATTGTTGGTTGTCTGGACTTAGGTGATCTTTTTACTTGTAATTTGTCCTGAGTAAGATAAATAAGATTAAAAACGTTTTTTGAGTTAATTTGATCATTCATCTATCTTATTCCAATGTGCTTAAAAGTAAATATCTGATGTAGATACAGACATATTTTTCAAAACAACTGCCGATTCTTTTCCTCTTTTCTACAGCTTGCAACAGCTTTTTCTCGCTACTTTGAGTACATGACAAACAATACGTTATCTTTACTAGAATTAAACGTTCGTTATTAATTATAATTTGCACATTTTGTTGGCATAAACATTGAACACTAATTATGTTCAGAAAACATCAGAAAAAAGCACGTGAATTGACTTTGGATAAGAAGGTAATGATTCAATGACAAATATATCATTTCTTTTACAATATTAGTTACTGCAATTTTTGAAACTCACTGCATTATGGAAAAAATTGATCTTCCAACTATCTTATCGTAGTCTGCATACGTCAAACAGTCTTACAAACGGGTGTCTTATTAAAAAATCAAGATCAAAGAAAAAGCTATTCGAACCTGTCTGTATTTGAGGAGAACATACCGCTTTCAGTGATATAAGAAAGAATAGGAAAGTAGACAGGACAGTCGAAACGAATTAATCATGTCAATTATCAAAACTTACAAGTTACATGAGAAGAGACTGTCCTAGTCTTAGTTCTTGCCGGCTTCATGTATTTGCAGGTTGTCGTTGTTTAGATTGAGTGCCGTTCCTGACCGCTATATTTGTGTAGATAACAACATTTGGGGCTGTTATCTAGACATTTGCGCGTTGATTGAATTTTGAAGGTCATTGGCAGCAAAAGGTGACATCAGAACATCGTAGCTTCCCTATTTCGTACCTGATTTTTGCAGCCTTAAATTATGCCATCTATTGATAAAGACATAAGTCGTATGTTGCCTAGATATATGTAAACGTTCGAAGTTCCGTGATCACGTCATTAAAATGGCGTATTTTCTGACAAAGTGCTGGTCTTTATAATAGGGTTGGATGGTCGTGGCCATTTTTAGACTAAAAAATAGTTCTGAGTAAAGATATAGAAAAATTCAAATCATAATAGACGATACAGTCCTTTTTCCAGCTCACCTCAGCTGGAAGCTTAATTGCTCAATCAGAGCTTTTCTGATCACTTTTTGTCGGGCGCCCGTCTGTAAACTTTTTACAATTGTTACTTCTTGTCAAGAACCACTGGGCCGATGTTGAGCAAACTTTACAAAAAAATCCTTGGGGATTCAACTTTGTTAAAATGAAAAAATCTCAAAATCCGTTAGACCAGAAAAGCTGAAAATTTTGTAGGAAGTAGGTTATGCATATTTAAATATGTTCAAATTATGATCCTTATGGGTAGGGTTAATTGGGGTTAAATTTGGGGATGAATTTTTACATAGGAAGATACGGAAAATAATCTTTAGAAATGTTCCTCTTAAAACCATTTGGCCAGAAAAGCGAAAACTTGTAAACCACCTCAGGTAGTGTAGATTCAAGTTTTTTGATCAATGATCACATGGGGTAGAGGACCGCATGGGGAATTGGAATTTTTACGTAGGAATAAATAGAGAACATTTTTCTTCTCAAGAACCGCAATGCCATGGTTTATGATATACATATATGCAAAGATATTGACTTATTGTTGATTCTCAATTGTTCAAACTGACCATTGGACACTTCTTCCCCCCCCCCCCCCAGAAGTTTCTGAAAGTTTTAGGAAGAAAAACTACTAATTTTGACTAAAAATTACTAAATTTACTTTATTTACTATTGTTGAATTTTTTATAGATCTTCTTGAAGACTGCAATGCTTTTATATGTGATATAACTATAAGAATTATACTGTTAATGTTAACCCAAGGAGGGGTTCAAAGCTTAATATTAGAATAAAGTTTAGATCTGAAATTGTTTAATCCATGACACAAAGACTAAAATTGGGGTCTCTGGAGAGGCCCAAATATCAGAATAGGAATATATCAAAAATTTGTAAAAAAAAAAAAAAAAAAATATATATATCTTTTCAAGATATGCAGTGCTAAAGCATGCTAATATACTTTTAATTCTAAATTGTTTAAACAATGATCACCAAAACAAAAAAGAGGCTTAATGGTAAACATAAGAATATTAAAGAACAATTTAAAAATCATTTTAACAAAATCTGCTCTTCTAAATTGTCCAGATAGTTTTTGAGCCCATAAAACTGATTGAATCAGTTATGGCTATTGTTGCTTAGGTGAGCGATGTAGCCCCTGGGAATCTTGTTTTGATTCTAACCTTTATTATGCACCTGCATTGTGCCGTTGTTAAGATCGTGTACCTCTCCTCACTGATGTGTTTGTTTAGATAACAACGCCGCAAGTAACACTTTTCTGCGCCTTGATTATACTTTAGGTCATTAGGAAAGTAAGTGCAAAGAAGTCACGATCAAAATTTTGTAAAGTAAAGATGCGTGAATTGACAATGAGGATTTAACGTTTCTACAGCTCGAGGTCATTTTTCTACGGCAAAAATGACCCCTGATGATTATTGTATGGGGGCATTAATTTCTTTACACCGTTGTTTCAACTACTAAAAATGCTTTCATCGTTTTCAAATTTGTCCTTACTATTTTAGCTCGTTATAAATATGAGACACATCATTTACCAGCCCTTCTTGAAGAAGAGAACAACTTTTTACGAGTATCATTAAACACCTCTACACCATGAACAAAAGTGGTAAAGGTTTTCCCATGGAAAAAATTATTATCAGTGAATATAAGAGGTTTGAATATTGATGAAAAAAGAAACAAATGTCATGCATGGCTATAAGAGACAAAAACTGATATAATCTTTTTACAAGAAACTCATTTTATTAAAAAAAATGAAAAAAAGTATAATTTTGGATGGAAGGGTAAATCATATCACGCTTTTAGTGAATCTGTTGAAAGTAGAGGAGTGTCTATTCTTTTTGAAGGAAATCTTGATGTGCAAGTTAATAATGTGAATAGATCTTATGACGGTAGAAAATTATTGCTAAATTTAGAAATAAATGAATATAGATTAACCGTGGTTAATATATATGCTCCAAACAATATTCATAACAGAATTGATTTTTTTAAAAGGCTACTAAGTTTTATAAATAAGCATAAAGAAAGTGAAAATGTACTATTATGTGAGGATTTTAATTGTCGTTTAAACAATGAACAAGCCAAAAGTTCACGTTTTTTTTAAATAACTTGATTAAATAATTGGATATTTGTGATGTATGGAAAAAGATGTATCCAGATTTTAAAGGTTTTACATGGTGTAATGCCAACTATATTCCTACTAGCAGAATCGATTATGTATTTATTTGTAATAATTTTGTTCCAAGATTAGAGAACATGGTATTAAGTAAAATTCCAGGGACGCATTCGGGTAAAAGAATGAGTGACCATAGATTTTTGATTTTTTTTCTTAAGATTATAAACAATAACAGTGGTCCAGATTACTGGAATTGAAATGTATCATGTTGTGAAAATGAAGAATACAAAAAGAAACATTAGAAATATTGTTAGAACTTTAGATAACACGTTAGGCGCAATTGACAGATGGGAGACTGAAAAAATAAGGTCAAAGATTTCTCCATGTATTTTGCAAAAAACAAATATAAGACTTTACGTGATAATATAAAATTGATTTGAAAAGAAAATCGATGATCTAGAAACAGGTCCGAAACAGGTTCGACTGATATCTTATCTGTGCTCCTTTAATTTTTTCATCATAAAGTAAGTCTACTCTAGCTTCGAATGATTTTAGTTCAGCGTAGTAGTTGAATTCTACGCTGAACTAAAATCACTCGAAGCTAGAGTAGACTTACTTTATGATGAAAAAATTAAAGGAGCACAGATAAGATATCAAAAGAGAAATGGATTGAAAACGGTGAAAAAAGTATTTTCCATATTTGGAAAACCAACATCAAACTTTGAATGTTATTAGAGAACTAAAGTCACACACCGGGGAAACGATAAATAAAACAAACTCTATCATAAGGGGAAATGGTTAATTTCTATACAAGTCTATACACTTCTAAAATCATTCCAAACGAAAAAAATAATGAATATTTATCAAACATAGATGTTTTGGAAATAAACACTGAGGATAGAAACATGTTAAATAAGTTCCCGTCATACGAAGATTGTAAAGACGCTGTATTTCAAATGAAAAAAGAAAAATATCCTGGCCAAGATGGTATATCTAGTGAATTTTATCAGTATATTCTGGTCGGATAATGGACCATTACTCTATTCAGTTTTAAAGGAAATATATGATCAGGAGGAATTATCGAGTACCCAAAAAGTATCAATAGTTTCTCTTTTGTTTAAGAAGGGTGAAAGAAATTTATTAAAAAATTACAGGCCAATTAGTCTCACTAACACTGACAACAAATTATTGCATTTGTATTTGCCAAAAGATTGCAGAATGTTTTATCAAGTATAATTCATGAAAATCAAACGGCTTATGTGAAAGGAAGATTATAGGGGAAACGCTAGGCTAATTCTAGATATTTTTGACTATTGTAATACAGAAAATGAAGATGGTATACAATTGTTCTTAGATTTTGAAAAAGCTTTCGATTCTGTCGATTGGAATTTTTTGTTTAAAGTATTAGAAAAATTCAACTTTCGTAAAAATTTTATGAAATGGGTTGTTGAAATTTTATATAAGAATCCAACATTTAAAATGAAAAATAATGGGTGGCTATCTAAAAATGCAATATGGCAAGAGGCATTAGACAAGGTTGTCCAATATCAGCACTCATATATTTTAGTAGCTGAAGTTCTAGCTATAAAAATTAAAAGTGATCCAAACATAAAAGGTATTAGCATAAAAAGTATTCAGCATGAAGATGATTTAACAATAACTGTAAGAGATGATACTTCATTTATTAACACAATGAAAATTGTACACGAGTTCTGTGATCACGCAAGATCCAAAATAAATGTTAGTAAAACTGAATGTTTATTGCTTGGTAGACTGAAAAACACATATACAGAAATTAATGGAATTAAAGTAGCTGAAAATGCTGTAAAGTGTCTTGGCATATATAAAGGGCATGATAAAGAGGAATTTTATAACAAAAACTGGATGAAAATATATGACGATACGGAAAAACTTTTTGAATCATGGAAACGCAGAAAATTAACATTATTTGGAAAGTCTTGTATAATTAATACATCAGCTATATTAAAACTTATATACGTATCTTCTATTTTTTTCCTCCCAGAGAAGGAATTTATTAAGAAAGTTCAACGTTAAAAATGGTGGTCTGGGTATCATTGATGTGGAAAGTAAACTCAAAGCTTTAAAGCTGCCTGGTTACCAAGAATTTTTAAATCAAAAGGAGTTCTATATAATATACTAAACGGGTTTTGTAATTAATGTAATATAGATGTGATGTATGTTTTACAATTTTCGAGTAACGTAGATTATCTGAAATTTCTTTTGTTTTATAAAGAAGTACTAAGTGCTATAAATGAATGTGAAAATTCCCGATTAGATGTTATGTCAAATGTCGATATACTATGACAGCCCATGTGGAACAATGGCAATATGCAATACAAAGACAATGTTTTATTTTTTGAAAACTGGGTTAAGAGTGGCATTTTACATGTTAAAGGTCTACTACATGATAATGGTAACATTAAGACTTTAGAAAGTTTTACTACTGTTATAAAAAATAAATCGAATTGGTAATGTGAATGCAAGAGTATTATTTCTGTGTTAAAATCTTTGGTGAGAAAACATAATTTAACAAATACAAAATTTGTGAATAAAAAAATTGGTATGGAATTTCATTTTCACACTGGCTATAATAATTTGTGTGGAAAAAATGTAATTTTTTCTACAAAAACTTTATAAAGATAAAGTTTACAAAACCATGCTACCAGACAAGACTGTCAAAAGAGTTTGAAATTCACGATACTGAAAAATGGGAAAACATATATGTTAGTAAAATTATAGATGTTGAAGATAAACAATTATCTGATTTTGATTACACACTACTTAATAATATACTATGTAACAATGCTTATTTATGTAAATGGAAGGTAGATGTGAAAGCAGAATGCAGGATTTGTAAAGATATAGAAACAAGTAAACATTTGATTTATGAATGTAAAAATGTGCTACAAATTTGAAGATTATTAGGTGAATATATTTCTTTTGATATTAAATGGAAACATATTATAGTAGGTTTTTTCTTAGAAAATAATAGAAAATCTGCTACATTGAATTTTGTAATATCGTTAATAGCACTTAAGATATGTAAGTATATAATGTATTGTAGATTAGAAAAATTAAATGAAAACGAAGAAGGTGTTAAGGCGCATCTCAAATCATCTCTGTTAAACTACGCTTCTGTATTACGTTAGAAGTACAAATCTAGAGCCAGTTAAATCACCGATTTTGCTGATATTTTGTAATAATATTACTGTCTGTACATATACATAAATACTTTGTAAAATATCTAGTGAGAGGAGACCAGTCCTCCAGTAGCGCTGTCTATAGGGTATGTGAATGAACTGTAACGACGAAATGGTGATCCCTATAGACAGCTTGCATCTACATGTTTTGATAGGTTTTTTTGGTTCATTTATATTATGTGATTTACATATACGAGATTGAACATTTGTAAACTCTTGTTTTATGATGAACCTTTCCTTTTTTTATAAAGACACCTATAGTAACTTAATATACGAAATAATTTTGTCCAATACTATATAAAGTTATATACATATAACATATGTCCAACTCCATGAATAGTTATAGTATTGTTTATCATTACCAGTACCAGTAATATGATTATTATTGTCATTACTATTACTATTATTATTATTGTCAGTTTTGTCAGATGTTGTTTATATGTCGTCTATAATGATTGTTTCGAAAAATAAAATTGAATTAAAAGGGAAAAAAAAGGTTTTCCTATTTATAGAGATCATAAAAGGTTTTCCTATTTATAGAGATCATATAATAAATAAAACTAAACACCGACTTTTAAAGACAAAGATATACTTAACAACGATAACAATGATTCAGAAAATGATGACAAGGAGTGACAGGGGAAAAAATTGAATTAAGGCAAACGAATGCAAACTATATAAAGTACGCCAGTTGTAATTTGCAATATTAGATTTTTGGAATAATTTCATTTTCTAAAGTAATATTTTTACGCAAGAAGTCCTACGTCCTACAATATTCATGGGTTTGGTGGTAGATATAGGTTAAGGGATTGCCTGCCTTATATTGCTGCAGCAAATGTTGTATGTAAAGAGTAGGTGCACTTTTGAGAACATGAAATGCTGCAACATTATTAAGGGTTAAAAAAAAGCCACATACACAAACAGGAACAAAGTGGACAACAGAAAGCAAGAAAAAAGAAACAGGTAAAATGGGATTAAAATATTATATACCTTATAAAACTATACGTAAAATGAGACGCCGCCAAAATACCCCAAGTATAATATTAAAGAACAGATAGATAGTAACAATACAACTATTGTGATACGTTTAAATGTAATAGTTTACTTTTAAGTTTATCTTGACATTGTTCGTTAAATCAAGTCCGTGTCTTTTTTGTAATATAAAGGATGTTTCTTAATTATTCATTTGTACAGATATCTTTGTTATGATTGATATAATTATGAGTGGAAATGCATGGCGTCAAGTTTAACATGTGTTTTTTCATTTGCTTGTTGAGTCGAATTAAATATCATTTTGGAAAGATAGCCATAAAAGGATTAATATTAATTAAAAATCAGAATATATAAATTATAAAAATACAAAATATAACAATATTGTTAAAAAAAAATTATTTTATTTTAGGTAGGATGATTCAAAATATCAGTAAATAAATATTGGATTTGTTTCTATACAAAGTGTTCGACAAGAATTTAAGTATATCCCTAGTATCGTGAGTTGGTTTTGTAAATGTAAACGATATCAAATGAAATCATATAGCCTATTAAATCACGACAACGCTAGCAGCAAAGAACTGCAACTCTGGTGAAAAACACAGAATCAGTTTTGCTCTAACGCGTTATACATACCTTAATTTGGATAGTACGAAGCACCAGAGGTGTTTTGAATTTATTTTTCAAATTCCTTAAGAAAATTTTAAAAATCCTACCTAACATTATCTCATGGCAGAAAAAAATAAGGTTCCACATATATTTGGAGCATTTTGAAAGCAGCAGTACAATTTAACCTTCTATATTATTAAAGAATATGTAACATCTGTTCCTTGTATAGCAAAGACTTGAAATTAGGACATTTATCATTACTAGTGTTCAGACTTTATGCATATTAAATTTCAAGGTAATATCATCAGGTATATGATAATATACAAATATGCTGACGTCATCTACAATTTTTATCTATTTTCACTTCTGTTAAATATGTTTAAACCTTAATAAATCTAAAAATTGTGATGAAATTTTCATTATTTAATAGAGCAAACATGTGTGCATGGTGTATCTTAAAATTAAAAGTAACGTTTTGGCATTGCAAATTTTCACAAGGACTCTTTTATTGAACAGTCCACTTAAAAAAGATTAAAATAGCAGGTTTGTGGCAATGTGAGCAAAACATGTTCAAATTTAAAAAGGTTTTATTCATTCCATGCAACAAATATGAGTTTCAGAAAAATTGAAATATAGGAATATTTTGGCATACCTGTTCTGTTTACCTTAAGTTAGAAAACTCCAAATTCAAACATGATAACCCCGAACTCAGTAAGTAAGAAGGGGGACAAAATATAGATATTGGAAGGTCAAAATGTTAGGATTTCACAATGTATCTCTAATAGTTGCAGCAATGCGCACAATGCTTCAAATCGTTACATTATAAATTTAAAGCCATTTTTAAACCAACAGCAAAGAAAGCAAAACGTCGACCTTTCAAAATCACCCTGAATTAATTTAAAGTGTTCATAATTCTTCCTTGTAACTCTAGCAACGGTAATGCCAATTTTCAAATATGATGGTTCTTTTCATTATTTTTATTGTTTCCTATTATAGCCTAAAGAGAAAAGAAAATACGTTTAAAAAAAATTCAACGGTTTCTATGGTTAGATTCTAAAGTAAAAAAGCAATTTTTTCACGATAGCTAAAAAAACCCCATATGTTTGTAAATTTCATAATCCAATAGTATATTTTTGCCGTTTTCTATTTACAATTCACTGTGTCAAATTTTCCTCACACATGTATTATGATAAGACAGAAAACAAATGAAAGAGAAAGCAGCGCTTCATGACTTCAACTATTTTCATTTGAATCGATGTTGATTTAAATCAGCGAAAAAGATTTAAAAAAAACAACATTAAAAGTAAAATTATGAACAGTAAAATTTATAGCAAAGGGTTATTTTCCCTTCAGAGTGGTATTCAATCCACAAGCTAAATGATAAATAAAGTTAGTCTTTCGGCTTTATTTGTGCCGGGAAAACAAAACACAGGATATCCTTTCCATTGTCGTCACGAACCTCGCCTTTCACCAAAAGACTTATCTACAATAGATAATCTATAAAATTGATTTTTTTTACAGTAATATATAAATTGAAACCAACATATTATTTGCTAAATCTATCAAGTATCTCAAGACTGATATTAGCTCTCAAAATATATTTGATATAATTTTTGCATTTATTATGAACAACTAAAAATAATGTTTTTAGTGTAACAAGGTATCTTTGATTCTAAAATTTGGTATCAATACCTGATTTGATTATCTAATTATACATAAGAAGTATGGAAAGGTAAACATTTAATTTGAAAAAAAAAAATTATGACAATGAAAATCGTAACTTGTGAAAGTTTGAAAACCAATGGATAGAATCTAAAAAGAAACCCAATTCTTTTGATTTTTTTTCTTGTTTTAAATATATGTAGAATTACGGAAAAAACCCTAATGAAGTTTTATGAAAAACTAAGGAAAAATGTATTTTTATATGCTAATGATTTTATGATGTTTGTAAAGCGGTTTAAGTTGACAAACTTGGTGACCACATAATATTTTATTAATCACGATGTAGTTATGGTTTTATTTATTCATGAAGTTGATCGCTGACATCCGAACTTATTTTTGATTTAATAATGTGTATTTACATTGGCTATGTTCAGCTTTGACAGTAAACGCAATCGCATATGTCACACCATTGTTTTAATTCGAATCAAAGATAATAATGATTTTATTTTGTTTTGAGAGAAAATTGTTACTTGACGACATATATAACACAAGCAATCTAATTAAAATTTGACTTGTATATAAAACCTCTCCTCTTCGATACGTTATTCAAGCTTATCGTATCGTAGACGAGCGATTTTACAAGTCTAATTTTAGTTAGATTGTAACACAGTTTATAAAGCATTTGTGTCAATGATATGACATCAAGTTATTCAACAAACGGAGTTTTTGAAAAAAAAATTCAATCCATTTATTTATTTTTTCTTCTTTCCATAATGTATACCAGGCCATTTGTTATGATTAAATTGTGGTACTTAAAGAAGAAAATTCAGTACAGAAAAAAGGGTACATTAGAACAAAAAATTTTTTTTTTAATTTTTAATTTACGGAGTAAGTTTTTAATAAATTCAATGCAACAAAGTTGCCAAATTGTCAAATTTATCAATGTTACATTCTGCATTTTCAAGCCACTCCGTTAATTCATGATTTACAATATGTCATGACTTACGTGAGGATATGATTTAAGAACAGGAACAGTAATCGTAAAAACACTTTGCTGTCCTGCCTGTATAGGACAATGTGTTTGATGGGCACATGTGTCCTTCTCTGCCGGAAAGGGGACGGGAAGATTCGCAATGATCCCTGTTACAACGGTCGTTGGCGTGTTAGATACCACATCTGAAAAATTCAACATCTTTAGAATTTATGCAAGGAATATATCACTTGTCTGGATTTGAATTATGGATCTGCTGAATACATATATTATATACAAATCTTAGAATATCGGAAGAGTTAATCTTATTTGAGTGAATTGATTAATTTTTTTTTTGAAAATATCTTATTGCTTATTGCATTCTAGAAGAAAAGAAGCTTACTTGATATAAAATTTGCAGTAAGTGTCTCGTTTGTGCCAGAATAAAAAATGCAGGGCTCTGCCGTACAGCCTGATACATCCAAAGATAAAATTTTCCCCGAAACGGAACCTGAAAATGTTTATACATGTAACGTTAATTACTAATGCGCCATATTGAAGACAGATTTCAAATTAATAGTGTACATAATGATAAATCAAACGAACATGATTGGTTTTTTTTCCCTGCATCATTGACCATTTTCATACTCTTTTCGTCTCAAATGACTGCGAACTCCATATATGTCTTATCAAAATAGGCTTATGTTCCTTTATGAACAATGCAAGCAAAGGGCAAAGGATGGTACTTTGTAATAAAGCTATTGTGGAGTTTTAAATGCTGAACTTGAGAAACATATGTTTAACTGGAGAGGGACATATCAAATACTTAAGAATACAGATGTTTTATCCTTTTTCCTTTATGTTCTTTCGTACCGCATTCAATGGCTTGCACCAAAATTCACATTTAGCTTACCTTCATGTCGATTTCACAAATTAAAGCCATAATAAAACATCATTGGATTGATTTCCATATACTTGTCTTGTACTTCTATGTACATTTTGACTATTTTCATATTTTCCCTTTCTGATCTTTGAGGAGTTATATGAATAATAAAACTTAATTCCTACCAGTTTAGCGTCGCTCAATATCGATTACCAAGTTTTAATTTCAAATTTCTTTGGAATATTTTTCTTTAAATACTAAAATTTGTTACCCTATTTCTGAGTATGTTTGACTTATTGATACTTTATGAATAATCTTGAAACTTTGGAACAATAATTTTCTTCAATTCATTTTTTTACAATATATTTTTCTGCTCATTATTGTGTACAATTTGAAACTCCGTTCTACGTAGTTGAAATTTCTATGGCCCTTAGGTGTTGCAGTATGAGTAAACTGTTCCTTCTAGTTTATTGTTTATATCGATTTCAAAAATTAAATTCTCCATTATGTTCACACTTTTATAAAATATATATATTTCTTCTTCAAATTGATTTTCACCCACTACTCAATCTTCCAATATGGATCCAGAAATTATTGTGCAATTAATACATCGTCTTTTGAACTCCATTGGAGCACAATCATAACCCATTATTTTAATATAATGGTTTGCAATAACTTAAGGCATACCTACACATGAGAAGCTCTATATAAAGTTTAAGAAATAAATGATCATTTAATTCTCTAATCTTTATTATTTTCTTAATATGTCCCTATGGAGGGGTCTATAACCCTTCATTTCAAAACCTTTGAAGGCCACTCCACTTATAAAGATTGTGTTAAATTTATTGCTTCTTGAGAAGATGAAAAAGTGAAAATTAAAAGACAAAAGCATCAATGTCAACAAATGGTGGACAAATTTTCCTCAGCGAACCACTGTAACAGCCGTTAATGATACAACGCCGTTTAATGATATAAATATCATTAAGCGTTGTAATTGCAACGCTTGATGCTATAAATTATTGTATTAACAGTTGTCATCTCCAAGTGTAAGTGATAAATTGCCGCTTAATGATAGAATTGTATCATTAAGCGTTAAAAAAATGCACAGCAGCCCTAACGCTTAATGAAACAAGCAAATATCTACACTCTCAACCGCTAATGATACAAACTTTTTTATCATTAAGCGGTGCAGTTGTACCCATTATTGAATACAAACTTGTAAAATTGATTGAAATTTTTTTAAATTAAATAACACATTTTCATTTCTCTAAATTTGCTCACATTAGTAATATGTTTTTTTTCACTAGTACATGTACCTGTACTGTGTTTAAACAAGCTCTGCATCTATTAAAACAGACAGATAGATAGATATATAGATAGATAGACTCCTAATGATATTATACTCTTTCTTTAGGCCTGCAGAAAACTAGCTTGTGCTAAAGAGTTTTTTTAAACGTGAATATTTAAGTGCATATTGTTGGGTTAACTTTCGTATAACAAACTTTACAGGTAAAGTTTACACCTCTGAACGATTTAAACGATCGAATACGAGATAGTTTAGTTGGCACTTGACAGATATTGTAAACTAATTTTTATATTCGGGAAGACTTTATTTCGCGATTTACCGGAGATAAACTGCTTCGCAGGGACTAATTTTAGCAATTAAGATGTAGATATTCTGAACAATAATTTACCAGAGACATTTAATACTGGTTCGCCGCGAGAATTTTTCGCGCCGACATTGCTCTCGAGAAACTCGCGTAATTTTCTCTCAAGCGAATAAAGTTGGTTTGTAGTAATTAACAGAAACTAAAAGTTGCGTTCTGATATTTTTTTTTTTTACTTTTTAGGTTACATCTCTTTCATTAAAGTAAATTGTCATTGTTTTAAAGAAAAAACGATTAACATATTTTTACGTCTTTTCATATCAAATATTATGTCTTCTCTGTATGTCTTGCAAATTGTGTTATAAAATTGATATAAAGAGTTGCCACAGTGCAATCAAGTCATCTGCGTGTGGGAATCAGCTGTTGTATAAACATATATATAGAATTTTAATTTTGCAGTTGCTAATGTAGATTTTGTTATAGATGACACACTACTCTTTATGTTCTGAATAGTTTCATCTTCTAATTGTGTGCAGACATACATATAACTTCGAAAATACAGTATGTGTGTTTAAAACAAGGACGGACTCATATTTTAACATACTGTTAATCTGATTTATACATTGTAATGATTTGGGAATAGTTGTTCACTACCATTAGACTGCTTATTGTAAAATTTAAAAAGAAAGATGACACAACACCATAATTATACCTTAGTAAAATTTTAAATAAAATAATAGTACATATATTTGCTTATCTTTAATATAATATTATTTCTGGCAATTGAGGTAACCGATATAAATAAACTGTTAACGTAATTATTACATACCACGGGTTATCTACATTCTGACCAACCTATTTCTTATTAGTTTACTTTTTATATTCAACAACTTAACATTTTCGAGGAGGTGGGTTGGAAGGTCCGGACCGGTCTAGATACACCTAGGCATCGACACTCGGTTTCTGGAAAGAAGTGAGGATTTCGTACTCCTCAGAATTTAAACTAAATATCGATTCGTATGATAGTTTTGATCTCACCTGTTGAAAGCTCAAATGATCTATTCTGATCACTTTTTGTGCGTCCGTTTGTCTGTTTGTTTGTAAACTTTTTATATTTTCGACTTTTTAATTTTTTCCAAATTATGATCCCCGGGGGTAGGTGGCCGGGACCACAATTGGGGTCTAATTTTTACTTAAGAGTTAATAGAGAAAAATCTTTAAAAATCGTCTTCTCAAAAGCCTTTTGGCCAGAAAAGCTGTTGCTTGTGTGAAAACATCCTCAGGCCGTGTATATTCAAGCTAATGTTAAATGTTAAAGTCTTGATTCCCAGAAGTAAAGTTGGGCCCAATGGGAGTCGTATTTTACATACGATTGTATTGAGAGAAAAAAGAAAATTTTCTTTTTAAAATCCATTTGGCCAGAAAAGCTGCTACTTGTGTGGATGCATCTTCAGATAGTGAAGTTTCAAGTTTGTGAGCTTTTTTTGACGTCAAGAAATAGGGGCTTGCCCATCACATTAGTGGCCCAAAGGGGTCCAAAGTCTTTTATCCATAGCTCTTTACTGATGAATATTTTGTAATATGTTACGGAAGCAAAATTGTTCATCTTACAGTTACACAACTGAACAATATAATATTTTTCTCATATGTTACAAAAAAGTGATATTAAGGGGCCAAAAGACTTCAGCTTCACGATTCCTTTAAGAAAATAATTGGTCGCCCCATAAACGTTTTCTTTTTAGATATCTCAATAATAAAGAACTTGAAAACATTTTTACCCGAAATGAGTTTAAAAAATCCCAAGAGGTTTCATTTGATATAAATAAAAAGGGGCGGCCCTTAAAATAAGGAGCCTTCATGGATCTGTAATATAATCCCTAATCCATATCCCTTAATTGATTAATATTTTGTTGCACATTATAGAAGAGAAAATGTGTATTTGTTTTGTGTACCTATAAATGACAAAACTTGGATGTGGTGTTACATAATAAAGAGTTTTAGAAAATGGTTGGAACGTCATCTTTGTTATCTAGCTTATATATCTAGAAAAGTAGAACTATTTTTTTTAAATACCATTGGGATGCACCATTTATTATATACAATTTTTATGGATATTCGGCTTTCGCTAGAAAGTTGAAATAATTCTTCAGGATTGTATTTCATCGTTTCGAAATCGTATGGAATACCTACTCGTTGCTCGCAACGAGATCGCATCTATTTATCGTATCTATTTTCTGATCACATTTTGTCTGTCGTCCATCTTTCCGTCCGTCCGTAAACTTTTCACATTTTCAACATCTTCTCCAGAACCCCTGGGCCAATTTCAACCAAACTTGGCACAAGCACCATTAGGCAAAGGGGATTCAAAATTGTGAAAATTAAGGACAACGTCCTTTTTCAAGGGGAGATAATTAGGTATTATTGAAAATTTTTGAGAAATTTTCAAAAATCTTCTTCTCAAGAACCATTTGGCCAGGAAAGCTGAAACTTATGTGGAAGCATCCTCAGGAAGTGTAGATTCAAAGTTCTGGAAATCATGACCCTCTGGGATAGGGTGGGGCCACAATGGGGAGTCGAAGTTTTACATAGGAATATATAGAGTAAATCTTTAAAAATCTTCTTCTCAGAAACTAATCAGCCAGAAAAGCTGAATCTTGTGTGGAAGCAACATCAGGTAGTGTAGATTTAAAGTTGTGAAAATCATTACCCCTGGGGGTATGGTGGGGCCACAATGGGGTTCTAATTTTTACATAGGAATATATAGAGTAAATATATAGAGTAAATCTTTTAAAAAAGTTTTATCAGATACCAATCAGCCAGGAAAGCTAAAACATGTGTTAAAGGGTAGGTAGATTCAAGCTTGTTTAAACTATGATCCCTGGGGGTAGGGTGGGGCCACAATGGGGGGGGGATAATTTTTACATAGGAATACATAGAGAAAAGTCTTTAAAAATCCTCTTCCCAAAAACCGAATGGCCAGAAAAGCTGAATCTTGTGTGGAAGCATCCTCAGGTAAGGTAGATTTAAGTTTGTTCAAATCATGATCCCCGGGGGTATGGTAGGGCCAAAATAGTGGGGGGGGGGGTGAATTTTTAAATAGGAATATATAGAGAAAAATATTTAAAAACTTTTTTCTCAAACACCGATTGGCCAGAAAAGCTGAAACTTGTGTGGAAGCATCCTCAGGTAAGGTAGATTTAAGTTTGTTCAAAACATGATTCCCCGGGGGTAGGGTGGGGTTATAAACAATTGTTTAGGATTTTTTTGAGAACTGCAATGCTCAACATGTGATATGACTTTAAAATCATTCTGTTAGAAAAGGTACTTGATTATAACCATAATAATATCCAGAGGGGAAAATGGATTTTTATTTATACAGGATCTACATGCATTACACTACATTGACCAGATATTTTGTATTATGACTTTATTAAGCTGATTTTATCATGCCTATTGTTGCTCATGTGAGCGATGTGGCCCATAGGCCTCTTGTTTTGGCTATTGTTGTTCAAGTGAGTGATGTGTCCCTGGGCCTCTTGTTTTTATTATTTAATAAAATTGATTTATTTTTTCATTTTCCTTTAAATTGTTTATTTTGTTTTTGTTTTTCCCCCCACACGATGTGATTAGTGTATAGTACGATTTTGCGCTTTTGTTTCTTATATTTTTTCAATTATTTTTTGATAGTATCATTTCAATCCTTAACGAAAACATTCGTTGACGCTTGTTGGAAATGTTTTATTGGCATTCGTATTTGATATTGTTGAGAACTTGTAGAGTTTCAAAATGACTTAAGATATATGTTATAATTGATGAATGAAGAAAAAAAGATCATTATACATAAAAATTGAAATGAGCAAATATAAGAGGAGAATGTAATAAATGAATATGAGGTTTTAAGATAGAAACAAGAGGCCCGTGGGCCACATCGCTCACCTGAACAACAGTTCCTTGTAAATTCTATTTCATAGCATATGTTATTTCTATTTTAAACTTTGAACCCTTTTCTGGGGCCCCAGTATTGGTCCGGGGGTTGGCTTTAACAATTTAGAATCTACATTAATTGAGGATGTTTGCGTAGTTATCTCACAAATGGTAGCAATGTAGTTCTTGAGAAGAAGATATTTAAACATTTTCCAAATATATTTCTGTTGAACTTTGAACCCCTTCTTGGTCCGGGGTCACGGCTTTTACAATTTAGAATTTTCACTATTTGAGGATCCTTCCACAGTAATCTCACAACTGTAACATTGTAGTTCTCGAGAAGAAGATTTTTTAACATGTTTCCTATATATTTCTATGTTAAACTTTGAACCCCTCTTGGTGCCCCAGTGTAAAACCGGGGGTAACGATTTTAACAATTTAGAATCGACAATAACCAAGAATGTATTCATAGTAATAATATCTTAAACTGTTGCACTGTAGTTCTTAAGAAGATTTTTAAACATTTTCTATATATGTTAAACTCTGAACCCCACCTGGGGCCCCAGTTTTGGTCCGGGGGTCAGGATGTTTACAATTTAAAATCTTCGCTAAAAATACACGCTTTTGCGTAAATATTGGCATTTCTGGTGCAGTGGTTCTTGAGAAGAAGATTTTTAAAGACACAAACCCTATACTCACTGTTTCGCAATTATCTCCCTTGTACAAAGGGTATAGCCCTGTATTTTAACGATTTAGAATCCCTTCCCATAAGGATGCCTTTTACCAAGTTTGGTAAAAATTGGCCCAGTGGTTTTTTAGAAGAAGTCAAAAATGCAATTGCAACGCTTAATGATATTTATATCATTAAGTGGCGTTGTATCATTAACGGTTGTTACAAACCCCAACTTTTCGTCTAAAAAGTCAGCATGACACAAATATGTCAATACACAGGATTGAATATTGCTGGACATTTTAAAAAGTGACATAAACGATTTATCGATTTTAAAGGTGGTCGAGTCTGTCTGCTTCAATACAGTAACTCTCTTTGTAGATTAGTAATCCCAATAGATGACAATAGCGCAGTAAAGTTAAATATTTATCCTTTGTTCAGAAAGTGCACAGTGGTGCAAATTATTTGGACCCTCGAGGATCACTTTCACTAATGGATTGGTATCCAGTCTTGTCTCAGAACACAATCCTTTATTATCTATGTATTAAATCACAAACCGCCTTCGTTATATAAAAAGAATTTAAAACAAACTGATAAATAATTAAGGAAACGGCTTTCAGATTAAAAATGAAATCGCGTCATTCATTTCATTTTTTGATCAATATCAAGGTAAAGGATGACTGCACTTAATGGCATGCGATTTTTGCGAGAAAATAAACTTTTAGAACAAGAATTTTCCTTTCAATTACAGAAATGGTCAACATCTAAACTTCAACTTTACGTAATTGCGTTAAATAAAAGTATGTTGTTACCAAGTACGAATTTGTTTTCATAGGCGGGGGTCATCGCAATTTCTTGAATCTCCATACGATAATGAGGACGCCCACTTTTATACTGACTTCATACATAGTCAGCGCATGTTTGTCTATTGTTCTCCGTTTATCAGTAGTTGTATATTTGCATTATCAAAGTTATGTCAAAGGGAGATTAATAGACAAACATGCGCTCATGGTTTAAATGAGAAAAACTGCTTCTTTTTACTTTAGCTTTCCCTGTTGTAACCAAGGGTCGATGCATGTTGAATATTATAATTCACCACGTGATTTCTCACCTCAGGTATCTTTGTGAATACAAAATTATATCACGTGACGTGTAAGGTAGCATGTTATGTGCTAACTAGGATAATGTTTTCGAACACGTTGTCAAGCATTGATTTTAAGTCTTTTGTACTTACATAGGCGTGGTCTAATTGTTGAAACCATAGTAAACAGTATACTTGTACCATATAGAATAGATAGGGTTATGGTGAAAGAGTGATCACATAAATTTGGCATTGTTATTCATGCTAGTCTAATTTTAGTACCATTCTGATAATGTCAGCTCCACCTCTCATGCATATTAATATCAATCTTATGTTTGATCAAGGGCAGATAAGCAAAAATTCTCCCTTTTTCGAAAGTTGTAAGGAGAAAAACATAGAATGAGCTAATTGTATCACAATCTAAAATCTTAATTCATGTTGGAAATTGACTAGACTCTTTAAAACATTTAACAAAAGTGATATTAAGTAAAGAAATAAACGCAACAGAAGCGACCGAAAAGGGCCCAAAACCCGGCGCTAAGTGCAGTCATCCTTTGTTTTTCATAAAATATCCGAGAAAACTATTACTTATCTGAAAAATAATAAAGTCTAAAGCGGTAGTTTTTCGTTTTGCATTTCTCCCACTAGTGATTATTACTAGTTTTATTAAAAAATGCTTTTTTATAAAAAAAAAAAATCAAAGATCTATAAGAAGAACATTTTGTTGAGTGAATAATGTAAACATTTTGCCACAGTAAAAAGAAAAATTCATCTGATTTGTTTTATTGAATCCGATTAAAAATAAGATATTAATAATACATATTTAAATATTTGTGTAATTTGCAGATATAACACCGAATTCCTTTTGTTATCTGAAATCTTGGATCTTCGGAAAATTATCAAAGGTGACCTCAATACACATAGCGAAAACTATATCAAACATTACTGACATATAAAGTGACACAAATATTAAACCTTTTTGCTTGATTTTGTTTGTCCTTAATATCTAAGGAATCAATTAAATATATGAGGACACTTTTCGCTATAAAAAAACCCCCGATAATATGTTTTTAATAAAATGTAAAGTGTTTAAACCCTGTTTATATGAAAATAATTAAGTAACTTTTGCATTCATTCTGTATAATTTACCTTTCTGCTATATAGTGTAGAAATAAGGCCATTCGACCTTTAAAATAACATTAAATTGCAGAAAATATAAAAGTAAACTTGATTGATACGTTTTGACATAAATCTTATAATGACGTAAACAACCTTATGATTTAAACAGGTATGCCAATCATATAGCGCTTTACAAGGCAACACTGATTACATCACCAAAAGAAAGATAGTAATCAGTATCTTCTAAGGGGGATATTTACTGCGGAATAGGAATAATAATCATTCTACTGAAAATTGTACGTAGCCTGCAAACCACTAATATCATTTTTTAATAAGTATTTTACTTTAAAAAATGCTTTATCTGAAACACATGCTAAAAATGACCTGAAGCATATTTCATATTGTTTAAATTATTTTGTTTCCGAGTTGTTTGGGATTTAATTTTTTTAAGAGGGTTTTGCGTCACCGTTTATTACCGTATCCTTTTTAAAGGAAACTTTAAGAATACACATAAATGTACTCAAGATGTTATAAATATGACGACTTGTAAATAAATAAATAAATAAACACTGTTACAAAAAACTAACTTTGAGCATATTTTTTTCCGCTCACTTTTTAATATTGTTATGTAATTAATATGATCTGAATGTATATTGACATCTAATGGTCTAATTCTTATCCCATTTAATAAAAAAAGGATGAATTTTTGTATCTGTGCTGTGGACATTCTATCAATAAAAAGAAGGGGTTTTTTTCTCTCTTTTAGGACAAGTGTTTTATTTTGAAGACTGCTGAAATGACAATAATGAACGATCAAAGTCATGTATACCATAACACTGAAAAAAATTTAAACAGTTGTGTTTTCGTAAACCAATTAAATTAATCACAAATGGACAGTTTTTGAAAGGGCTGATGTAGTTAATTATGACATGAAAAATTATTCTAGAACATACAATATGTAATTTATATAATGCAACGAAAATGACAAATGCCCCTTCGGAGATTGATATAAGTTCTAAAAAATTATATATGATTTTTTTAATCTTAAATTTTTATGTGTAAAAAAACCTTACCACAGTCTTTAAAAACAGTAGAACTCACTTCATCTGCTGCATATATACTCACAAGAAAAATAACGACTTTTGTCAACATTTTACAAAGGCATAAGTCCGACAAAGTCAAGTGTACATTAAAGAAAATAAAAGATAAGAAATTTTGGGTTATCTAAGGAAGTACGCAATGTTACCAATATTTAAACTTACCAGACCATTAGATAAAACTTACGAAAAGTCAGACACAAAATATACCAATATAAGGACGTACCAGCTGGATTTATTGGTGGTTGAATAGGTTTTCATTGAAATCATACATTCTTTTGGGTAGCAATTTATCTTATTTTATAAAATCCAAATTTTCAGGAAATCTTCATTGTTCAATAGGTGCATTCAATCGGGCAGTCACTACCTTGCTTATTAGTTTGCTAGTTTTCATTACAAGATTTTTTCCAATAACGGAAAAAAGGAGAATTTCGTACGTTAAGGTTAGAACAGGGTGTTTGACAAATACATTTACATAAAGTCTTTCGATATTCAAAGTTTTTAACTTGCCGTAAAACAACAAAACATATATATGAATAGTGAATTTCACCTTACCAGTTGCAGGTCTTGTGTTGTTGTGAAACAGTGCTGGTTCTTCATATATGAAACACTGCATAAGGTTCAAGACATCCCTTTTATTCGATATTGTGATTAAAGATGATAATAGATAACAAATAAATAAATACCCTGAAATGAAATGATAACAATAGTAAGTGATAGGCTAAGGTATAAAATACACTATAGACAAGGTAATGTTTTACTCTTATTAAAGGGCAATAACTATTATTTGTAATTATACATGTAATTACACATTTTATCCATACAGATTATAAAATGCTTTACAGCTATATATGAAATATATATGATGTCTTTAGATTTGACATACATTATAATATTAATGATAAAACTATAATCCATACCATTCATATGGGAATGGGCAGTCCCACGCCCTATGAGTGTGCGCTTTTAACTATAAGCTGACACAGCAGAGACAGACTACAAATTATATATATTTCCATAAGTAATACTAAAATACAGATTGCTATAAAATAAGGTTTTCACTAGTATTACTTCAAGTTCTTGAAGCTCAATATACTTTAATAAATATTCTTTCACTCAAAAATCACTCTTACTAATAAAGTGCAAAAGGATATATTAAATTTGCTAAATTACAAGATATGTACTATTAATAAAATATTAGCACTTCTGTTATGGTTAGAAATAAATAATGTTAGCTTACCTATATGAGATGAAGCAATGTCAAACTGTACTAAAGGTCTATATAAGTCTTGTCTCTTAGACTTCAATGTGAAGAATGTCTTAAAACACAAAGAACTCTTGGAGGGAAATCCACAGACCAATAAAACCCAACTATACAAACTTAAAAACCAATAGATTTCCTTCATAAAAACACACCTATTAATCTACCATATAAGGACCATATATCCTAAGGGGATTAATTAATTTAAGCCAGGTAAACATAGGTGTTCTACCTGGGTGGTTTAATATAGAACTACATGTACATGTATTAAATTGTCAAAATATATTATATCTTAACTAATCAATATCAATACTGTAATTAGATTTATTAATATAATAATTAATAAATCTCATACTATTACAGTTGCTATAGATTTCCAATTGCCCTTCAGACAATTCATAGCTTAGCTTTCTATCATATCCATGTATCGTATCTCTCTGTTATAAAATTACACACATTTGTCATTTTTGATCGATTGATTATGTTCAAATATTTTCACCCACTTGTAGTAAGTTTGATATGATCTTCTTGTTATTTTGTCCCTAAGGAGTTAAAATATTAATATTGGTTTTTTTTTTTTCAAAATATAACTGACTGATATGAGATTATTACTAGTATATTTGGAGATGGTTCTATACTTTAAAATTGGATTCTTTTCTTCCTACAGGGCTGAAGAAACAAAAAAAGGCGGAAACTTGATAGGAGGAATGGATGTAGGATGAAAAAAGCAATGAAATGAAATGTAGACGTTTGTCTGTAGGAATGCCACCTGGGATAAGGGGGTGTAAGCTTGTGCAGGGTATAAGAGAAGAACAAAATGGCCAATTGTCAGAGCAAAGCAGTCTTAAGCTAGAGATTGTCTTCCTGAAAGATGAAATCGATAGGTATGTATAGTAGATGTATTCTGCAACGGAAATGTAAACATTTTGAAATATGTTTTTTTAGATGAATAAAAATTGCTTTTAAATTCATAGAAATGAAAATATGCTAATTATCCAGTTAGAATTCATTTTTCTGAAAACAAATTCTTAAACATTTTCTTTCAAAATCATTTGAATAAAACATATTCTAAAATAAAGATTGTTGTATGTATTGCCATCCTGGATCATAAAAGCATAAAGAGTTAAATGATATGTAATTACAATATGATTTAAAATTATTTTTGCAGATTTCCCCTGTTTTGTTGGCGTTTTCATGATTATAAATATATTTAACACGACTTGTGTGCCCATCAACACGTGCGCTGGTAGCCATGAAAGAAGTAATGTTTTTCAAATGACATCATCAGAAACTCTGGCAGATTCAATACCCCGCCTGCTACAGAAATTTCAACTTTTCATTAGAAATTTAGGAGAGTTTATCAATATCCTCGTGAGTACTTACATTTATTACATCTGAAGCATAATTGGTCTATTATATTGATTTTTTTTTATATCGTCATTTTTTCCAACAATGGAATACTTTCCTTTAAAATCTTAATCTGTTGGATTTTAAAAAATTATATTTATGTTTAATAAATCAAAAAAGATATGGCGCCGTCTATATTAGCTCTTTTTAGTTCGGTGAATTCAAGAGTTCCTGATTAAAAGAATTCACACTTTCAAGTTTGTTATCTAACATTTGATATAATGAGCAAAGAATAGAAGAAAAAAGCCAAAATCACCTGCCTAATTTTCATAATTTATATTTATCAGTTCAAATATTATAAATCAATAATAAATTAGCATTAAAATTTGATATCTAATGAAATTACTTACCAGTTCATGCTCAGAACGAAAGTATTTTAAAAGTGTACGTTTCTTTTCGTATTTGGATTTCTGTTGAAGAAATTTTTATTCATAAAAAGAAAATCCTAACGTTTTATTCTTAGGCTTAAAAGTATTTTGTCACTCCTGTAGTGTTATCATATATATTTGTACGCTAACGTTTACTTGAAAATCACCCTTAACATGAATTCAGGTTTGTTATGTATTTCTAACGCGCAATCGTAAACGTACAGGAAATACCTAGGAATGTCTAGATTTCCACTGTTAGTCTTTGATAACTTCTTGGCGGTTGTCTTAATACTGCAAAGATTCCATTAATTCTTATTGTATTTAACCGACTAAAAGTCTGAAGTTTCAGTCTTAAAAGGTAATGACGTTGTCTCAATGTCTCTTAGAGTTCTCTTGACATTTATTAAAAATGTTTAACAGCACTTTCATATCAGTTTTACAATTTAAATCTTCTTTTTCACAACCTTAATGGTTCACATAGAAAAAGGAAACCAATTTTAATTGAAAAAAAATTTTTAATGACAATAAATGTTGATGATTGATGTTAAGACAAGGAATGTAAACAAAATGAGTCGGTTTCGGAAAACAATAAATTTCACGACTTTTTATTCTTTAACATTGTGAAATATGAAATGGAAGACTTTCCCTGTTTTCATAAAAAAAATGCTCAAACATCCACAAAGATATGACAGATGTTTAAATTCATTTCTGTAGAATGAGAGGGGATTGAGGGGCGACCAACATTTGCTCGAGGCGGTAACTTCATCGGAGAGTTTAGATGGTTTCCCTGATCTTGATTTACAGCCTGTGAGTGGGGTGGGTATATGATTAGCATTTTCAAACGACTAAAGTACTACAACTGTAATATTTCTCAACGTTTCAGATGATTTGAAGGCAAGTCATGAAGGTGGACAAATTTATTATGAAATTGATATTTTGCTTTTACTTCGAAGGACGTGGACGAACAACTTCTCAAAGACTACCATATTCTACTCACAGTCTGGCCTTTTGTGGAACACATGTATCTTATTGAAAAAGATTCCGATAGGCAATTATACATCTCATATGTCAATGGACTTTACGGTGTTCTTGAAGATCTCATTTGCGAATTTTACAGTATTTTAGTGAATCGTGACGGTGCTATCCCGCCATTAGAAACTCCTACGATTGTTCCAGAGGCATACAAGGAGATGTCTGCCGCCAGTCGCCATCTATATCACTATTTGGTGGCACGGGATATGCAACATATAGTATCTCTTCTCGACAACAGATATAGAGATATGTGATAAATAAAAAATGACAACATCAATGCTCATTGGAAACATGTGATAACCAAAACAACATCATCGGTGCTTATTGGACTTTTGAAATAACTTATGAGAGTTGTTTTAAATAAAATTTTGCTCATATTCTTATATTACGTTTTTTTTTTATCTTTCAACACAAAACCAACACAACCAACTTGTATGAGTTAAATACGATTAATTATTATAAAAATTCAATAAAAACAAAAAAAAAGAATGTTAAGGTCGGACGATACTTATCTTCCATTTATTTCCCTTTTTCGCAGTATGAAGATTGTAGTTCATCTTATATTATACTTTTCTATTTGGATATATAGTTTCCATAAAAAAAAATTATATATACTATGAGTTTACTTATACGCATTCAATTGCATTTTACATGCTATAATAAGGAAAATCCAAACTATTATAAATGCAAATAATACTGTGGTAATGTATCCTGAATTTTTTGGCATCAACAGGTTTAGATAAAAATAAAAAAAAAGAATTAATTTTTATAGAAATTTATCTAAAATTGAGAAACGTCTCGTATGGTGTCCTTAAAATAAATCAAAGTACGGACGTACTGATGGGAGTTGATTTTATGGATTATTATTTGGTTTAAAATCAACGATATGTAATTTTGAATGCCAAGTAGTTTCTTAGCTGTATCAGAATTACGGACATTTTTTTCTAATACCGGTATGAACTTTTGGGTTTTACCGACAAGAATTCCGATAAAACCCTATAGGAATCATGTTGTGTTATATTTATAGATAGAATTAATTTCATCAAACTATGTATCAGTAATCAAAATAATTCTTGATATTAACAGAGACAGCCGAGCGTCTGGTTGAACGAGACTAGGCTATAATAAACTCTGGCGTATGAATTATTCCTACGCCAGAGTTCAATATTGTCTCGTATTCCGAATGCATACGACTACAGAAATATCTTAATTGTTCGTACCATTTTAAATCTGACAATTTTCAAGGTATTTATAAATAATTTTCCTTGAAAAACAATGCTTCTGAATACATTACATCGAATTTATCGATTATTTTCAAGTACTAAGTCTTGTCAGCGGTTATGATTTGTGCTTAGGTCCAAACACTGTTTCACTTCCGGTTTGCCATAGTGATTAAAATAAACTCCCAAAAAGAGAGGATTTCCCTTGTCAACCTTTACAGAAAAGCAAAATATTTCTGAAGAGCTAGCTAGACACTTTTAAAGTAGGCAAAAAACAAAAATATATTAAACATAATTTTAAATTTTTTTTTGTTGCATGAACAGAAAGGAAAGTCTAACTAATGAAGTTTCAATGGGGACTGCTTAAAATAAATATTTCATGACTCCTAAGAAAAAAAAGTTTTATTCTTCCAAAAGATGCATCTTGTTACATCTTTCATATCTTGGGATTTATAATCCTTACTTTGGAGAAATGAAGAAGCAAATAAATGTAACATTACGATTTTATACCAAAACTCTTAAAAGTCAATTTTAAGGCGTAGAAGAAAACTGTCTGGACAGTACATGTACTTATGTTTTGTAGCTCAGTCGTGGATTAATTGGTCAATCCTGATCTATGTAAAGGACATATTACTGTATCCCGTGAGTATGAAAATAAAAGCACTTTCAGCTAGACATATACACCATACTTAAACAAAAGCGGCTTAGGGATAGTCTTTCAGCGTTACGTAAAGAGACGCCTTTCTCTTTTATTATTATTTTTTTTTAATTTAATTTTTTTTTTTGGCTGCTGCTTTTAACACAAGCCTACTTCCAAATTTCTTGTAACTATTGGAAAAAAAATGAAAACGATTTCAAAATATTATATCTTGCTTGAAGTCATTGAAATTTTTTTTTAGATAAACACTATTGCGTTTTATGTCGTATTTTTTTTTAATCCAGAAAATAGAATCTATATGTAATATACTTACCAATGATATTACGTCATACGCATTCTAACTATTTTAAAATAAATAATAATTCACAAAGAATAAAGTGATTTCGTTATTGTTTGTTATAAGACAATGAAACAACATAAAAGTACTGTAAGAGGGTTCGATGGTCGTGGCCATTTTAAAACTGTATTGATCTCCTTTAAGAAAAGAGTTTTATA
>WFKH01010211.1:29405300-29444498 GCA_016163765.1 Magallana hongkongensis
ATATATATATATATATAATGTAGAAAAATACACAAATTTAAAAGGTAAGACATGGATTTTTTCTTTACTATCTAATATTTTATAGCTAAACAAATTATATCTTAAAATTTTAGGTAGATCTGACCAGTCTCCTTAAAGCAAGAGGGTGGATAAATAGAAATTAAGATTTTGAATTTATATTTACAAATGTATTTGTTTTTGATGGGCCTATTATGAAAGCAGATTGTAGGTTTCTTATCCTTTGAATGTTAACATGCAAATATTCATTGATAAACTTTATAAATATGTTGAGAAATTTTGTTGCTGATAAAACGAGTGAAGGAGGCTGGGTGGTCAACAATATGACCTTTTTTATAAATTATTATCTAGTAAAGAAAAATTACAAATCTTTAAGATTTTTAAAAAATTGAATATTTTGCGATATCTTTATAAAGAGCTCTTTTTTCAAGAAGATTCATATAGTCTAAAAATGGCCACGTCCGTCCAGCCCTCTTAAGTGAGAAGTAAAACGAAATGAAATGAACAGTCTTCCGCTGTGTGTTGAATTATATCGAACCAATATCACAAAACGTAAGAATAAAAATTATCATCAGGCATTTTTAGGAAAAACGTTGATAGTCAATTGAAATCCTTGTTCATGAAGACGAGTTTGAGATACCAGATATGCGGTAAAATAATAGCATGTCCAGGTTCTAACACAAACTCAGCTATACTAAAATTGGGTTGGACACTGGAATTAGAGGGCGAAATATCATATCATGTTACATCTATAGATCCGCTTATCACTAACTTGAACTGGTTTTACATATTATATATATCGGAAATAACCTGTCTTTATCTACCATATATACAGAGGCCATATCACTATCTTATAGCAGGTATGTAGATAGGAACATACAAACGCATACTATACATGTATCTCCAAATGTTTATTCATTCAATTTAGTTTGAGCCTGCCATGATATACGATTTTGTACATCAAGTCAGAATGTAATAAGAGTAAGAAAAGACGAGAAATATTGTTATAATGATGTCATTGATTTCGTTGTTATTCAGTGGAAATACACAGTCCCCTATTGGCTCTTTGGATAAGATCTTTATCGAATCAGAGAACACATTCGTTTCGTAAATTATGAATGAAGCTATAGATGCATTGCTTTATAATATTTTTTTGTTTCAAACAGATAGATATATTCCTGATCAAATAGTGCAGTCATTTACAAACTAGTAGTATGCACAGTGTTCCAAAATTTATGTCATATTTAGATGTTTCTGACAAACACTATAAATTATATACCACTAGTATGTAACTATAAATAATAATTTGCCGTCAAACTTTTTCAAATTTTAAATTCAAATTATTTTTTAAATAATTGTTCCAAGTGAAAAACTCCATTTTTCAATTGAATATATACAACATGAACATGCACTTATTATACAAAGGTCAGTGGCCTTTCTTAACAGAACATTAAAAATAAAAAAAAAAGGAAAAATGAAAAGCAAAACACTTTAAATTCATTTAAGAATATGTTTAGAAAATATGTCAAATGATTCATATAAAGTTATTAGATCTATAAAAATACCCTCGTTTTCGTCTTTCCGTATTGCTTGAAATTATTGGTCAAATATATTTTATTTTTTAATATTATGTAGATAAGATATATATATATATATATCCAGACATTAGAGACAAAGAACCCCTTTCTGAGCATAAATATTGGTTCTTCAACACAGGTCACTCCTTGAACGGGTATGTAGTGCCATGAATGACCCCAAAAACAGTAATACCCAGGGTGGGTCTGTTGCACTGTTAATTTCATCATTGGTTCCGTTGAGCTCTGTCGCTGGTCTTGGAACCTGTATGTTAAACCAGGCAAAGACATTGCGCAGAAAAAATTCCACTTTCCACAATCTTTAATGCAGAGGTCAAGAAGGTATCTTTTATTTAGTGAAAAGACTAAAAGCACAGTTTAGTGACCTGTGGAAGAGTGGAGCTTCTTTAGCGAATTGATAAACCAGTTCTGGTATAGCATTATCAACTTTAGAAGATGACGTTAGACGCAATAACTGTATGACCGAAGCAATGGCTATTATTAAAGAGAGTTTTTCTAGGGCTTTGGGGTCGCTTTTCTACGACAATTTGAAAGAACTTATCCTTGTATGCTACAGGTACAGATAAATTGCCACTGATATGCTGGTGTCCTTTCTTCTGCTCGTCGCTGCTGTTTGCGTAAATGGTGAGTATTATGTAATTATAGTACATTAGACGTTACAATTCTAGAAACATAAAAATCATTATCTTAACAAGAGGCCCATTGGCCACATCGCTCAACCAAGTAACAGGTTTCAAGTCAATTCTTGTATGTCTTTATTTATTTTCCTATCTTAGGCCTTTTTTCTCGTTCTCTCCGGTAAAAGGGGGTATGCTTAAAACAAATTTGAATCTTTATTACATCAGAAAGCATTTAAATTTTATTTGTAGTTTGATTGTTAAGCCCATGGGCTCTTCAGACAACAATATTACATAATTTTTAGAAAGGATATTCATGCGAAGAAATTTGTGTGGGATTCTCCGCATTCCAATCACAAATTGTAATGTTTTCGTCCGGGCTCTTCAGACAACAATATTACATAATTTTTAGAAAGGATATTCATGCGAAGAAATTTGTGTGGGATTCTCCGCATTCCAATCACAAATTGTAATGTTTTCGTCCTTGAGAGGATTTTTATTGTTCTTTGTCGATATCTCTACTGGGTTCTCATGAATCTACAAAACTATAGTAGGACCATCGCTATGTATTCCTATACTAGTATAAAACGCGGCATCTTTTCTGATTATACGATATATCAGGATTCTTGCAATAAAATATTTAAACATTTTCCAAATTTTCATTTACATTGTTTATTCTATGTAGAAATCGCAACCTGATCACTGGCATCAAGGAAATGTAAATTTCAAGATGATTTTCAAAAAATCACTCATAATAGCATCGTTGATCATGAAAAGAAGATTTTGATTTTTTTCTCTCAAATACTAGTATATTCCTTTGTGAACTTCTCTTTTAATCCAAATAATAATTGGGATTCCCTTTTTCTAACAATTTGATTTCTACATTATGCAACATTTCTGGTAAAAATGTCATTTGTGGCGTAGTGGTTTTTGAAAACATCATTTTTAATGTTTAATTTTATAACATCCTATAGAAGGAACGCGAACCTTCAATTGAATAGTTTTAATTTTTCCTTTATCTGAGTTAGTTTTGTGCCAGCAGTTTGTTAAAATTGGACCAAGATACTAAAGAAGAGCTTTAAGATACTCCAGAATAAGACCTTTATCTGGTTCTTCATTCAGGAAAGATTCATATTCAGCTTTCTCTGATAAACCGTCCAAGCATATGTAAACTTGTTTAAGATATGGGTCAAAGTTAGTTTGGAGTGAACTGCTCCAAAAACTTAGAACATGTTCAATTTTCCAAAATATATTTTTCGAATTCAATATTCGAGATTAGACCTTACTATTTTAAGATGCAGCATCTCTATAAGTTTAAAGATGAATGGATAGACAACAATAGACGGACGGACGAGCAACTGGTGATCAGAAATACTCACCTGAATTTATAGCTAATTTGAGCCAAAACATGAAGATCCCAAATATTGATTGGGAAAGGTAACATTTAAACATTAATGATTTTCAGTGTTTAATGATAGAAACACGTCTTTGGTGTTTGTGGTGGGTTTTTTTCCTACTGAAAGCAATTTTATTTAACAGCAGGTTACATGCATTTTTGATTAATGCAAATGGCTTTATAACATACAGATTATTATTTCCAGGAAGACTTTATATTCAGGGTGACCATTTTTACTACAACGGCCAGAGGGTATTTTTCAATGGAGTAAACCAGGCATGGGTGTCGTATGGCTACGACTGGGGAAATAACCAATACCAGTACAGACGAAGCAAGTTCCAGTCGGTCGTCAATGACGTCAAAAACAATGGCGGGAACTCCATCCGTATGTAGAGAATACTACCTTGTCCCAAGAATCAAATAAGTTTTAAAATAAAGTAAGAAATATCCAATAAACCTCTCTCTATTCACATTCAATTAAATCCTTATGACAAATTTCATGCGTTTTAATTAATTAATTTGATGTTAATAATGCCGCCTTTCTGACTGTATCTATAAAGATCGATTGGCGGTTGCCGTGTTCGATAAAAAAAAATATTGCCTTCATACAGGGCATACCCGCTATGTAAAGGATGACTGCACTTGGCGCCGGGTTTTGGACCCTTTTCGGTCGCTTCTGTTGCGTTTATTTCTAAACCTAATATCACTTTTGTTAAATTTTTTAAAGAGTCTAGTCAATTTCCAACATAAATTAAGATTTTAGACTGTGATACAATAAGTTCATTCTATGTTTTTCTCCTTACAACTTTCGAAAAAAGAAGAATTTTCGCTTATCTGCCCTTGATCAAACATAAGATTGATATTAATATGCATGAGAGGTGGAGCTGACATTATCAGAATTGTACTAAAATTAGACTAGCATGAATAACAATGCAATTTATAAAAATTTATGTGATCACTCTTTCACCATAACTCTATCTATTCTACACATGTATGGTACAAGTATACTACATGTATTTACTATGGTTTCAACAATTAGACCACGCTCATGTAAGTACAGAAGACTTTAAATCAATGCTTGACAACTTAACGTGTTCGAAAACATTGTCCTAGTTAGCACATAACATGCTACCTTACACGTCACGTGATAGAATTGTGTATTCACAAAGTTATCCGAGGTGAGAAATCACGTGGTGAATTATAATATTCAACATGCATCAACCCTTGGTTACAACAGGGAAATCGAAAACTTGTAAGAAGAAGCAGTTTTGTCTCATTTAAACCATGAGCGCATGTTTTTCTATTAATCTCCCTTTGACATAACTTTGATAATGCAAATATACAACTACTGTTATACGGAGAACAATAGACATACATGCGCTGACTATGTATGAAACAAGTCTAGCTTTTTAAAAAAGCTTACCGTCTTTAGAGCAACCTTTAAACAGCATTAAGTTATCAAAGAAAATTTAGTTCTTTTTTTTTATGTAAAGGTCGCCTTCCTCTACATGCAATGGCTTTTGAAACATTTGAAATGTACCTTAAGCGTGCGAGCCTAAAAATAAATGCGTACCACGTGCTTTTGAGTTGAGATCGACTATAATAGGGAAAAAGAGATCTCAGGAAGGGTCGTATTATTTAATAAAATCAAACTTAATACCACAACATTCAGCACTTGTTTTACTGATATTAGTTTTACCCGATACCGTATCTAATATGCAAACTTTTTTACTGGTATTAGACATACCGTATCAAATTTTCACATTTTTGTATTTGCATAAACAATACAAAACCCCCCTCCAAAATTTCAATAGATATAATAGAACATTGCTTTCAAATAGTTGTACTGAATAATTAAAGCCTGAATTTCATTGATAGCTAATTTTATTGTTTTTTTTTCGTTTTCTCACTTTTTAAGATTTAAAATCTACGAAAATTGTTAAGTCGTACGTAAAAAAGATCATCAGAAAATTATCTCCCTTGCGCCGAACAGTTTTTCAACCAATGAAATAAATGTAAATTTTCACGTCATGTATTTTCTACTAATCATAAAGGAGAGGAAGTGCACAACCCGGAGACTGTAAATTATTTTAACTCTTTATACCGTCTTCCAAGGAAGACGGTAATCAGTATAAAAGTGGGCGTCCTCATTATCGGTTGGAGATTCAAGAAATCGTGAAAATACAAATGCTTGTTATTTAATAAATATCATGTTACCCATTTTCATATATCTTACTGTGCAATCACCTTTAATGTTCATACAGAAATTTGTTTTTTGTTTAAGGTGTCTGGGTGCATGTGGAAGGACAAACTTCTCCGCATTTTGACAACAATGGTCACGTGACAGGAACAGATTCGAGTAACTCTTTAATCCACGAGCTGACAGAGTACCTGCAATACGCCAGAAACCACCACGTGTTTATCTTTCTGTGTCTGTGGAACGGGGCAGAAAGGGGAAGCACCAACTGGAGACTTGAGGGTCTGATCAAAGATACCGGGAAACTCCACAGCTACATCAACCACGCTCTGATCCCAATGGTGAAGGCTTTGAAAGACCAGCCAGCGTTGGCAGGCTGGGATATCATCAATGAAATGGAAGGGGTCATCAACCCGAATTTGCACAACAGTGAATCTTGCTTTGATACCACGTTTTTGGCTCCTTCTGGAGCCGGATGGAAAGGACACATACACTCGGCTCAAGATCTTTTGAGGTTGTTATGATAATATATTTGTACAATAATTGTAGTTGATAATAAGGTTATAGAAAAACAATAGCACGTTTGCATTTAAGCGTGAAAACAACGTTGGTGTGTGTTAACTGCATTCAAAATAGAAATCAAAAGAAGAAAAAAAGAAAGGGTTTTACCTTTAAATTTTTTTTCAAAGTGGGTTGACTTAACGCACTTTGAAAAAATCTTTTAAAGTGCGTAGTTTTTTCAAAATGCGTTGCCACAAGGCTCACATTATTTTTACCGTGTGTACAGATTTATTAACTGGCAGGCGGCTGCTATACGTAAAACTGACCCCCAGGCCCTGGTAACGGCTGGTTCCTGGAACCCAAAGAGTAACACTAACATGAACGGAATGAAGAACCTTTACAGCGACCACTGTCTTATCCGCGCAGGACACGACAATGCGGTAATGTTGTGGCAATTTTGAAATTTATGATGAGTAAAAATCTTAGATATTATTGTAATCATTAATGTTTCTATTTTAATTTAACTTTTTGTGGTTTAAAGAAAAACGAAAAACCAAAGAGCATTTTTGCATAATTTAGGTACAGTATCTGGTTATTGATGTTCAACATAACAATAAAGTTGGGGTTTTTTTTTTTGGTCAACAAACAGGGAACATTAAACTTCTTTTCCACACATACATATGACGACAAAAATACTCACCAGTACGACTCTTATTCACCATTCAAAGTAAGTAACCAATTCTACAAGTTTTAATAAAACGAATTTGCTATTCTAATCGTAACGTTAAAGTTATTTAGTATTTTTTTTTTTACATATTATCAATATTCTTTGTTGGTTTTGAAGATTATCATAAGATCACAAGAACTGGATGTAGTGTACAAATATAGATTCTTATATAAATAAATGTATTATAGATACTAGTAACTAATACAACACTAGATATATGACTGAGTAATTTTCTCTATACAAACTATTTGGCTGGCTATCCTCGTTGTTTTTACAGTATTGCAAACCAAATTCGTTTATTCTTACATACACATTATGAAGGAATGTCTTGCTGTAATTAATCATTCATTGTCTGGATTTTGCAATATCCTAATTGTTCATTTTAGCATAACAAAAATCAGTATGGTCTCGGCAAACCTTTGATTATTGCTGAATTCAATCAAGTACGGGGAGGTCATCATTCCATCGAAGAGCTGTTTACTTATGCATATTACCATGGGTACGCGGGGGCGTGGTCCTGGCACGCAAACGCGGACGGAAGTGATACGGACGACTTTCCGACGCAGCAAAGAGGAATGAGGTCCCTTAGGGGGAAGAATGACCAGAACAATGGCGGACTTATAAACATTACTATCTGAAGAAATGTATATAAAATGTAGAAAATAAATGCTTTTTATTCAAAAAATGGTTAAAGATTATTTACATGCAAAAATGTTATTGACTTTGAAGTGATTCAACTGGCACTTTGTATCAGTCTTCGTCGATTCAAATTGAATACAGAAGGATGCAGAAGAAGGAAATCAGAAGCGGTATCATAAAGTGTACCGTGTTGGCTCCAAACTCTAAAAATAAATTACAAAAAAGTATAAACATTTACATTACATACTTACATAGTAAATCGCGATATATACAATATGTACAAGGATAAATATACAACAGAAAAGCTTTTCTAAGTAATTATAACTTTACCTGGAGCGTGGTTACATGAGGTTGTATTGGCGAGACAGCTTGCCCATGTGACTGATTCGTCACTTCCGTCATCACAGTCAGCTTGGCAGTCGCACTTCATTGTCATTGCAATACATGACATTCCTCCAGACTGACAAGAAAACCATCCAGTGGGACAGGTCTGTCAAATGCAAGTTCATTACCATAATGTTTACTGATACTATTACACTTTATGAATTCATTTCAAAGAATCCTTTAAAATCAGCAAAACACACTGTCTCCTTAATTAAGAATATGTGCATTATTCAAAATAATAATTAAAAATCGCTGTCTCCTTAATTAAGAATATGTACATCAATCAAGATGATTTTATATTATCTAGATCTTCTGTTCGTATTGACAGTCAAGCATTTTATATACGCATTGTATATTCTTTCCATTTCATTGATTAAAGGGACAGGGAGCACTAATTATAAAACGTTCCTAATCTTATTAAAATTAATTTAACTTTAGACTTGTAAATTTGCTCCTCTAGATATGCTATACAAATATGTATGATTAAGGTCTAATTTTAATAATACATGTACAGCGTTTTTTAGTTGTTTTAATTTTAAAACTTGTCTAGCATATGGTAGAGAAACGAATTTACAAGTCTAGCGTTATTTAGATAGAGCGCACCTGAACGTAGGTTCCAGGAGGGACGGTAGGGCAAGCCGTGGGGTTACAAGCCTGGAAGTCTGAGGGGTCCCCTACACACCCCTTACCCCCGTTACTGGGGACCGGGTTATTACAGTCCCTGTTGCGGGCTCTCACCCCCGAACCACAGGTCTTGGTACAAGGGCTCCAGATACTCCAGGAATTCCAATTCCCGTCCTCTAATTGAAATAATTAAAGCTGCTTGGTCCGATTTTTTGGCTATTACAGTATCAAATAATTTTCTATACAAAGCAAACATCTTAGAAAGTTATGGACTTTCTCCTATTTACACCAACAGAATCGGTCTCCTTTCAAAGTTAAAAATATTCAAAGTAAATAAAAATAATTTCTCTTTGGGCAAACGAAAAAACAAACCAAAGTGCATCACGGGAATGTTTAGAAACGGAACCGTTTGGTTTCGTCCCCCAAATGATTGGGTTTATTCACCCCGCATGTTATGCATCGATTGTAAACAAAGCAAACTTCAGAAATAGCGAAAAAAAATGTACACATGCATGTTATTTTTAATTTGCCTGAACATTATGACCTTTATTTATAGCGATGTCAAAGTCGTAATACTCGACGTCAGGGGCAAATTTTAACATGAAGCGAAATAACGCGATACCCTTTTATGTGGTTTGCTTTGTTAACAAATTTTGTGCATAATTTTTTTCTTCGAAATTTGGCTTAATTGACCGGGTTAACTACTGCAATGTCTATTATTATACACATACTTAGCATAACCATCGTTGAAAAGCGTACTCAAAATTTGGTATAAAATCGGACCAAGCAGCTTTAAAAAGAGATTTTTATGAAATTTGAACTGTATACGTTTTCAACATTCAGCAGATAATTGATTCTCTATGAATATCTAATCCTTTTTTCAATTGAAAATTGACCAAGACTATGAAGTAACTGTTAAAAAGATTAATAAAAATAACTAAAATCTTACTTGCACAACTCCCTGTGCATGTTTGGGATTCACTAGCATCTCCGCTACAAGTCTTTCCTCCATATTGAGGGCTCGGGTTCGTACAAGTGCGCGTGCGATTTGATTGACTGCTTCCACAGATGTAAAGACAGCTGCTAAATGGCGACCATGCAGTCCAATCCCCGTCAACTATAAGCAACAGCGCAAAATTAACAAAAAGATTAACAACATAAAAAATTATTATGGTAAATATTAAGCACAGTTTTCAGGAATTTCTTTTTGATTACCATGATATCTTTAATAAAAACCTTGATTCCTAAATTAATGTCATGTGGTTACTTACTTGGGCAGTTCTGAGTGTTACATGCCTGGGACGCAGTGCTATTGCCGGAACAGGTGCTACCTCCATTAGCTGGGGCTGGGTCGGTACAGGTTCTGGTTCGGCTTTGGGTCCCTGACCCACAAGTTACCGAGCAGGAAGTCCAGGAACCCCAAAGCGCCCAGTTACCGTTTACTATAGCAATGGTGAGAAAAATGTCAGTGTTATTTTCCGTTTTGCAAGATCGTCGTGTGTATGAATTGAAAGTAAATATACTTTTGTAGCATGTTCATTTGATCACACGTCCCTAATGAAGATTTAAATACAATATACTTTACAATTGTGGTAAATACGTATTTTACTTATTTTTGTCCTAAGTACATGTATCGTTCGTTGGGGGATAGTGGGGGAGGAGTGGTTTTTCGTCATTAATTGTAACAAACCTTGAACATTTCTGTTTGCAGTCATACTCTACAAATACTTACATAGACACCCGGCAGAGGGCGAACATGTTGTATCAGTCTCCACATCCGATCCTGTACAATTCTTTCCGTCATATTGTGGAGCCGGGTTGTCGCACATGCGTCTGCGCTTGCGCGATCCTCCACTTCCTGCACACGCACAAGGGCCCCATCTTTCCCATGTAGTCCACACTCCGTCAACTGTATTGAACATGAATGAATGTAAGAGGCCGAAGAAAAATATATATTCTACGTTTCCGGTCGTCTAGGAATTTTAAAAGGGTAGTTAGGTATAGGTTGAACCCTTTCGCCTTTTTCTTGTTTTGTGATTTTTTTTTCATTTCTTTACTTATTTTGTACTTAAGGGAGTGGGGTTTATTGGGGGGTTTTTAAAAAAATATTTTTATTTGGGCTTTTTTGGTGGCTTATTTTGGTTTTTTGTGTTCTATTTTAAGTTCAAATATCAGTACAAGAAAAATGAATGACAGAATTGAACAATATTATTTGACAACAAATTCAATCTGAAAATTTTATCTAACCAAACAAATAGCCGTTATTTCCTCATTGATAAAAAGATTGGGTCGGCAGATGATTGTACAAATGAAACAAAAATAATTTTGTTTATTTTCTTTGCCTTAGTTTCTTATTTGAGAAAAGCATACTTGGATACGGTTTGGCACAGTCTTCATCGGCTACTCCGTCACCATCATCATCTAAATATATGAAAATAATAATGATCAGTAAAAATTGATTTAATTTAAAAATTATATACTTCGTTAACATCTTGGCTCAGGAAAAAATTCAAGGTGGTATCTGATAACGGTATTGAATTTAGCTCTATAGTACATGAGATTTTATTCAAGAAAATCAATTTTGTAACCAGCTCATTAAATTTCTTTTTTTATGTGTTAAGTCTCAGAGCAACTTGCTGTGAAATACTAAGTACAAGATTACCACAACGCACTAATATTCTGTTGATGAACCAGGGAAAGAGAACATATTTCATTTATTAGTGGCATTAATGCTAGTTACAGAAAAATATTCTTCAATCTTTCATTGTTTTAATTGTCTGTATTTCTGAACAATTTACCAGCGTAATTATTCGCTAAAGTGCAGAGTTCTTCGTCTATCTTTCCATCACAGTCGTTGTCTATTCCATCTCCAACGGCCATTGTAGAAACAGTACAGGGCTAAAAGGAAAGCATGCTTATGTTTCAAAACAAGACCAAAACTTCAGAAATATCAATCATCAACAGATTCGCGTACTCCAACGTTGAAAATTGTTTTTTAAGAGGACTGAATGGTTGTGCCATTTAGACTGTATCGATCTCCTTAAGAAACATTCTCTAAATCTAAAAGCTAAAATATATGAATTTTTTTAACCAAATGCTTGTTTTAAGGCTCATAGTTTAAAAATTCACATCAGTTTAGAAATTTAAGATGATCTGATAGATAATTTGTTGGCCACCCAGCCTCCTTAAAACAAACCTACTGTATTAATCGAGGCCATTCTCATTCCTGTTGGAAATCCGTAGGATTCGTAGCTCGCCCGCCCATAGAGGGCGCCCAGAAACACGACATTGGGGGAAGTGTGCCGGATTTCGTGCGTGCCCTCGGGCAAGGATATGAACCCGCCCACATACTGCCCGCCGGGATAGTTGTTATATGTGGGGGATACAGTGGCACCGTTGACTCGAATCCCTGCTTTTTCCGATGCTTTCACCACAAACATGAAATAGTTAGTAAAAGACCCTGCCGACTTTTTCGGTGTTGTAAACACGTAGTCAGAAGCATACTGTTCAATCGGGGGAATGATAATCATGGCTGGATCTGCCACAGTGCAGGACGAGCAGGCTTGGCTTTTGGAGAACTGCATTACGTATATCGGCTTAGTTGCAGTGATGAGAGAATAGAATTTGGAACTGTACTCTTTCTGGATCCAGGTACCAGCGATGGGCAATACGAAAGTCTCTGTAAATGATTGACCACTGTTCAGGCCGACTACGGACACGGTTGTGTTGTAATCGCTGGCCACAAACCGAAAGTAGTCACCAATGGTTCGACCTGGAATAGGCACTGTCGCAAATGACTTCCCCCATTTATCTACCGGCACGTGGTGTTCGACAATGTGATCCCTTGACCCTGTGGCGATTTTGGTGAGTATGTTGCCACTGAAGACGGATATAGCTTTGTTTGCTGTAATTTTGGAACCCGTCAGGTCTCCCGGGGCCTGGATTTGCCACGTCTGGTACGAGTGTAGAGTAGAAGAAATCCTGTCGTTCTGGTAGTAATTTCGACCGCTGTAAGTGACGTTTAACCCGGAGTTGGGACCAAACTGTACCGTAACTGTCGTACTGTCGTAAACACCGACCACCAGTAATTCCGTTTTATAGCCGGAAGGCCAGTACGTTACAATGTAATACGTCGTGCTCAAAACGTCGACCGGAAGTGCCAGGAAGCCGTCGTTTGAATTTGCCTCCTTGTTTAAACCATAAACTATGATTTCATCGGAACCCGTGACGAGGATTCCCTTGCTACTTATTCCCGATCCCGCCATTCTCAGGCTGTTACTGACCAATACCTGCTTTACAGTTCCAGCAGTCACGGTAAACGATTGGCTGATGGAAGGACTCGTCCATTTTGGTGACGTCACAGACACGGTGATCGAACCGGCTTTGTACGTTGTCACAAATATTTCTAGATTGTAACTGGTGGCATAGTTTTCCATAAACCCGATGACAAACTTCGTACCTCGGTTGTCGGGCGCACCTACAATACACACAAACAGTGTATTACATATGTTATTATATAAATAGTGCCTGTTTAGGAGGGTGACAGTTGAAATTGACACCCCCGAGAAAACCATTGTCAACCGACGCAAATCGGATGTTGACAATGGTTTTCGAGGGGTGTCAATTTCAACTGTTACCCTCCCAAACAGGCACTATTTATTTTATTATATTGAATGTCATAATTTATAGGAAAACTTTACTGCTTTTATTTTTATTATTTATTCGCATTATTTCAAACGCATAACTGACTTCTTTAGGAATGACGTGAATTCTACGGTGAACCGTACGCACATAATTTACGCGCATGTAACAATTCGTTGTGTTACCCGTTGCCAAGTGTGTTGCTAACGCTGAGGGTAATAGAACGCGTCTAAACCAATCAGATTTCAGTACTTAACATGAAAGTATAATAAAATATATTGGTCCCTTGTGTGTTTCACGTTCATAATACAGTAATTATATCTGATCACCTCTAATCAAGAGGTGATGATTAATGACCAACACTGAATCGAGTTATCGGAGGATACAATGTTGAAGTCATTCACAAATGACAGTAATTAAATTAGACCATGTGAAATGTTAAACGGCAATGCAGGCAGTGAATCTGACCCCAATATAGCAGATTAGGGACAGAAGAGGCTGATATCAAATTTCTACTGGGGAGGGAAATTTGGGCTTGATCGGTGTTGACAGGTAATGTAAGCAAACTGGCATTTTTAAAGTGCATTACACAGGGATAGAGATTCAGTTTACAAATGTTTGAGATATTTATTGATCCTTCAAACAGGTCAGTCTCTTAAAATGATGTTTTACTTTATTATTCTAATATCTACATTTCTTCTACTTTTTGAAGTGTGTGTGTGTGGGGGGGGGGGGGGGGTGCAGCCTGGAATTTTAAGGCTAATTGCATTATTGTTGAGCATAATCCATTCCTTGGCAATAGTAAAAGTAGTATTGTGCATGTATAGCATATGTATTTATTGTGTGTGTAAACATGGATAAAATCAATTGAATCTCAATCAGTCAGATCACTTTTTATATGTTTTTCTCTTGAACATTAAAAAATCAATTAAAATTCAATGAAAACTCTTAAAAAATGTGAGTTAAAAAAAGTTGAATTTGAGGCCAAAATTTTTTCAGAGGCCAAAATTTGGGGCCAGGCCAAATTTGAGGCCAAAAGTAAGGCCAGGCCAATTTTGAGGCCAGGCTAGGCCAATGGGGCCAGACCAGGCCAGGCCAGGTTTTAGAGTATGCCCGCTGGAAAAAGCGTGATGCTTTATTTTTAATTTGTCAAAATCTGTTCAATATCATTTATCTGTTAACAGTACGACGTTATCCGTTCTACAGATCATGTATTGTAGTTTAAAATTATTGAGTGAAGACTCCAATGACATCTCATATAGCGGAAAACTGGGATCAGATAGAGGTAATAAACCTGATATAGGGGTTTTTATGATCAAGTGAGAGTTTAATTTCAACTCTATTGACAATTCATTTTTTACTACATGGAGTCGGTGCAGTAAACAGCCTTTCTCGTAATAAAAATAAAGAAATTGAAATTAAGGTGTAAATTATCAAGCAGTTCACAAGTTTAAATCTACAGCAATAAAATACTCAATACGTCAAAAGTTCACCGCACACTTCGGAGATTACTCCGCCGGTTTAAACTTGATTCTTGAACAATGAGTTTCATTGATCATTGACCTAATGAACTTGGATTAATAAATCTCTAATTTCTGGACAAACAGAATTATGACATGTTTATTACTATATCTATATATATGTAATAAATTCTATTGATCGCGAGTGCTCTTTATATCATCTTTAAGTTAAAATATGCCTAATTTTGATTGAATTGGACGCGAGTTTTTAAACCTTAATATATATGTATTTTCTTTCACGGATTCTATGCATAATGATTTAAAAACAAATACTTGTTATAATAAACAAATACTTAAAAGCAATTTAGAAATAAATATATCTTCTTCAATTAATTCTTTAAATTAAGAGAGAGAGAGAGAGAGAGAGAGAGAGAGAGAGAGAGAGAGAGAAAGAGAGAGAGAGAAATTCTTTTTAAAAAAAAGAGAGAACGATAGCTCGCTCAGTGAGAGATAGAGGGATATTTTTTGGTACAAAAATAAATAGGGGGCTATGCGAAGCATTTGGGATGGGGGTGGGGGGAGGAGGGACGCTGCTACAAGATCCTCTCACCTAGTACCAGCATGCAGACAGACGCCACACCAACGATCCAATGAAGCATCACTGACCGGCCTCTTTTCTACAAACAGACAAAAAAAATTTATAATCAACAGTCACGTTAAACCCTACAGTGTTAACATTGCGGGAATATTTAGAAACGCTTTCATTTACGGCAATGTACAAGTTTGTACAAATAGTTTGTAGATTTCAACAGTACTCTTGTCTGTTATTGGTGTAGAGGACGAGCTACACTGTTTACAAGAAAATTCAGACAATATGTACTTCTACCTGTATAGTGGTCACTAAGTTTAACATTCAGTTTGCTGCGATCAAAAGAGTTTTAAGATTTTTGTAAAATATTTTATTAATATCTACAACCACAACTTAACTCAATATCTTAGACTAAATCGTTGGTAAATCTGTCTTTCGGTAAAAAAAAATGAACTTTATTTATTTTACAACGATTGATAAACAAGTTCTACAACTTATATTAATATCTCTCGTTGGCACGGATGTTAGCGCGAGGGGGTCATTGTCTTTCGGTACAACAGTGCATTTATAATTACCATGACCTTTTTACACCAAGATTGCAAAAATTGAAACTTGTATATGAAACACTTTTTTCTCTTTCATTTTCATCTGAAAAAATAATCGCATCAAACACAAACTTGTCCTTTGTAAAAAAAAAAAAATGATAAAAAAATCCATTCAAAATCATTACGCAGAATTTCAAAATTAAAACGCATAATCAATCAGGTGACCTTTCTGCACTTGTTAAATGGAGTTTTTAATATATTCGATCAGTGCCTACTATCTATTCAAGATATATTACTAAAGTCAGGTACTCTTTACGCAATTGCGCTGAAAAATATAGTTCTGTTCATGATCAGCAGATACAACATTACAATAAATGTTTAGAATATCGATGTATATGTAATACGTGGAAGAAAACAAAATTAACGTAAAATTATTTTGAAAAAACACCCCACCCCAAGAAATGTAAATGTGAAGTACTCATATTCCTACGCTAGCTGCCTCCTCAGTCTTTTTCACGAAAATATACATGTAGGTTGTTCTTCAATTTTTTCACTAATGAGTATTGCTTATATTATTACAATAATTATATCACTTGATCTATTCTATTTCAGCGCATGATTATTGTTCGTTAGTTATCACACAATCTCTTTTAATTATTTGTTGTGTATGAGTGTGTGTTATTTCTTTTCTTTTTTTTAAACGACGGAATGGTTACGCAACACCTAGACCATATTTCTGGTCGCACTTGTGTAGACTCTGTTTAAGCACAGATGTGTGCACTGTTTGCTAATGACTGGTGGCAGTATTTAATACAGGCATGAAGAACTATATACGTCAGTTTCTTAACAAGTTCAGTGATTTTAACTTAAGAGATCGGCTGAGCACAGTGAAAATTCAAGTAATTTATAAGTCGAATATCTTGGATATGGGGTAACCCATATCTATTCTTGTTTATTCTGACATTTAAGTTTTATCATACAATATGATTATAAACGAAGCTTTTTAAAAGCATTTCATAATCAGAAAATAAAATTGAAAGCATGGAACGA
Organism: Magallana hongkongensis; assembly: GCA_016163765.1. Taxonomy (NCBI): domain Eukaryota; kingdom Metazoa; phylum Mollusca; class Bivalvia; order Ostreida; family Ostreidae; genus Magallana; species Magallana hongkongensis. The sequence goes on from WFKH01010211.1 coordinate 29,422,284, forward strand.
TGATGTAATTTTAAGATTTGCCATTTATAAGTGAATTTTAAGCTAAAATTTAAGGGTTTTTCTGTGCGCTTTTACGATATGTTTGCCAATTGCAAAATATGTTGACAGAATTTTTAATATTTTAAAGTCTGCATTGTATACAACGATGCCAAGCTTAGAGCAATGTTCTAAGCTAACAGTGCAGTCAACAATGGAAGCTAGCAATAACATTTTTCATTGAAAAAAGATTTATCAATGCATATAAATAATGTGACGACCTTCAAATTCGCAATTAACGAAAACGTTGTAATGGATGTAACAATTTAGCAATAGTGAGCAAGTGTTTAAAGCAAACAGGAAAATCACTGTGCACGTGTGTAATTCTGGCTGACTATATTTAGTTAGGATGAAACTTCAATTGCGCTTGCGTAAATTGGAGTTCTGGGAAGAAATTAGACAGTTCGTGTTAGAAATATTCGAAGACGTTATGAAACCCGTCAGTTTCTAGGTCAAACTGCGCATCTTCCATTGGCCATAGTCCGTAGTCCGCGTATATCTTCCCAACTCACTTAGTGGGATTGAAAAGTAAATATATTGAAAGTAGTTTGCCACCAAACCATGAAAATCAGAGAGCTATGTCAACAAAATTACAACTTTAAGTATTAAGTAGGTGTGCAGTCATACATTGCATGTACACCGCTACACGCTTATCTCGTCACCTACATGTACAGCCATAAAAAGAAGGCTGGAAACTAAATGTGCACCCTCATATTATTATTGTTCTGGAAACTATTTACCTAGTATTTTAAAAGCTTGTGTATTTACTTTTGCCCTAAAATTAAAATTCCGCTGGCTTACTTTCTTAGCTTTTTAAAAAGCTAACCTTGTCATGCTTAAAAGTAGATAGCACTGTTTGAACGGTTGAAGGGGAGGGGGTGTCATCACAACAAGTTAAAATTATTACCTAACGAGGCAATTAAATTTAAGGCTGACACATTAACATGCATCGGTTGATATTATTTTTTTTTTGTTAAAGAGAAAAACAAAAATGTTGTATTGGATGTAAAAAGCAGCATTGGGCAAGTTCACTGTACACGTGTGCAATCCAATAGAAAGGCCCCTACATGTGAACGATGAATGGGGGGGGGGGGGGGATCGCAATTTTTTACAAGTTGTACCTAATGATTATATATTACACGATAGAATGTAAACTACATGTATAATTGTGTTCGGTTATCATTTCTAAACAAAATTGCCGGTTCGTATTAAAGTATTTACTAAGTAATTTTACATTAGCTTAAATATTCATTAGAGAAACGAAGCGGGCATGGTCGTTTACTGTGCATTGAGCGATTTCATACATTGTAAAAGGGGTGTAACTTCCGTGTTTTACTCAATGTAAATAATAAATGCATAGTTATCGATTGATTCTTGCTAAACTAAAGTAAAATTAATATATAACAAGTAAAGGTTGTTACGAAACAAATGCCAAAAAAGAGTTTTATTGACTCCACAGATACAGGTATTATGGAATGCACCCACTCTATGGAAGAGTTAATTTATGGTGTAAACTCGGTGGGCAATTCAATCTGCATAAAAGGAGGCGCAGAATTAATTCTAATCCGCGCCATATTGTCAAAATCTTAGGAGCAGTCCATAATGTTACGCGTCACTATAGTGGAATAATCCATGATGGGAAGCTAAGGAGCATTATTCTAACAATTGTATTGTGTTCGTAATTAAGTTTTAATTGCTATATTTTTATTTTGTTGGCAGCAAATAATAAAGTTTTAAGAGAAAATTACATGTACGCAAAATATTTTAGGTTCAAAATAAATAATATGTAAAATTCATTTAAAGTAACCCCCCCCCCTTAGTAAAGATAATTTGAAACAGTTCAACTTTAGAGACGCGCATTTGGAAGACTGCGAGAAGAACGAACTACAAATCAAAGACAGATTAAAATTCATAGAACCAAGTTCTTGCAATGAAATAAATATGTTTAGTCAGGCAAGCTTTTTGGAAAGCTATTACTTGTATAGGAATTTGAGTCTGACATTATCATGATTATTTCATTTTTCTTAGGTTGCTGAAGGTTTCGACCGATCGATAAACTGGTTAGAACTGGGTTGCGTAGATTTCCGTCCTCTCAGTTTCCATAGAGCCGGTTATTACAACCAATTTCCGTAAGAAATAGAGGGAACGATACTTGGTGGATATAATTTGCATATGAACATAGATGTACATGTAGCAAATATCTATAATATGTATTTTCTTATTAAAGACAGGAAACAGAACTACGACTGTACGACAAAACTGAATTTGGCCATAATTTAATAAAAAACAAGTTCATCCTTCTTAAAAATATCGACAATATTTCCCTCTCGGGCGAATTGGTTAATTATAACGCATTTACCAAAGTACGTATGTTTCATAACAATGCTTCACATCATATTAGACTTATCAAATAACGTCTAGCATTCTTCCTTCTTGAGTGGGATTCAGCTCTCTTATTGATAATATGCACACCGACAAAATGCCGTGTTATTGAATATAAGTTTGAGTTTATTGAATTTGTAATTTCGAATTTTAATAGAACGACTTATTTTATCCATCGTAATTTTATTCATGGATAGCCGAAGTTACATTTATCTTTATTCTGTTGAGTCAGTATTTAATCTAGGAATTTCTGAATGTAAAATTCATTTTTTATTTCTATTCTTGAATTTTCTTTCCTCATTTAAACATTTAAATATTAAAATAAACTCCATTTCATAAGATTTTTTTGCACTTAAATGAAGATTTCCCACATTTTCCTTGTCTTTTTCATGTTTTTTTTTTTCAAAATTATTGATAAACTCAAAACAAACCAATTTCATTTGTTTCGCTATATAATGTTTGTATTTGGCTATAGATTTACTTTGAAAATAACAATGGAATACTGTATACAAGAAAATTCGGAAAAGGTGTACCTCAACCTCTATAGATGGTCACTACGTTTAACATTCAGTTTGCTGCGATCAAAAGTTTTAAGATTTTAATGAAGATTTCCCGTATAATTTGTATTTTTTCCATGTTTTAAAAAAAGATATTATTAAACTCAAAACGAACCAATTTCATTTGTTTTGTTATCTAATTTCTGTATTTGGCTATAGATTTACTTTGAAAATAACAAATTTTCAGAATCGGGAAATGCTTTAATAGTGCGATCTATTTCACATGAAAACATTTCTATGTAACATAGCGGTCATATATTGATATTGTATCAAATATATATTTATAAATATTTTTGAATTTTTATATTTCATTTTTTTCCGTCGGAAAACAATGTTTCTTAATCAAAATAAATAAATAAAAATGTGTATTGCGAACGTATTAAACCAAATTTGACTTACCTAACACACTCTGTACCAAACACGCTCGATCGTCAGAAACTTTAACAATATTAGTTTTTGATTAGTATAATAATACTTGGCAGGGTTTTAAAAAAATTAATTCGTTTCTTAATCTACTGACACGATCAAGTAATATGCATGTGCATAAGCCGGGGATTGACCCAAATCCCCCTGACCCAGTGAACATTGGTCTTTATGAGAACTCGTATACTAACAACCAACAAACCAAAATAATACAACGTTACTCGACACGCCGTTGCGCTAGACGAACTTTGTATAACACGCCATCGCGCAAACGCAACTTCGCAATACTCGTCGTCGCGCTGGCACATGGCGTGTAATGCTAAGAAGTGCTCGTACAATGCGTAGGGAAAAGGCACAATGACCTTGCGCTAAACACACCGTCGCGCTAACTCATATCACACAACAAGTTCGTACACGCTGGACTTGCCACGCTTACGCAACTTCATAAACTCGCCATCGTGCTGTCAACGCCGTTTCGCTAGCACAATCTTATACGACACGCTGTCAAACAACACGCTGTAGCGTTTTAATAGAAGACACTCGCGGTCACCCAACTCCACACAACATGTCTTCGCGCTTTACAAACTTAGCACCACACGCCGTCGCACAGCACATCAGGCCCCAGGATTATGAAGCAAACATAGACTAAGTCAAAAAGGTACACTGTCTTAATGTCTCTTGATTGAAAACACAAAATTGAAATGCTATGAAAAATGTCTTGATATAACGTTGTTCATTAAAAATTTCAATTGTCATTTTATGATTACCAATTATTTTGACTGATTGAAATTTTAACTTAAGTCTTAAAATTGCTTCATGATCCTGAGGCCTGGCTGACACAGCGAAACCATAAAAGCACACGGGGTGTTGTGTGAAATTATGATAGCATGATGGCTTGTTGTATTAAGTTGTGTTTGGGCGATGGCTTGTTGCGTTAAGTTGTGTTAGCGCGACGTCTTGTTGTGTTAGCACGAAGACTTGTTGTGTTAGCGCGCCGGCTTGTTGTGTTGTGTAAGCGTGACGGCTTGTTGTATTAAGTTGTGTTAGCACGATGGCTTGTTGTGTTGTGTTAGCATGATGGCTTGTTGTGTTGTGTTAGCGCGATGGCTTGTTGTGTTAAGTTGTATTAGCGCATTGGCTTGTTTTGTTTAAAGTTGTGTTAGCGCAATTGTAAGTTTTGTGGTGATTGTGAAATAACATGTTTTGTGACAGCTCTCTGTCTCAACTCGCTTTGGGCATTTGTAATGGCTCTATCTAGATACTGTTAACTTCATAACTGCTTGAAACACCAAAGAAAGTAATATAGTTCTCTATTCCTCACATCATGCTCCATTATTGCAAGGATTTTAGAGGGTTTCCTTAGAAATAATGATTTGTTTATTGTTAACTGAAGGTCTAAATTCCTGTCAATCTGAACACCTATGAGATTTGTTATGAAATTGTACAACCTGAACAACATAAACTTACAGCAGGCATAAATTTCGTCAAACACCATTATTTCTAAAAGCATAAAACAATTCATGCTACAATCGTAAACTGTGATTTCATCAAACAAATATTCATCAAACACCCATTTTTTTCCAAGGATCAAGGATTTTGTTGTCATGTTGATCCATTATAAATGTTCATCAAAGTCTGAAAATTGATATCGGTATTAGAAAAATTGTCTTTATATTTATGCATCCTTAAAAATGTAATTAATAAATTTTACTCATTCCACGTTTATCAATGTTTATTATCAGTTTTAAAACAAACAGGCAATATGAAACTTCATAACAACATAATTACTCTTCTTCTCAACTATCATTCATTCAAAATAATGTAACTTTAGTATCATAAAATATAAAAGAAAATGTGATGATCACTATAAAACTGCATGGTCACTTCTTTAGTTTGACTCTCTCTTTGTGAACTTTGAACTTGGGGTTCTTGTTCACTTTTTTGCTGAACTTGGCCAAAATTTTCTCTTCCGATCGTGGTTCTCCTTTTCTGGATGTATATTCAGCCAATACCTAAAATTAGAATCACACATTCATTACATGGATCATCAATTAAGGGCTTGCATCTTCCAAGTACAACGAACTTATGCAAAGTGTAGTGGGGCCAATACTCGTGATACTTTTAGGAACACTACTGTAGATTCCTAATTAAATGCAAGGAATTAATATCTGCGAAAATCACGAGTAGCACATCTCGCAGATTTTAAAATCTCGCTTTTATTTTTCGGACAGATGTAAACTAAAGGAAACTGTGATAAAAATTCGGCGTTCGCGATTTTTTATTCTCGCGATTTGATGCAAAACCGTTGAATCACGAAATTAAGTACTCGCGTAAAATAAGGAGTCTACAGTATATACTCAGTTTGTCTGCTAGATGCCAAGTAGTAGAGAAAAGAGATTGTTAAAGAATTCATCCATATCTAATATTCAACCATTTGAGCTCCTCTGAAAAACAGAACCCTTCAACCCTGGGATAATGAATTTCACAATTTTAGTTTAGTGCTTTTCCTTTTTACCCCAAATTAAGGGGTAATAGATTTTTAACCCCAAATTTTAAGGGGGCAGTGGGAGTAATGGATGTCATAACTTATGTTCCCCTTTTCTTTATAAATGCCAATGCCAAATTTGGTCAAGCTAAGCCTTGAAGTTTTTGAGAAGAAGCTAAAGAAATAGTTCAAATGTTGCCAGGCAGTTCACCTACACCATGACACAAAAACCAAGTCACCTAAAAATCCTCGCTTTCTTACTAATGAAGAAAAAGTGAGCAAGCTCACATACCCCACACTCCCCCATTACTTGACAATACTACACATAATGAATGGCAGGGTACGCATTAAATACACAAAATAATTTGATAGAGGGCATAACTTGCAAAAAACTTCCTGCAAATATGCAAATCTATTCCTTTGTCTTTAAGTTCAGAAGGGCCAAAATTCCCAGAAAAATAGTGGAATCATAATTTTCTGGCAATATGCGCATCTGCATACAACACAAGGTGTAACTAAATTCCATGCATTATTTTACGAGAATTTAAGCTTACAAACTGTTCATTACTTTATTCAATATATGTCCAAAATTCTAAGTTTGAAATAGCCTAAATTCCCAGAAAAGCAATGGAATTAGAATTTCCTGCTAATATGCACATCTGCACATTGTGTCCTAAATGCCTACAAAGTTTTATTAAACTCCAAGCAGCGGTTTAAGAGGAGTTGGGCTTACAAACTGTTCATTACTATATTCAACATAGGGCCAAAATTCTAAGTTCAAAAGGGCCGAAATTCCCTGAAAAATAGTGGAATCATAATTTTCTGGCAATATGCACATCTAGACATTGTGTCCTAAATACCTACAAAGTTTCTCAAAATTCTGTGCAGCGGTTTAAGAGTTGCACTTACAAAAAAACAGGACTGATGGACTGACTGACTGACTGACTTACCAGTCAAAAACATTATACCCCTCGCAATTTCATTGCTAAGGGTATAATAACACATCTACATGAAAACTTTTCTACACTAGTGTACTGCTCTATATATAACTAAATCAAGTTACTGTGTCGTAAGAAAATCAAATATGAATCTGACTTTCCTTTTCTTTTTTTTCTTTTTTACATAAAATACCTCATGATAATATGCCTATACGTCATTCAAAGTTCATTCTAAGTGCAAGGTAATATAATTCTGTCAATTTGGAAACCCCAGAATTGTATGGAAAACCAATCTTTTTTTTTTAGAGCAATTCCTAAGGCATTCATATTCTCACTTGTTCAGTAATTGATTCAGTGGTGTGTGCACTTTGCAATTCTAATAACCAACAAAAATCTTGAAATCCCTTAGGTTTTCAATTTTTAAATTTCATAAAAAAAAACAAACTTATTTTTGTCTGTATATATCCTTATAAATGAAATGAAAGTCTTCTCCAAATTTCAACTTTTTAAAGAATTCTTATTTTTTGTCTGACTTTTTATTTATTCTTATAAATCAAATGATAGTTTTCTCCAAATATCATCTTTTTAAAGAACTCTTATTCTTTTTCTATCAATATCCATATTAATGAAATGAAAGTTTTCTCCATTAAAGTTCCACAGTCAATGCAGTATGAAGTAGCAGTACTGCTTTGTTATAAGGATGCGGGGTGATCAACCAATTACCAATCAGACCCTGGCCATCCACCTAAATATTTTTTCAATGTGATTTTCCTTCAGCCCAAAAGTATTATTAAATTTTTTTTTTTTTTTTATAATTTATTGTTTTTGTTCCATACATACTTATGTTGAATAACATTAATAAATCCAGTTATTATAAATTTTATACACATGCATACTCACTCACATACAAGTATATATACATACATTTTTCAGTATTAGTGGTAAATGGTTACTTTGCTTCGAAAAAAAAACAAAAACAAAACAAAAAAAAACAAAAAAAAAACAACAAAACAAAGTAACACAAACACAAACAATAAATAATAATAATAAGAATAGTAATAATAATAATAATAATATCATAAACTAATCCAAAATATTTTTCCATAAAAGCCACAATTTTTCAAAGATGCGCAGCTTTTGACTTTGGATAGCAGCATATTTTTCTATATGATATTTTATTCTTAAATGACTGAGTAATCCCAAAAAATTTGGCATTTTATTTTGCATTAAGGATATAAAAATATATTGTTTAACATATAAAATTATGAAATTTATAACCCTGTTATTGTTTGACAATGGTAGCTCACCAAGAATAATATTCGAAACATTAAAACCAACTCTTTCAGAAGTGTTTCTATATATATGGAGACTTAAATCACTCCAGAGTGTTTGTACGTTATCACAAGAAAAGAAAACATGTATTATTGTTTAAACATTTTCCATACAAAAACCACAGCAATCAGAAGTTATAATGTTAATTTTCTTAAGGTATTTTCCAACAGGAACAATTCTATGCAAAATTCGAAATTGTAACCACTGGGCAGAAGAATCAGTAGTAGTTTTATAACAAATTTTAAAAATATCTTGTACTGATATTGTGTCTACTCCATATGGTATAAGCTCTGCCTCCCACTTGCTGATTGAGGTTGGAGTAACCTCATTTTTATTCAAAAAATTATAAAAGACTTTTGAACATTTTTCAGAAGATATGAGAGGTTCAAAAAATAAAGGTACATATGGATTAGAAGTCTTTTGACAGAAGACCTATCTATTAACAATGATTTCAAATATTTTGAAATAGCTGTAACAATGCTATTATATTGCATCAGACAACTGTCAGTTAGATTGTATGTGTTTTTAAGAACTTCAAAAACTAAAAAATTACAATCATCATCAAAAAAGTCTTGCACAACTTTTATTCCCTTTTCATACCAGGATTGAATAAAAATTGGTTTGTTATCCACTTTTATATTAGAATTATACCACACTGGAATGTAATAAAATTTGTTTTTAAAATGCGGAGAGTAAGTAAAAGATTTCATATAACAGGTCCAAGCAAACAATACATCTTTCCAAAAGGCGTTGTTTTCTTTTACCAAACAATCCAACACAAAACTATCTCCAAAATCATACAATTTCTGTAAAATATCATCTCCATTGACAGCAAAAAATATATCCATCCATGGTTTATGTGAACAAGTTAACCTTTTAATCCATGTACATTTAAGTGATGTAATAAAATTTCTAACATCTACCATTTTCATACCCCCTGACAAGTAGTCTTGAGTTATAAGAGACCTTTTAACTTTGTCTGTTTTAGATTTCCATAGAAACTCAAAGATAGCTTTGCATATAAATGATACAATCTCCTTTTTGGGAGTAGGAAGCGATATAAATAAATGATTTAATTTTGGAATTAACAAACTCTTAATTACAGTGACACGACCAATTGGAGTAAGAATTCTTCTTTTCCATTGTTCCATAAGTGCAATGATTTTTGGAATCTGAATACCAAAATTATTATCAACAATTTCAGATAGTTCAACAGAAAATTGGAAACCTAATAAATTAAATGATGTAGATCCCCAGTCTAATTTCCATCTGGTATGATGAAACACTTGATCAGAAAATTTTTTTGAACCAATCCACACAATTTTTGTCTAAGTTGTATTAATTTTAAGTCCTGAAAAGCTGGAGTAAAAATCTATAGTTTCTAGTGCTTCGAACAAGGATTTTGGTGAACCATCAAGGGCTAACAAAGTGTCGTCTGCATACTGTAATATTTTATGTTCATTATTATTAACGAAAATGCCCTTAATATCCTTGTTTTGCTTTATAAGAATTGAAAGGATTTCTGCACATATAATGAATAAATATGGAGCAACAGGATCTCCTTGTCTACAACCTCTTTGTATGTCAAATTGCACTGATAAAAAACCACTTTGTAAAATGCAGGCATGGAAATTTGTGTTGAAAATGTTTATCCACTGAATAATATATTCTCCAAAACCAAAAAAATTTAAAACTTTATAAATAAACGACCATGACATAGAGTCAAAGGCTTTTTCGAAATCAATGAGGACCAAAAGACCTGGAATTTCATGTATCTCTGTGTACGACATCAAATCATAAACAAAACGAGTATTTTCGCCTATGTATCTACCTTTTATGAAACCAGATTGTGTACTTGAAATAATGATGTCTAAAACTTGTTTGATTCTAAAACTTAGGCAACCAGATATAATTTTGTAAAGAACATTTAAAAGGGTTATTGGTCGCCAGTTTTTTAGAAACTGTCTTGGTTTGTCACCTTTTGGCAAACATGAAATTATTCCAAGCCTTTGAGAAATAGGAAGCTCTTTTTTAAGAAAAATACAGTTAATAGCTCTAACAACATAATTTTTAATATCACTCCAAAAAAATTTAAAAAATTCTGCAGTAAACCCATCGCTACCAGGGGACTTATTATTCTTCATATGCTTTAATACAACAAGAACTTCTCCTTCCTCAATGTCTTTCTCAAGACCTTTGGATGTATTTGTATCTATTTTAGGAATAGTAGAATTGGAGAGCACTTCTTCTAAATTTATATTAACTAAAATTGAATCTGCACTTTTATATAGAGTTTCATAATATGTCTTAACTTCATCTAAAATTTCTGCTTGTTCATATACAGTGCCAGTACCCTCTAATTCAATTTTTTTTATTGTTTTATTTAAATAATTCCTAGATTCTAAATTACAAAAATATTTTGATGGTTTTTCACCCTCCTCTATCCAGCGAGCTCGAGACCTGATCATGTGACCTAGTAACTTTTCTTTTCTAATATTCTCGAGCTCCTTTTTTTTTTCATCTAATTTATTTAAATCAATGGGAGCATCTGATTCTAAATTCTCAATTTCTTGCAATAGTGTTTTTTCTCTTTTGTCCTTTTCTTTTTTGATATATGAAGAATATGAAATTGTATTTCCCCGTATTTCCATCAGTAATACCTCAAGAAATAAACTTTCATCAATGTTATTTTTACATTGGAAGTTAATACTCTCTGCATTTTCTAAATATTGATTACTAACACATTGTATTACATTTTTTACCTTTTGAACGTAGTCTTTATCTGTAAGTAAAAAATTATTAAATTTCCAAAGACCACGCCCTCTCTGGAATGGATTAAGTTTAAGCTCGAGCAAAACAATAGAATGATCAGACCTGTATCCAGGTTTAACAGTGCAGTTTTCAACAAGATTGGTTAAGCTGTCAGAAATGAGAAAATAGTCAAGGCGACCTTGTTTTAGAGGATTTTTTTTCCGCCATGTATAAACTTTTTTTTCAGGATTCAGAACTCTATAATAATATGAGGCATAAGTCCTCCATTATTTCCAGGACTTTACTTCGAGCCTTTGGATTGTTAACACTGTAGTAGTTATAAGTATCCTGCATGGGATTCAATGCAAGATTAAAGTCCCCACATAAAATAAAATATTCATTATCAAATTCAAGGAAGATACTTTTTCATAAAATTCAGGGTTGTCAGTATTTGGACCGTATATATTAATGAGAGTAACCTTGTGGTCCTCAATTGTCAGGTCCAAAGCCAACAAATTGCCTTCACAGTCGTTTTTTACTCTATGAATTTTAAACTCGAAATTGTTATTAAAAAGTATACAGACCCCTCTTGAGTTAGACAAGTATGAATTAAAAACATATTTATATCCCCACTGTGTTTCAATTAACTGTTCATGTTCAGAAATAAAATGAGTATCTTGTAGGCAAATGATAGAATAATGTTTTTGTTTATAGTAGTTAAGAACGTCTTTACGTTTTGATGGTGTGGCGAGCCCCTGACAGTTCACCGTAGCTATTAAAATCTTGTCAGACGACATCATGTTGACGTAATAAAAAGTACCAAAAGCAACACATGCAAAAACAAAGAAAGTTTTCAAAAATAACACATGCGAGAAGCAAATAACCACTTACCATTACCAACATTTTTGATCCAACCATATACACGAATATCACACATACACACGAAACTAAGCATCCTACCAGTTCATAAAGAACACTAATAAAGGGAGATACACACACACTCACAGACACACACATGCTAAACAGAAAGTAAACAGTTCCGAAATTGAGATAGCGATTCCGATCTGAAAAACGTTGACCGATCCCGATGTATCCAGGGTTTGCTCCGCTGTCTATCAAAAATGTGTATTAGCGCCGTTTTAGTTTTTCTGATATATTGTCCAGAATGTCGAATCTGTGTCGGCGTCCTTGTTCGTCCAGCGCAAAAATCTTGCCGTTATAATACCAGGCAGACTTGATTCGAGGGTCACCATTAAGATTGCGCAAAAGTTTTGCGTTGAATTGTGTTAGATATCCATATTAATGAAATGAAAGTTTTCTCCATTAAAGTTCCACAGTCAATGCAGTATGAAGTAGCAGTACTGTTTTGTTATAAGGATGCGGGGTGATCAACCAATTACCAATCAGACCCTGGCCATCCACCTAAATATTTTTTCAATGTGATTTTCCTTCAGCCCAAAAGTATTATTAAATTAACAAGAAAACAGAACAGCTTCCCAGTGCTACAAATCTGTAACTCAGTTACAAAGGTTACTAGGCTAATTTAATAATTTTATTATCATACCAGAACCCAGTTACAAAGGTTACTAGGCTAATTTAATAATTTTATTATCATACCAGAATCCAGTTACAAAGGTTACTAGACTAACTGTGCTCAGTTTCTTATTATACCTGTTTTTGAACTTTAACAATACTTCTGAATATCTATTTTAAAAACAATTTTATTTGGGATTACTAGGGTTGCAGACCTTTGCATCACCTTTAAATCAACTGACCTTCTTCCGTAGTTTTTTGATTGGTATTTCACCCTTCTTCTCTAAGACTGCGGTGATGACTTCCTCCCACTCAAACTTCTCTGTTGATATGCTGTTTTCCTCATTTACCTCCCCATCTTCCTCTACACCATTCAGTGTTTCTATCACCCAAAGAATAATAACAGAAATTTGAACAAAGACAGATACTGGTACACCATAAACTATGATTACTATCATTCAATCAACAGGGCGTCCATTTTCTTGACCAGAAGTACTCTATTTTTAAATGTTGATTACCATTTCACTTACTGATTGGTTGTTTGATTGCAATTTTGCATATCAAACACAGAACTTAAAACAAAACTGCTAGTGGAATGGTAGTACAGATGAGTTAAAGGGACTTAGACATGTTTTGAGCTCAAATTTTTCAAAATTTATTTTTTCACTTTTAATGTCTAGAATGGTCAATATGGATTTTTTTAATGTCTTGTTAAAATTTGAAAGTCAAATACATGTATTGAGTTACAAGCAAGTTACAGATGTTAGAATTCTTTGTTTTATAAACAAAGCTCGAGTCCTGTTTTTGTATACATGTGTTGTAATGGTATAAGTTTCAATCAATTGTTGCTTTTTGTTGTTAATAAAATTATTTATGAACACACTGAATCAGTTTATCTTGTTTGCCAAGAGTTATTTTGTCAAAGAAATGGTAATTTTTTTACTTAACATCAATAAACAAATATAAGACTCAAGCTTTGTTTACATAACAACAACTTTTATCCTCTGTATCTTGCTTGTAACTTGACTTCTAACATTCAAATTTTGGTGAATCATTCAAAATACACAAACAAACTATTTTATACATAAAAATTAAAAATAAAATTTACATCTCAAATCTTGTCTAGGTCCCTTTAATCTAAACTGCAAATTTATCTATGTGTCAAAGCCTTTTTGTTTACCAAAAAGCTAAATATTGACAATAAAAAACTAACCTTGGCTAACATCTATTGCTGGCCTTTTTGCCCCTGTCTCTTCATTAGCCTCTTCCCCTTCTTCCTCTTCTCTCTTTCTCTTCTTCTTCTTCTTGGGTCTGTCCAGCTGTTTCTCCTCCTCCTTCTCCTCTTCTCCATTTACCTCTGTTTGTCTCTTCCTCTTTCTTTCTTCTTTTCTTTCTTTTTTTGTCTGTTCTTTCTGTTCTTTCTTTTTCTCTGCCTTGGACTGCCCCTCAAGGGCCCCATTCACTGGTTTCTCTGGAGGTGGCTCATCTACAGCATTTGCCTTGTTGAATAAAACACATAGATAGATTTTGTGGCCATATTGAATCTATGTTCTATGAATACAGATACTAGTAAAAGACCATATTTTCGGGGGGTTTTTGTGTGTCACAAAATTTGCGAAAATTGGGAAATAAGTTAACTTTCTTAAATTTGCATCAGTCATTTTTTGCGATTTAAAAGCATACATAGCAAACAATACCGGATAAAATTTCTGCGTATTGAATATTTTGCAATGTAGAAGTGATCGTGAAAAAAGCGAAAATTAGATCATCGCGAAAACTACCGGATATACGGAACCTTGTAGTAACATCAAAAGATGTACAATTCAGAGTTACAGTAGAACACAATTCAGTGAACACTCTTACCATATACATAATAAAATGAGTCCATGCTTACACCAAAGTCAGTTTCAGTCCTCTATCTTAAAATTGTATCAAAAACTTTAACCACATAACTAATAATACTAATTATGCTTATAAATAACAAATCAAAATCTTTCACCCTTGGGGCTTTGCTATAACTGTGTTTTACTGTATATCAGAATGTTGTTATACAGTGGGACATAGAGATCTATACAGAGCAGTAATAAAAACTTATTGGATATAACAAATATTATTATAATATCGTATTTTTCCCAAGCTCATGATTGGTCGATTGCTGTCACATGACCGTGCTATAAATTCTGTTATAGACCTTACTATACTAAAAATAGAAAATTTATTGACCTCACTATACTAAAAATAGATTTTCACGACAAAATACTGGTTTTGGCACGTGCGACATTGTGACGTCATAATAGCAAAATCAACACCTTTACATTATGAACAAAATATTTCACTATTAAACGCTTGAAGAGAATGAAGAGAATTAGTTTTTGATTTATTATAATAAAACAGTTATAGCCTTTTGATATCGGTCAATACATGGTTTTATAGACCTGATGAGAGTATATCAACCTCGGACTTCGTCCTCGGTCGATATACTCTCATCAGGTCTATAAAACCATGTATTGACGTTATCAAAAGGCTATAATTGTATAATGTTTATAATGAATCAAAATTGTTTGTCCTTCTGAGCTTTGCTATAACCATGTTTTACTGTATATCAGAACTATGTTATACAGAGTGAGTTGGACATAGCGAGATCTCCACACAGCACTACAGATACTCACCTGTCCGGCATGCTTCATAATCAGGTCCCATGCCTGGTTAATCAAGCGCTCCTGGTGTACACGCAGAGAATTCTTGACAAAATTCTGTTTAAAAGACAATGTCAACAGGAGTTTCAGTGTGTACATCTAACAAGACCTAATTATAAATAGGCTGATCGAGAAAGTCACCAAAATAACGATGTGCAAGATTTTGGATTGGGACAAATCCAATCGATCAGTTCCTAAATAGCATTAAATTCTCTTTTGACATAACTGTCAAGAAAAAAGATTTTAACTACAATATATATGATTTAGGTGCTGAGCTTTAAACTGGAAACAAGTTGATGAGCTCTTGTTCTAAGGGGTCTGGGGTTACCCATGCTTCAGACACAAGAATTACAGAAACTAGCTTTTATAAAATTAATGTTAATTTTTATGCCCTACAATGAATATTAATAACATATTATACAAAACTAGATTAAAAACTATGACATTAAGAATGTAACCTTAAATTTAGCCTGTTTCCTTGGGATATTGGGGCAATCCTTGATTCTCTGCAACAACTGGTGAATGTTCTTGTCTGACTGCGCACCATCTATGGCAGCTTGTACTTGCTTAACAAAAGGAAAAGTTTATACACTTTGTTATGAAAAGTCAGGATCTAATCTTCTGTCAAGCATCAGAAAACACGTACATATACATGTACAAGTATCTTCCATTTTAAACTAAAATAAAACACTCAGTTTATGCACGACGTATATATTCTGCAACTCTGTTGGATTCATAATTCAGAAAAAACTGAATTGTGTATTGTACTGGTATGCTACTGACCTACATGTACAAATACACTGATAATAGCATAGATGCTTACACATACCTCTACCCACTGGTTCTGTTTCTGTTCCCCTTTATTGGCCCCTGCCTTTGGAACATAGTTTTTGCCTGAGTATTTCTCCTCCTCAGATATACATTTGGTGTGCTGGTTGTACTCTTCCCCCCTTTTGGCAAAAAAAAAACAAACCCAAAAGTTACACAAGCAAATAAACATATACTGGACCAAGGCTGTCAAATTACATGTATATCAGAACTGCAAGAAAATTATCAACTTGTATGTTAATAAATTGACATGTCTAAATGAAAAGATATATCATGTTTTAATTTTTTGCAATTAATTTACATCTATTTTTATCCTCATTGGGTCATGTGTACTCTAGATCTACCTCACCATTTGGAATACCTAAACAGTGAGCATTTCATTAAAAAAAAAATCAAATTACATTGATTTTTCATATTCTCCAGTTTTTATACTACACATATAATGCATGTTTGTAGGTTCATCAGAAGAGCTTCTTGTCTCTTTAGAATTAATTTTTCATTATAAATTATTAATATTTTTACCTTAAAAACTTAAAGGTTATCCAAAACATATTGCAATATATCTATTCAACACGTTCAATAGAAATGTGTTATATTATTAAACTATCAGTCAAAGAGAGTTTACTCTTAACATGAAAAGTTGTTGACTTAAAATGCTTCCAGTCTGTAAACAACTTTTTTAGAGAGAGCAATAATTCTTCTGCTACAAATACATGGAATTTGATCATGCTGCCACATACATGAATATGCTATTTTAAGTTATACCATGTGTCCATATTTATACTCTTGACTCCTTATTTACAAAAAAGTAAATGGTTCCTGTTTACAAGAAAATCAATCAAATGTACTATTTTGCAAGTGTTTCTGCAATACTCAGTCTCATTTCCCAAATATTAAATATGTCCAACCTATTAACAAGACAATTACTGGCATAAAATTTCGACAAAAACTAGAGTATGACACACTGTTTTCATAGATGTTTACGATATACTGCCTTCAAGATGAATTTCAAATTGACAGAAGTTTGTACAGAAATAGAACACGATCCCCTATGCTTGACTAGTTTAAATTTTTATAATGAGGAATGTCTTATATGTATGGAAATCAAGGCATATATATTGTCTCTACAGGGAATGTTTTATACTCAGAATTTTACAAGTAATACAATTATCTCTTAAGAGATTTGGCTTGGCTTGATACATGTAGTTGGACTTACACATTCATCGGGAAGGCATCAGTCCAAATACCATGAAGCCAAGCTGAATCTTTAAAGAGATTAGTAGTATGCACTTTTAAAGATCAAGTTT
This sequence comes from Magallana hongkongensis, assembly GCA_016163765.1. Classification (NCBI taxonomy): domain Eukaryota; kingdom Metazoa; phylum Mollusca; class Bivalvia; order Ostreida; family Ostreidae; genus Magallana; species Magallana hongkongensis. Next base: position 29,439,552 of record WFKH01010211.1, read on the forward strand.
AATTTAATTTTCATACATACCAGAATTCTTTGCTACAATCAATGCAAGACAAGGACTTCCCCTGTCGACATTTTGTAGCGTAATGTTTCTCCACTTGATTTTTCTTCAGTGAATCACCGCAGGCATTGCATGAGAAGAAAACCATCTGCATTGTAGAAATAAAAAGGCCTGATTAAAATTACTTTGTTCCTAAATTCAATTGAGATTCCGTTAAAAAGCCATAAAAATGGATTTCGTAATTGTGAGGTACATGTACATTTACAGTACAGATGGACAATGAAAGATAGGGCTGTAGCCTTGTGTAGCTAGGTCTTTTAAGCCAGAGACAAGTCATGTGTACAAGTGATATCAATTACAGTACCGATCAGACCCAACCTAACACCAGAGTAAACCCCAACTAAACCACGGGTTTACTTTTGGGGTTTAATTGGGGTCTATGAAAATTTGCGTCCACTTGGGGTTTACTTTGGGTTTACTCGGGGTTTACTTTGGGTTTAATCGGGATTTGCTTTTGGGGTCAACTGTACGCACTGAAGTGTGAAGTAGACTCGTCGTTTATCTTACCATCTTACTGCCTGTAATTCCTGCCCCTTGTATATATATAGGATCTCTCATGGTTTGCGATGGTATATGATTTTTATCCAACGAGTTGTGTGTTTTCTATCCCCGAGCCTTGGCGAGGGGATAGAAAACACACAACGAGTTGGATAAAAATCATATACCATCGCAAACCATGAGAGATTCTTTTTATCACATGCTTTACCATGTCTTTTATTAAATCTCAATCCTTTCTGTAAAAATTATAATTGTGAGCCTCACAACACATTTACTGCAAGACGTCAACAACTTTACGCACTGAAAAAAGTTCCTTGAAGATTAACAAGCGAACATTTTATTTTCGAATATACTTGTATCAATTCATTAAAAAAATAAAACAGCATTAAATGTTTTACATTTACAACTCCACACTTCAACTGAATTCATTTTTTAATTTTTCATTCTACGTCAATCAACAGCCTAAACCTACGTAATGTTTAATTATGACGTCACCTGGCGTAAAAACACACAGTGGAATATCAAAAATTTATCCCATGAGTGTTATCCACCGCATATTAAGATAAACATGTGATAAATTCCGAATACACATGAAGCGTCTACTTTCAGGGGTATACTCCTGATCAGCGTTTACTCTCTGTGTCCACTCTGGGTTTACTTTGAGTTTACTCTGGGTCCACTCTAGTAAACCCGGAGTAAACCCAGAGTAAACCCTGAAAGTAGACCCAGGGTTCAAATAGGTTGGGTCTGATCGGTATAACCAATTGAAGTATAATTTTTACTTAAACAATATTGTTTTATGACAAAAATAACCCTATTCAAGTTTGACTCATTCTTACCGCAGATGAAATATCCCTAAAAATGCATAAAATCACAAAATTTTGGCTTCAGACAGCTTTTAAAAATTTCATCCACACGTGGCGGAAAACAACAAAATGTGTGTAAATGTAAACCCCTCTCGCTCACAATTTTTATTTCCCTACTATTTCTTCATTGATATTGTCCGAAGTTTAATTTTTAAAACTTTTTCCAGTGGTGACTTAAATCGGTGGGGGCTCTTCCAACTAGAATTTTTTCCATATTAAGTTCTTTAAGTCCACTCTACAAATACTGTTTGTACAGATTTTAGTAATAGTTGATCTTCCGGCCTTTGGAAATACTTACATTTTTATGTTTATAGAAAAATGATTGTCTTTAATACAATTCAATTAAAAATAGCACGTTGCATGACCTTTATGACCACCCATTACCCAATAATACTTACAATGTACGTAAATCAATGTAAAATATAGGCTACTTATCATCATTATATATATAACGTACTATTGACGATATATATATATATATATATATATAAAAATTGTTTTGTTTTTCTGCAAAATATTCAAACTATCGATCGATAGTTCGTGATTGACAATTAAGGTTAATGGTCATGTACTTGACATCTGATATATAATGTAAACGGGTGTAACATCTGTCACGTGATCTGGATGTACCTTGGGTCCCTTGGGGTACATTACAGTGACGGTTATTACGAGTCATTTCGTCCGTACATAACTTCCTAAATCACCTTTATATTTTGCTATATCACATTCACCTGTAACTATTTTTAGGTCTTGGGGATCATATCTGATTTTTGTTACAATAAATTTTTGTACTGAGAAAAAAAAAAAAATCTAATGAAGTTAGGAAGCATTGAATAGTATTTTTTCCCTATGCATAATTTTTACAGAGACGAACTCTGATTCAGAAATGGGCTGTTTGGTTGTATTGTAACCTGGAGAGGACAACATGACAAGGTAAGCAAAATGCGAATATTATTATGTGTCTATAATCTGCATAAGTTTCCGAAGTGTAGGTATACATTCGAACATATATCTTACTAGTTTTATTTTTTTCCGATATTACTTACTTATATCATACCATGTGTAATTACTGTTGCGATTGACCCAGCGAAGTATATATAATCACATGCAAGAAAAGACAGATCGAAGTGAGTAAATAAATACCCACCGAATATGTTAATGTATATTCGGTTAATTCGTGATTTGAATATGATTATGATCCAGTATCTAGTGATTTTTAACATATGAGGTGAACGGCAGTATATAACAGTTATTGTTCAATATATGTTCATTTCAAATATTTTAATGGGTCTAATTATTACTATTTGAACATAATAAATTTCAGAGTAAATTCAAAATTCTCTTGGACGCAATGATACAAATTATGCAAAATAAATACTTCACACAAAAAATGAAAAATATCGATTCTATACATTTATTTAGAAATTATATAGATCTATACATGTACTCGCAGAAAAGTAGACTCTGTATTGTTGTTTATACACGTTAACGTTATCAGTTTTAGGAGAAAGAAGATGATGGGATCGGCGGGAGCGTGGCTGATCCTGTTCTGGGGAGTGGATCTATGTCTTTCCCAAACAAAGTTACTGACCTACAACGCTGGAATGCTGCAGACCATTCCGAATAAACAGGAGAGGGGCGACTACATTTTGGCTAACCTAAGGGCTACTGATCCGGATATTGTGTGTCTACAGGAGGTGAGAGAGAGAGAGAGAGAGAGAGAGAGAGAATGGGTACCCACTGAATTAAGAGTTTGTTTTTAACTGAGAGCGAATTTATCAGCTGACGCATACATGTATCTGTGAAATGGAACTTACACACTTTTTTAAGTATAAACTTAAAAAATAGAGAACTTATCATGTTATTCATATCTTTTTAATAATGTAAACATGATAAACAACAGAAAAATTAAATTTAATAATAGCACATTGCATTATAATGTTCATTTCTCCCCCACTAAAATACCGATATAGAAAACTGAAGCTTTCCGGACTTCCGATTTCTCATGGTTTATATAGTTTGATTTTGTTACTAAAAGGTTTTCACATTCTAACCTATGTCTAACCTTGAATGCGTAACACATGTGAGTATAATTTTTATTTTCTTAATCGCGATCAGCAGACTACGCCCTCAATAAAACTCCATTAGATTGTTTTGGCCAGATAGTAAAGACAACTATAGATCATGTTTTAGTAAATATTTTTATTATATTTTCATTTGACGCACGGAAAATGCAAAAGTCGATATCAGTTTTACATGCATTAGATTTTTTTCTAAAACTCCACAAACTAAAAATAATTTTTCATGCGATCAAGAGTCGGCGGTACGAGCACCTTGACCGTCTCCCTCCATCTGCCGAAATAACAGAACAAAACTAACAGTTTCAGAAAGATAACAAAACAATATTTTAACATTAAAGAATGATAAAAAAGTAAATAATCAGAGCTACTTCAATAAAAAAAATAGTTAATTAAATCGCGATGAGCAGAATCTCAATTATAGAGTATGGTTTAGCAAGAGTCGAGTTTCTTCCTTCGTAATACTTTTTTCATAGTTTTAGGCGCAAGAAGACTGTGCAAAATGAAATTCGATACATGTACTCAAATGAAAAATATTCTGATCCCCTACACGCTTTTTATTTTATTTCAGTTTCACATTTTCCACCATATATTCCTTAATTTAAAGTAAGACTTTGATAAAAAAAAACCAAAAAAACCCAGCTCCTCCCTCTGTGACTTATTTTCACGTTTTTTAATGATACGTACAGGTTTGGCTGGCCAGGGACGTTGACATGATATCATCAGGCAATGTTTTGACCTACCCCTTCTCCTTCAGCGCCAGTCACGGGCGGGGGGAGACCCTCATCGACTCCCTCCCTCCGTGTGCCAACGTCTCTCTGGCAGGGGTCATGTTTAAGATACTGGCTAACGGTAAGGTTTTTATATGTTGATTAATTTTGGTTAAAATTGTATGATACACCTTTAGAAATCAATCTGATGTGCAAGAAATTAGATCATATTGAGAAATAACCACCGGCGCCGTTCTAAAATTTCAATTTTTCTTTACAATATTTATGTAAAAGTGGTATTGGACTCCTTAACTTGAAATATAAATATGATGTGAATGAAATTAGATTTAATTTACATTGGATATATTATCACCGTTCTAAAATAATCAATCACTCTTAGGTCAAGTGTAGCACACTCGTGATTGAGGACACCCAAGATGATATCAACATAATTTTTTTAAAAAATGATTTGTAATTTACAGGCTGTACAAGAAAGAACACTTCAGAAGAACAAACCCAGTGTGTTTTAGAAAAAACAGGCGTTATGAACCTGCCCCAGCTCTGTATATCATGCTTAGCCATATCAGCCACGGGTGGCTTTAGTTCCAAACGGATACTGAAGGATTGTGTGCTAACTTCCCAAGGGGAGGTAAATCTCCCCGGACTACTAGTTCTCAGCAAACGACCTTTGATCAACCCTGTTGTGAAATATTTCTTGCCGTTTACAAGGACGACGGT
>WFKH01010211.1:29467710-29500392 GCA_016163765.1 Magallana hongkongensis
GCCTCTCGTTTTTCTTGTGGTACGAGGTCTACTTTATTCAGGACAACAATCATGTGATCGCAGGTGATCTCCCCTATAACTAGGCACTCTGCAGTCTGCGTCTGGACACCTTTAGTGATATCCACCACCAGCATCATCAAGTCTATTATCTGTGCTCCTGTACAGACAAAGGAATACCACTTCACGATCCAGCTTTATCACGGTATAACGTTACGCGCTATCAATTCTGTTATACAGAATATCTTCAGAATATCAGTCGATATGTAAACATTGTAAAATCGGTAGCTATCGAATTCTTCTATTAATATACAGTAATTGTACGTTATATTTACCTCCAATTATTGTTCGTATCAGAGAGGCATGCCCAGGACAATCCACTAAAGTATACTGAAGTCGTTGACATGTTGGTGCCGCCTCTCGAAGATGTTCAGGGATGTCAACAGAGAATGAAGAAAAGCCTAAATCAAGAGTAATGCCACGCTCCCTACTCTGGGGATTCTTGTCAAAGCTTGCTGTGCTCTCCACCGTGCTTAGTGCTTTGGATAAACTAGTTTTTCCACTATCAACGTGACCAAGCACACCTACATTGAAATTGAAAGTAGCCATCATTTATTTTATGACACACGAGCCCGAACTTTTTAACGTAAAAAAAAAGTGATGAAAAAAGTGGTGGATCTATAAATTTTCGAACGGGGGAAGGTAAACAAAGTTTTAGAGGCGAGTGGTTTGTGGGCACGCAACGGAGGGAGGGGCAGTCTTTATAAAAATATTATTAAATCATCATTCTTTAAAATGTTTTGTTAAATTGTTTTTATCAATTGATTTGGTTGAAATTGTCATAGCTCAGTGGTTAAATACATATCAGGATGTGAACTGCTGATCAAATTCGCTTTGGGCTTTTGTTCACACACGTATACTTCTTATCCATCATGCTATCTATTATACTGAAGTAATAATATTTTCTGCTGATTTGAGAAACTATTTCAAGTTGTAGTGAGCCACCTTAAATTGTTTTACTGGGTACTTTTTGATTGTATCTAAGATGCTTTTCTTAAATATCAATGTAGTGAAGATTTGAAAAAATTGGGGAAAAAAGAGAAATTATAATGATATGGCATAACAATTTTTATGCTCTATTTGAGAAGAATTCCATGAATATACATCCATCCATGTGAGGGAAAATTCTAACTTATTACATGTATATTCACAATGTGAATTTACCGAAAATAGGCCTTGACCAGGACTCCCCAAGAAAAATTTTCTGTATCTGTGCATGACATATCAATATCAGGAAAGGGGATAGAAACTGTTTTATATATGTATATGTGTTCATCTTTAGAGTGCACCTTTTTGAGTGAAGTATATAATTTAAACTTGGTTGCTTCAGTTCATATTACATTTGCAACATATATAAGAATAAAATATCAGGTTTTGACACACCAGATTCTTCAATTACCGGTAGTGAGAGCAAAGGAATTAATTAAATTATTCATCAAATTGTGTACACATTATATTACAGATGCTTAGTGTGAAAATAAGGAAAAAATTCTTTATACGTATAGTGACTGCAATGACTTTTCCATGTTTTTCTCGCAAATAAAGCACAAACTATAATGAATACAGCGTAATGCCTGCACACAATCCTGTAGATTAATTAATAATGATTTCATTCTGAGAGCTTTCTTATACCTTTTTTCTACTTTTATACATCCACCAGGAAATGATTAAATTCTAGACAGTGAAAGATTAACACCATGCACTTTAATCCATGTAAATATGAATAAAGAAGGTTAATCAATCTAGCTATTAAACAAATCCTTTTAATGCAGTAAGTACCATTAGTTAAAAACACAATATAATTGGTTTCATTATCTTTATTTGCCTGTATGATACTCGTACATGCATATATAAATATTTTTTCAGCCAAAATAAAATTATCCTACCTTAATACATGTATTCTCATTGATACTTATATAAATATAGATAAAGTAGATCACGTTTCACAAAGTTAAGTTACACCACATTCATGATCATTGTAAACAATAACATACTGTGTATTAACTACTGCATAAGCTTGGCACACACTGATCTATCAAAGGGGAATTCCACACAACAAAAACTCTGACATGTCAACTGACAGACCTCATCTACCAAGGAACCAAAACTGGTAAAACTGCAACAACTGATTACATAACAACTGATTACATAACCTTATCTATTAGCTTACAAAAAGAAAACATCTTCCAAACAACAAATCTGCCCCCAAAAATGTACACATATTTTTGAGTAAATTTCGAAAGATGGTTTTTTAATAATAATTTTACTAGATTTTAAAAGTTTTTGATTAACAAATGACGAGCTACTTGATTTGAATCTTTTAATATGATATTACAGGAAGTTAATCATCTATACTTTTCACTGTTATCATAATTCATGATAATTCTAAAAGCATCAACATCTAAAAAAAAGTCATTTTCCATGTAAAATGGTCGACCTTTTACACGCACTCGTTCAAACAATGTTGGAACTTCAATTTTCTCTATGTCATCCTTCGTGAATTTTATGTCTTTCTTTGTTCCAATAAAAGTCATTGTCGTGGCTGTAAATGTCTTTGTTTGTCGATCATAATATAGAGCAATAACATAGCGATACACCAACCAATGGATGATCACTGGTTGAAGAAAGATGAAGAAGCCAGCAACCACACCGCATAATCCCTGAAAGAAGGGGGGCAGGTTCTCTGCTCGCATGACCATGAACGGAAATAGACTCATACACGTCACACTGGAGGAAATGGAGAGTATCTTCAGGCCGCGAACTCTGCTACCAAAAGGCCCGTAGTACACCAGTTTCCCTTTTTTAGGGTCATTTAGTAAGAGTCCAGAATCTTCATGCTTCTCAGCTTTAGTGGATACAGGCCGACACCCATGCAATGACACTTTTTGCCATAGATTATGACCAGGAAAAATTCTCCCATTCACAGTCCATTCTGAAAGCCTCCTAGAGGGTTGTATGGTATTTGTTCTGACACACTGGAGCCATGGCAAACCAACGAGTCCCTTCAATAAAATCAAAATGAAATATTATACTGAGTGTATCATACCAAATTGATATTATAATTAATTAAGTAGCTTCTAACAGTGCAAAACAAATAAATGTGCATTAAAATGTAAATTGCATCAGCTAGGCGGTCTGTCTTGAACGCGTTAGATGCTATAACCTTTCGTAAGCATTTTTTTCTGTAAACTTACAGTTTGTGGATCCCCCAAGAAGTTTAGGATCAATATCTTAAACAGTAGAGTTACAAAAACCTATTACTTGCTCATCTTCTGAATTGGCATCTTCGCTAGCCAAGTGTTTCTGATCCGCATCGCTCCTCACAAACCCTTGGCATATCGTGCTTTTAAAAGTCAGGATCTTTTCCCTGGATTTTGGTTGGGGTTTACTAAAACTGTTCGACCAATTAAAAATTGCTAAACTTATTTGATTTAAATGACAAAGTTTTCGTACTGTTTATTCACGAGTATCTCTAACACACATAGCTTAAAAACCCTATTTTTTGTAGTCTGTCTGTTTGAGCCTTCATGATACAGAGCTGTCACAGCACTTTTTGGTACAGGGACAGTGTCCCTCTCCATTGGGAAAGTTATCGACATTTTTTGTCAAATTGGGAAAATTTAAGATAATATAATACTGTAAATTCCGAATTAAACGCGAGGAATTAATTTCCGCGTAAAATCGCGAGAGGCAACCCTCGCGGATTTTAAGATCTCGCTTTTATTTTTAAGACAGTTTTGAACTATAGGAAATTATAACAAAAAATTGGTGATCGCGATTTTATATTCTCGCGATTTGATGCAAAACAGCGAAATCGCGGAATTAAGTACTCGCGTAAAATAAGGAATTTACAGTATATCATCAAAATTACTTCTGTATTTAAAAGCACAATCTGTTGTTCACTTCTTAAAATTTAAGTTTTACAGCTCACATGATATTCTCAGGAACTATATAACCAAGAGCAAAAAGAAGACACAAAAAAGGAAAATTTTCAGAATTATTAAGTTTATTTTTTAAACTTTTAATTTATACTTGTTGATTTACAAAGTTAAGAGTTTTGATTTGAAATTCTACAGTGGTGAACAAAATAAAAAGACTTCATTTTTTTCCCACATGGTTGATACATGTTGGTTTACATTTTTTTTTAAATCAAGGTAACCCACAGACATAGATTAAAAAAATCAATTTTTCATTAATAGTATATAAAAAAATATTGAAATCAAATTTGGAAGATGGAACCAATTCTATCTCTGACGTGGAATTATTTTATTTCATTTCATAGATTAAATATTTGCAATATCTTATAAGCAAAATTCTGTATGATATGTTAGTGACATCTTGTGTATTTACGGGTATTAGTAAAACCCTGTGACCTAATTACAACCGTAATGCAGATTCTGAAGATCATTTTATTGCACAAGATTTGTTTACAATGTCTAAATGATTTTATGATAATCAAAGCATTTTCTTTGAAGGCTTATTATCTAATTACAAGATATCAACCAATGCTACTGTCATCACAATAATTTATAACCATCGTTTGTAAAATTCCGAGCACTTTTAAATGCATCGCTTGATCATAATATGCCCTGCCGTATAACCGACCCAAAAGATGACTGCTATAGGTGGGTTTGTTAGGTCACCACAGGGGTTAAGTCCAGTTATGAGAACCTTTTAATTAAAAAAAATCATTATTGTCTTTCTCATTACTTGATCATTCAGGATATAATTAAGCCAGCTTTAACCAATTATGGCAAATCTACTGACCAAAAAGCAAACAGCTTGCGCAAATTGCAAGTTGCATTTCGGAATTTTTGTCCTGAAATTGGGAAAATCTGTGGCTTTTTGCTATTGGGAATGGGTCCGATATTCGGTTCAAATTTGAGAGGAGTGACGGCCCTGTGATACATGTAGCATGCAATGGTGCAATAGCAAGACTGCAAGTAGCACCTGATTGTGCATCAATAGAGGCATGCATTCATACATGAAGGATTTACTGTCTACAGTTTTACACCCTTCGAATGAATTCGATCTATATGTAACATTTAACAATCTTCCTATTTATTGAATACACTGGGCATTAAAACATTCTTTCAACTTGTCAATATCAATGTCTATGACGGCACCATAGACGTTAAAAGTACGGCATCTTTCAGCATTTGGCTGATCTACAAATAGGCTGGGAGATCAAGTGACTAAAAAAAATCTCGACTTTTGATAGCATGATATGCCAAGGGTTCTTGTGGATCGGTGCAGATCAGAAACCCCTGGCAAGCAAAGATGCTGTACTGGGAGTTTTAAATATATTTTGGCAATATAAAACATGTAAAATGTCCCTTTTTTGTACAATAAATTCATCACATTTCATCTTGCCAACTTGGTCCACAGGCAGCACTTTACTGACTTTGTAGGTTAAATTTGAAATTAAATCTCTAAACATGACACGGTATTATATTGTCTCCCTTTTTCAGTTTACAGGTTCTGGTTTATACACATGGTAATGTAACAGAGACACTTATTGCCACTGCTGGGGTTTGAACCCGGGTCCTCTGGCACGGGTCCAGCACTCTACCGATCGAGCTAAAGGGTTAACCCACTAGCCAGAGCTAGTAGGAATGTCATATACCTGACTCTACCACATTGTCCCCCTCCTAGGAAAGAGTCGTCCTCGACTCTTCCAGAGTGCCAATGCCTGTGGGGCAAGGTTCTGAAGACAATCTCTTTCACCCGCCAGAGAATGCCCAGGTCCCAACGTGGGCGCCAAATGTAACAGAGACACTTATTGCCTCTGCTGGGGTTTGAACCCGGGTCCTCTGGCACGCCAGTCCAGCACTCTACCGATCGAGCTAAGAGCTAGTAGGAATGTCATATACCTGACTCTACCACAGTAACATTATTTTAAGTTTGCAACATATTATTTTTAAAACCTTAGAAAAGATAAATATACATGTATCATCGTCGCAATTTCATAACTCATATCTCTTAACAAAAACATCTTTATAGTAGGATGAGAAAATTCGGTCTGTTTAACATGTGTCGAGTTACCTAATATAATTCAATGTTACACAAACCTTATGAAACTTTGCTTGAGAACCCCTCAACCAAAAACAAAAACTCCGATTCATCATTTACGTTAAATATCACTTTATATCTTCATTCTTCGTTAATTTTGTGGAAACCGGCAACAAGACCACCAAGGTTCAGGGTCGTTAATAATAATGCGAATCTCGAGCCCGAATGAAATATTGCTACACCGTGCCAACTGTTTTGGCTTTAAAATTCAAATTAATGGAAAATCCACAAATATTATAAAATTTTCACTAGCGATGATGATTTCTCTAATGTGATGTGTCATTATGTCACTCTGTAGTTCGTACCATTTTGATTATGTCGCAGGATTAAATTTGCATTTATATTTAAAAGGAATAAGGAATCATTCGTAGAGTAATGTGAGCCAGGTGATAATTTCGGTGGGGGCGTGGTCAAATCCAATAAAGAAGCCCGAAGGCCTTTAGGATGGATTTGATTCCTTTTAAAATTACTTATATTTCTATAATTTTCAGCAATTGTACGATTAACTATTTGAATATAAATAAGCAAACCCCACTTGCACCCCAATTATACGTCATTTGAATTTATTGGACTGTATATTATAAAATCGATACGTAGTGTTATCACAGGCAAAGCCACTGAAAAATGTAAATATATATTGGTCAATGATGAACCTTATCTAATGTTAGACATGCAATGATGAATGAATGCAGTTGAATTTATTAACTAATCATGATAGGATTTCTTTTGTTGAGCAACGCATTGCTAAAACGTTTTTGAGTGTTTTTCTTACTGGTAAACTTCAAATTTACAATTAGTCACGGGGTAAGTCATTTATTATTTGGGTCAGCCACGCATAAATTATATAGGTATTATTATATAAAATTTGATATATAATCAATATTATTTTTTACGCAATCAAGGATTATAGAAAATATAATTAATACTTATATAAGTCATGAAGAAAGCTGACGAATGTTAAGCATTTAGATACGGAATTACTCACAGAAAGCTTATGTTAAGTTACCGGTATTTTACAGGCATTATCTCTGTCTCTCTGAGTTTTTCGAGCGTTCATTCCGAGGGAATTGTTTACAGTACTTGAACTTAGCAGATCTTTTTTTAGCCTCAACGGATATAGGTGCCCCATTTTTGAATAAAAAAAATTACAATAACAGCTGGTAGTAAGTTCTTTATTCCAAGAGACAAAAAAATCTCATAGGTGTAATAAAGGAACCAAGTCAATAGTAGGCAAACTTAATCATATGTATATGATACTCTCCAACGGAATAAGCCACATAAAGCACATGGTATCTAGAATTTTCTTTTTAAATATCGGTATCCTCTCCGTTTTATATGTATTAATTATAATAATTGTTATTTATTTAGGGGCATGACGTTATATTAATGCAATTAACCGTTATATATGCTTGTTTTATATTGATTTGACCTTTTATTTGCATGTAAAGAATATGTTTGTCATTTATTGTAGTGAAAAGGCTACATAAATTAAAGAACTTGTGCTCAATATTATTGTAATCATATAACGTTCAAAATAAGTTCAAACTAAAGCATGGAGTAAAATGAATGCACGCACTTATTAAAGCACTTTATTTCGTTACATATGCCTGTTTATTATTGTTTTATATTGATTTATCACCAAAACAAACCAAGCTCCGTTTGTTTTTAATATCACAATCCCCAAGAAAACCCTATTCCCGGGGAAACTTCCCTTTTGGTCATGTTCTCAAGCCCAGTGGGTTGTACTATGGAGTGTTGCGTGCAACGCATGTACTCTGTTGAAGCACTTTATTTGCCTGTTTTTGTATTGATTTACCCCGAAAAGAAATCAATCCCAATTTCCCAGAAATTGTAGCCCCTCCAATTAAGTCTTCTTCAATAAGCATGTAAATCGGCATAAACTGTATGATATATTAAGCTTAAATCATAATAGATAATAGGATATAGTCCCGGTAAAAAGGACAACTACCTGGATATAGACACACATTCTCTCACAAGACCCAAATTCCATACGCAGGAAGATCGCACTAGAAACATCAATGCCACGCAAAAATGACAAATGGAACAAAGTTTTAAATTAATGAAGCAGAAAGACTTGATGTATGATGCAAACAGACAAAATTCATGGTACCCAATTTTTAATGTACGGTACAAATTGACGATTGTTACACAGTTTTGGATGCATGGAAAACGGGCGAATGTTGCACAGCTTTTAATGCAAAGAACACAGGCGAAGGTTACACAATTTTTAATGTGTCAGCAGAGGATGCTCACTCCTCCATGGCACCTAACCCTAATTATATTTTTTAATAGGTCCGTGTTCGCTCTGCTCCTGTTTTGTAATTTTTCTTTGGACTTTTGAATTTGAACACTGTTCGTTATCACCACATGTCATGGTACAAATTGACGATTTTATGTATGATACAGATAGCCAAATGGTACACATATTGTGTATAAATAGTGCCTGCTTGGGAGGGTACCAGTTGAAATTGACACCCCGAGAAAACCATTGTCAACCGACGCGAAGCGGAGGTTGACAATGGTTTTCGAGGGGTGTCAATTTCAACTGGTACCCTCCCAAACGGGCACTATTTATTTTATTATACTGAATGTCTTAATTCTAGAGAAAATTTTACTGCTTTTATATAGAAAAGACTTGAGTTCTACGGCGAACCGTACGCGCATGTAACAATTCGTTCTATCGGCCCGTTGCCAAGTGTGTTGCTAACGCTTAGGGAAAGGGAACGGATTGTTAACCGCGTCTAAACCAATCAGATTTCAGTATTTAACATGAAAGTATAATAATGTCTTAGTATGTTACAAATAGACGAATGTTACACAATTTTAATGCATGGAACACATAGACAAATTGTACTCGAATGCATGGTACGAATAAAAGAATGTTGTGTGGGTAATTGGCAGTACACAAAAATAAGTTGTATCCACTGTTCAATAAATGAAATGTTTTTGAGGAAGGAGTCTTCTCGTTATCAGACATAATTCTAATATTAAGAAATTCAAAAAATGTTGACATAGTCAAACAGATCATCTATCAGTTTAATCGAAATTTGACCTTCTTGTTTTCAAATAGAGGCCAGGTCAAGGCCACGTAATATCTTTTATTAGTCCCCAGGCCCTACCAGTGAAATCAGAGGGGACTAAAGTCTTTTATAATGCTATCTTTCAATCTGTCTTTTAGTCATTCTATCTTTTTCATCAACTTAAAGGATGATAAAAATAAATGTAGCTATCTGCAGTTATGTAGACATCTGTTTAAGATACGACGTTTCTATTGATTGAATATCAGAATGTCTATCAGCTTATACTACTGAATTTGAATAAATATTTAAACTAAAATTGAGATTGCTTACCCCGCATTTCATCTACTTTTCTAAAAGTTTGAAGACATTATTATTATTTTTTATGTTTCCAATATTAAAATATTTCTGATTTTTACATATTATGAAGACTTTATATAAAGGTATAAATGGACATAAAAGCTCATATACATGTATTGACCATTTAATAAGAGAGAAAATCCGATTTTAGTGATTTTTTCACACAAATCTATTTATAGAATAAGAGCTTAAAAAGCTAATAAAAATGTAACTCGATTGGCAAATCCTATTTTAAAAACATATTCTGAAACCCAAGTATCTTATCATTAGCTCATATTAGTTGAAAAAATCCAACACTAATGTTATTGTTTTAAAAATGCTAAAAAGACTCATGGATCTACAGCAATTATGATTTGCAAAAACATGTGATATTTTCCTACGCCAATGTTCCGCCAAAAATATAGTCCTTGTTAGAATCTAAGCTTTTATTACTATTTCTATGCCAAGTTGTATGATAGTAAAAATAAAAATAAAAATATGATATGTTAATTTTCTTTCATCATAATTTAATAAACATTTAATCAAATTTACTTTTGACAAGTCGAAAACCAGAAAAGACTTCTTTCTTAAATGTAGATATACATAGACAAACGGTGAACACATTGGTCTATGCATAGTACTCATACATGTATTTTAATTAACAGAACGGCACAATAAGTGTTTTATGTTTGGTACACATAGACAATTGGTACACAATGTATCATAAATGGTAAACTTAGACGAAAAATTTACTGTTTTTGATGTTTGATAAACAGTTGTTACTGTATGGTTTACAGGTTTTTAAAGTATGTTACGACTAGACAAAGTTAACACAGTGTTAATGCATGGAACACACAGGCGACGTGAGCACAAAGTTAATGAATGTAACATACAGACGAAGTGAACACAAAGTTAATGCATGGACCACATAGACAAAGTGAACACAGTGTTAACGTTTATGCATGGAACACATAGACAAAGTTAACACAGTGTGTATGCATGGAACACACACTGACAATCGGTTCACAGTATCTTATATGTTTAGATATAATTTTGAATGATACACATTTTTTATGCATGGTGCACGCTGATGGATTTTTAAACGATTTTAACAGATTTTAATATATGGCACTCATAGACAAGTGTTACACAGTTTTCATGTAAGAAACGCATATGTGTGATATGTTTTCAGGAATAGAATTTGCTGTTGCCGTCAACATTTCTGAACTTTTACCTTTAGATATGAGCTTGATCAATGCGAGTAAAAAGAATGAATTTGTCAAAATATAAGGTCACTTTTCAAAGATACCAAAATTACACCATGATAAATAAAGCAGAGTTATAATGTCACGTATTAAAGAAATCAAAATTACACCATGATAAAGTAGAGTTATTAAACGCTATAATAAATTTCTGAAATTTCTGGAAAGTGCAGTACAGTAAATCACATCAATGAACGGCGAATATATGTAGAATTATTATCCGTTATATATCAGCTTTAATGTTGAAAATGTTAGATTTGGTGAGTTTGGCTTATTGAGTAAAGATTAATCCAGGGGGTTGTAAAACTGGGTATGATCACATACATGGAGTTTTCCTTGTTGATTTCTGACCGTTATAAGTATTAAAATTATATACTATAAAGCTGCATTGCTTTATAAACAGATAAAAAGAGAGAAAAGACGTAAACCACTTGTGATATTTTAGTTTGATTATGATTCATTAAACATGAGTTTAATTTGGGACTGTTTTTGCTAGTGAAAGGCGTTCCTCTGGCGGTGTTGTATGCTAATGAGGGGCGTTCCTAGATGTTGATAAGTACCCCCTACACGGTCACAATCTGAACCAATGTTGTATATAAAGACCTGGATGCTGTGTTAAGCCCCGCGGTAGTGAGCAGTATGAGGCTTGTAATCACACTAACGACTCTGTCTTGTGTGCTATGGCAGGTGTCCGCCATGGCTGTCCATGGGGGGTGGAACTGGGAGAAATGTAGGAAACAATACGAGCAACTCCGTGCTGAGGTTCAACAGCTCCAGGAAACAGTCGCCTATCTCAAAAGCTCCGTCTCTAAATACTCCTCTTATTACGTTAAAGGTGAGTGAGAGTAGAAGTCTAAATCATTAAGTGTGTACATAAAAAGATAATTTGAAAGAAACAGAGTCAGATGATTTTTATAATTTCAGCCCACCTAAACCAAAGGCGTAAGGGAGAAATTTTCATAAACATTTGTGTTGTCGTCTTTTTCATTTTTTCCCCATTCCCCCAACGTCAACCAAAATTGACAAAACAAATTTGGAGTAAAGGATATAAAATTATTTTCGTTGAAATTTCTGATTCATGTCTCCTTTGAAGAAAAAATGATAAGTAAAATGGAAAACATGATTTAAATTCAGGCAGTTTTCTTCCAATTTTGCATTTAAAAATGAGGTTTAATTACGTTTAGTTTGATACATAGGCTACTGTCTGCGAAATATATAGGATACAAAATCCAGACAGTTCTGTCTGATGAGTTTATTTAAACAATTTATTTAAACATACGGAAAATGTAAGTCAAAACAAGTTTTAATTTCTTTTATATAAGAAATAAATGTGATTGAATTGAATCAAACAGAAATTCGAATTTTTCTTTCCTACATGGAAAATAGAGTAAATGTTAATGAAATTCATATTCATATGGTGATTAATCAACTTCTCTAACTGTAGGATTAAGTTGACTAACATTATTCAGGCAAAGTATGTGGCCCATTTGCCTTTTCTTTAAGTTCACATTAGAAAAATGGCAAAACGCATTTTTTCATGTTCTATTGAAAACCTACATGTTTCTAATCCATAGATGTAATTTGTACATGTGCCTTTTTGTGATGCATATATTAGATAACTAACTCATCAGCACTTGAAAAAGCATTATTTAGTTAAAAGAAAACCAAACAAAATTATTTCTCCGAGATAAAAGTGGTATTTGGTTAAAAATTAAAATTGGCAGCCTGTCTTTAAATAGGAAGATGACCAATTAAAAAAAAAAGACATTTGAATGAACAAATATAGTTTTCCATGATACATGCACAATCTTGAAATGATATAATGAAATAATAGATGAAGTATAAATTATCTGCTGTGCATTTTAGTTCAAAAGCGGATATGTTTTCCCATGTAAGAATAATGACTATATTATAGATGATCTAAAATCGAATTGACTGATATACCTTTAAAAAAATGATGGTGACATTTTAATTTTCTTAAGTTCATCTAGCACAGAATGAACTCATTCAGTCAACGGAATGTTAATTGGTCTTAAAACTGTGTGAACGGCAGCGTTATGACATTTAGCCTCCTTTAGTCACCTTTCAGTAATCTTTATTTCGACAGAAGGGCAGAGGTACATGTACATCCTGTGTAGGTTTTTAAAAAAAAAATTCTTAAATTACAGTTTAAGCATTTAAAAATGGAAATGAAATCAAAGTAGTACTGGTACAAATGATTATTCAACACTTATATTTAATAAATATGATACATTTTTTTTGTGTATCAGGTCCGAGTGGCCCTCCTGGGCCTGCAGGGCCGATGGGACCCAAAGGAGACCCCGGAATACAAGGAGAAAAGGGAAATCCCGGAAGTCAGGGAGCACCTGGAATGAAAGGTGACCAAGGAATACAAGGACCTAAGGGAGAAAAAGGGGACCGAGGACCCCGAGGATTCACTGGTAAATCTGGGGAAAAGGGCGACAAAGGAAATACTGGGCCCAAGGGAAATACTGGACCTCAGGGTCCGCCAGGAGAAAAAGGTCAAAAAGGAGAAAAGGGCGAGAAAGGAGAAAGGGGACCAAGAGGATTCAGAGGTGAGAAAGGTGATAAAGGAGATCCAGGTAATCAGGGACCTAAAGGCGACCAAGGACCAACTGGATCACCCGGACTTCCTGGAAACGAAGGGAAAAGGGGACCAAGGGGTCCTCAAGGTCCACAAGGAGAACAGGGCCCTAAAGGAGACAAAGGAATACAAGGTCCAATGGGACAAAAAGGCGATCAAGGGGAGAAGGGAGATCAAGGTCCAAGGGGTCTCCAAGGCAACACCGGACCAAGAGGTCTTCCTGGTTTGCCGGGAGCTCAAGGACCACGAGGAATGAAAGGAGAAAAAGGAGATGATGGTCAAAAAGGAGAAAAAGGTGACACTGGACCTAGGGGTCCACGAGGGTTTAAGGGTCCCAAGGGTGACCAAGGCTCACAAGGACGAAGGGGACCACCTGGTGAAAAGGGAGAAAAGGGAGAGAAAGGCGAGAAAGGAGTCAAGGGAGACAAAGGCGACACAGGAGTGCAAGGGCCTCAGGGAGAGACTGGACCTAAGGGTGATCAAGGACCAATGGGATTAATAGGACCGAAGGGTAAAACAGGACCGAGGGGACTACGAGGTTTCAGGGGTCCTAAGGGAGACAAAGGGGATCCAGGAATTGTGGAAAAAAGTTATACATACTAACATATGAATCGTTTTGTCATTTATGATAAGGTACCGATGTTGTATTGATTGTAATATCACGCAGTAAACTATAAATGATTGATACATATAATGATTATTTAGTTATTATATTTATTGCCAAAACTTAAAGGGTCCTAGACACGATTTGAGATGAAAATTTTATATTTAATGTTCATGTATAAAATGGTTTACTTGTGTATATTGAATAAGTCACCAAAATATGAATGTTAGAAATCAAGTAATAAGCGATATACAGAAGAATGAAAAAATGACAATAACAAAGCGTCAACCATCTCAGATATCCATAAAACGAAATACAAATTCAAAGCAGAGAAACATGGACCTCCAAAAAGATAGAGGTAGGATCAGGTGCCTAGGAGGAATGAGCATCCTCTGCTGACTGGTCACACCCGCCGTGTGCTCTTTGTCGTAATCGGGAAAAAACGGAAAAGTCAGGAGACAATTAGGTAATTAATTATGGTCTTACTATTAGTATGAAAAACGTCAGTCAGCATGCGACCCAGTGGAAGATTGTATTTGCTGACAAGGTCGTTGTATCGACCATAGAACTTACGGAAAGATGACTTCAAACGAGAATGTATATAGTCCTGTTTTATCAACTTGTTTGGCAGTAGCTTGCCTCGCCTTAGAAACTGTTCATACGAAGAGCATGCCCTTGTATATCGAATTAACTGAGAGACAAAAACACCATATGTTGGTGATGAAGGTATATTGCTACATAAGTAAGGAAAGTTGACTATAGAAAAATTGAAGTCATCGCGTTTATCAAAGTTTTGTTGTTAGGTTACCATCAATGTCCATTTCCAGTAAAAATAATCAAATTATAAAACAGATGACGCAACTCTGTGGTATCTTTTATTTCAAGTTCACTCGGATGAATATATCGAGTCGACGTAAGTATGGAAATAACAATTGTTGATTGATAATACGTCGCCGATATACCTGAATGTTGAGTTGAAGGGCACAGCGAGTGATTTATTTTTTTCACGTACAAGTTTTTGAATAAATTTTGCTTCATAAGAATACAAAAATAGGTCTGCTAACAATGGGGGACAATTGGTACCCATGGGAATTCCAACAGATTATTGGAAGACTTGATTTCAAAAACTACATAGATGTTGTCTATCAGAAACTCAAGCATCTTTTTAATGTCAACTTCAGAGTACTTGTTTGTGCAATCAGAATGGTTTTTAGCAAAATAATTTTTTAGATTTCCAATGACAAGTTAAGCATTTTTACGACTTCCATTTTTATTGAAGAAACAACTGTCGGTGATATCAAAAAGCCTAGAAGGAGGAAGCATCCTCTATTGACCAGTCACACCTGCCGTGTGCTCCTTGTCACAATTGGGCATGTTATGATCGAGATAAATGTCAATAATGGTAAAATATCATAATAGGGAAAAACAAAACGTTTAAGATTTGGTTTGTGTGTGATGGTCAAAATACAAATCTTGAGCAAACACGGACCTTCATTATATTAGAGGCGGGATCAGTTTCCTAGAAGGAGTAAGCATCCCCTGCCAACCGGTCGCACCCGCCGTGTGCTAATTGTCAAGATCATGAAAAATGGAAAAAACCGTAGTCAGTTCGGTGTTTAAATTATGGTCTAACAAGTATGAAAAACGTCAGTCAGCATATGTCTTAATGAAACATTGTACTTGCTGACGGGTCATTGTATCGACCATAGAACTAACGAAAAGATAACTTCGAACGAGACTGTTGATATTCTTGTTTCAACAACTTGTTTGTTAGTAGATTGCCTCGTTTAAGAAACTGTTTGCATGCTCTTACAGAACGAATAAGCTGAGAGACATAAACCCAAAAGCAAGTGATGATGGTATATTTGCTACATATGTAAGGGAAGTTGACGATAGAAATATTAAATCATCATATATTATAGTGTTGTTGTTAGGTTACCATGAACTTCTTATTTTAGTAGATTATCCAAATATGAAAGAGATTTTCAGAATATGTGGTGTTTTTTATTTCAAGATCACTGGGATATATTGAGTTAACATAAGAGTAAAAGTAACGGTTGTTAATGGTTGAAACATCACCAATATATCTAAATGTTGAGTTGAGGCCAAAGCAAGTGTTTTATTCTTTTCTTGCACAAGCTTTTGAATAAATTCTGCTTTACATGAATATATAATAAAGCAGCTCGTGTTCATAAATTATTTTGTCAGCAACAAAAAAGCAACATTAGATTGAAACTTATACCAATACAACACATATGTAAACAATCACAGGACTCAATATTGGAGCTCAAATATATCGTAAGAAAGAATTTATGATCAATCAGATGCACAGACAATGGTTTTGACGACCGTTAAAATCTTTTACCCATCTTCCCTTCTCTTAAAAATTTCGATCATTGTTTAATAGATCAACATTTGAGTAAACCAAGCTATGATATTTGTAAGTCATTTAAAGTAAGGAATTAAGACATATGCTTCCGTACAAGGGGGTTTTATTAGTGGTTTATCATACCAGCACATACAGTACTCGAGTTTTAAAATACCTTATCCATAATATCCGGACATTTACAGCTCGTCGAAGTTGCAAAGTTTCTTTTCAAAATATTCTTTACTATTTTACTATATAGCACAAATAATAGATAGTAAACAAATTTATTATTGGATAAAAAGAACTACAAACTGTTTGATACATGATGGATTTGTTTCCGATACATGCTGAAGTGAAGATATTCACAAAAACTGATCTTAAGAAAATAAATGTTAAAAAATTCAAGACTAACATCATTAAAATTTGTTTTAAAACGCATTTGTTTCATTTTAGTTTCGGCATATATGATTGAGTTTTGTGAAATATATGTAAAAAAAAAACATTTAAATTTGGCTATTTTGTAAAAATTTGCGAACCAATTATGAATTGTAAGCAGAGGATGCTCACTCCTCCTAGGCACCTGATCCTACCTCTATCTTGGAGGTCCGTGTTGCTATGCTTTGAATTTGTATTTCGTTTTATGGATTTTTGAGATGGTTGACGGTTTGTTATTGTCATTTTTTCATTAAAGCGCACGTGACGTCATTTTTAGATCACTTTGTTATAATTTTATAAAAATGTAATAATCAAAATTTGATTATGATAAAGTACATGATTCCTATTCAGGATTATGCAAAACAACACACATTTAAGTATATGTTTTAAACAAAAATTGTCCAATCAAAGCTTTATGTGAATTCACCCTATTTCAATGGACATGTTAACGATAACTAGCACTTATTATTTTGTTTTGTAAGATTTGTAAGGCCGGGAATTTTAAGCAAGTGGGATTTTAGTTGCATTACGTTTTTGAAAAACAACCTGTTATAAAGTGTTAAATGCATACTCAATTTAATGATAGCATTAATTTGTAACTTACAAATTGTGTAACTCACGTGTAGTTGAAAAGCAATAATTTGACCCCTAAAAGATGAAATTAATGCCATGCAACTCAAGAGAGTGTTAAGTTTTGTCAATATGTCAATTGGTAAGTTAGATTAATATTAGGGATAGGGTTTGTTTTAGGGGAGGACCATGCTGTTTTGTCATTTCTAGTTGATCATGCTACTTAAAGTAGTCATTACTTTACCTAGATTATTTTTAACGTACTGGAGCGATTAATTTTTATGTCATTTATCTTCGATACAGATTTTTTTCCTTGCTTTAATGGAATTTAGAATGAATTAGAACAAAAATCATGCAACTCAAATTTAAAGTGTTTCTGGGGTGATAAAATATGTTTTGCTGATATTCGACATTTGATGATTTAACTAGAACTAGAATATTGTTACTAAATAAGCATCTTTTTTTCAAACCGACTTAAAGAACAACTAAGGGAATGAATGGATTTTTTTGATATAGTACTACACATACTATCCATGTAACAAAATGAATATAAAATACATAAAGATAACAAGTAAATTACAGAATAACAGATTTGTCGTTTCTTAACAACTTTATCTGAATTTTCCTGAATCGTTGCTTTTAATTGATTTCTGTACAGCTGCCATTAGCCAACAGTTTTTGGACTGTCCTCATTCATTAACACAATATCGCCTTCCTTGATCTCAAGGATTCTAAGCATTTAATTAAACTATAGAAGAAATCAAATTAATCTAATTCTCTGTCAAGCTAAACTAGTATATATTTTTAAAATTTAAACCACATTGTTCTTCATTGAGAGCATTGCTCTCTTTCATTTCAACAATGGTTTTCAGATAGTATCATTTCAAGACGCAGTTCACATAGAAACCCAACTCCCAATTCTGTGTATATAAAACAAAATGAAAAGCTATATAAAACTGTATTATCGCTTTCTTTATAGCTGAGCTGCTGATTTCCACTTACCCGAACGATCGTTAAACAAAATGAAAAGCTAAATAAACTGTATTATCGGTTTCTCTATAGCTGAGCTGCTGAATTCCACTTACCCGAACGATCGTCAACAAGCTCTCTTCAACTTTCGTTTTAATGTATGCAAGTTTTAGTACGTCACAACTTGTGTTAAATATAGCTCTGAGATATATGTCTGCGTAAACAAATGCATTGAAAAGATCCACCAAAGGGTTAGGTACATTTGTCGTATGGGTCAATAGTTTGGATCTATTTCGCTCCACAACCAGGTGATTTTTACTTGTGATGTAATAAAGGGGTCAATTCTGCTTAGAATTACACTATATTGCAAAACAATTCAAATGTACATTTTCTTTTATTGTGTACAATGCTTAACTTAGGCATCTCTGTCAACCAAAGCAGCAAGGTTTACTTGGCACCAATAAGTTCGTAATTTTGATTGTACGGTCGAAATACAAACCAAAAACAACAAAAAGCGAAACACTATATTTTGCCTGCATAACGTCACTATTTCATGTATTTATCTTTTTTACTAAAATGGCTTAAACTTAGCATTAGCATCCTCTCCGTCTTTTGCGTAGTAGGACAGACTGGCCGCAGGCGTCGACCAACATGAAACCAATTTGTTGTTCATTGACATTGATTGTATAATATTTGAGATCTATTGTAATCGACACATTGACCATTGTTTTCTAGGACAAACTATTTCCTTAAGTTTGTTATTTATTAAAAATTCAATCAGAAAAACGTGCGTTTGCAATGCATTGTCAACGGAATGTTTATATAGGAAGTTTAAATTTTGTTTTCTAGTGTCTGACAATACAGGATTCATTTATAGTGAATGTTTAGAAACGGTGTCAAAATTCAGGACAGTAACAGATTACTATTTAGGTCTTTCGTTTCCAACGAAAGACCTTGTACTGATTGTGATGGCTTTTCTTATTATAATTCTTCCTTTATTTTTCTCGAAGCCTGTTAATATCTCGCTTGTTTTTCATCCAATTTCATTCAATTTTTCAGGGTAAATTCTAATTTTCATACGATACGGTCTATATGGTACAAAACCTGTGGAATCACTTCTTCTGGTTTTCGAGTTATTCCCATATCCAAACATTTTTAAAGAGCTCCATCCGGACAATGCTCGAAGACGGTAGAAAAAGATTTAAAGTTATAAATATTTAATATAGACATCTGGAACGTTTTCCTCCTGGGTTTCATTTTTCGAATTTCTCAAATAATACTACTTTTAAAAAACTTAATTGAAATTAACGTTACTAAAAAAGTTAAATTTTGCGATCGTTTTCACTTCGTAGCTTTTTTATATTGAAATATTTTCTAAATACATATAGAGGAAAAGTTGTGCAACATACAAAGGAGGGCTTCCGTCAGGGACACCATAAAAAGGGGGTGGCTCCTATAACTAGGGATCTAGAGCCCTTGAAAATATTAGCTTTTTAACTCGTTAACGATACAGTTTTCGATATGGACGTCGCTGGAAAAGTTGTTCTGAATGATCCAATTTATCTCATGAACTTGTTCTTGTATATAGGTATTGCGTACATTAAGAGTAAAAAGCTAAAACTTTAAACAGGTACCAGTGGCTTTTACCTAGCAAATAAACTGTTACTCCTTGAACATAAAAATAAAATAAAGTCGCATTATGTTATTCTATACTACATGGTATGATAAAATAAGAATAAGGGTTTTTTCACAACTTATTTTAGGATTATTGTTTTGTTTTTTTGTTAAGTCCTTATTTAACACATACCTTTTAAAGCAAGAAGTGGAAAATGGTTTCATTTTTTAACTTTCATCGAACACATAATTTAAATAAGAAATATTTAAATTCTGATACTGCAATTGCATTCTAAATCTAATCTCCAAGTATTTCACTCAATCCTTAGATGTCACTACAATATTTATTGAATAAATACAACTCGAAGTTTAGACAATTTGAAATCCTTTCTGTAAAAACACACTCACAGTCTATGAGAGCAAGAACATATATTGATACTTGAAAGAATATAACACTTTCAAAGCTATATGCAGCTTAGATATATCCCAATTTATCTTTTATTTAATAATTCCACCAAAGTTTTACGCAGGAGGTCAAGTAACTCCTTTTTTTGGCTTGCATTATTAAGAAATGAACCGATTGGTGTAGCTCCAACAAGAGTCTGCACAGCACGTACTACAATTTCCTTCTGTTCGTTGTTAAGGCTTTTTAATGCAACAATAATAGGCGTTTTCGCCTGTGACCACAGATGCGGTATGGTTAGCCCTGCAGCCCCCCCGATCATTGCGCCAAGTGGTCCACCGATCATGCCACCCATAGCAATGCCTGCTGCCGCTGTGAATAGCTGATTGGGTATCCCGAAAGCATTAGATTTGAACTCATCATGTTCTTCCAGAATAGTCAGAAGTTGATCGAAATAATGATACTGATTCATTTTCTAACTGATAATGCTGAAAAATAGATACACAAACAATAGTTTTAGATTGTTTTGAGGTGGAATGCTTAACAACATTATTACTGTTCTTCCTATTAAAGAAAGCCTTGCAACTTCTTTTCTGAAAATCCCAATATATTTAAAAGTTTTGTTTTATAATAATGATTTTTTTATGCTTTATGGTCTATAGAGCCAACAAATCAACATGTAGGAATTTTAAATCAATTTAAAGAGGAAGTCTCATCTATTAAAAAAAGACAGATAAGCACCAGTAAAAGCGATACTTTCATTTAAGATAAAGTGTAGTTTTTATTATATAAATTTAAATTCATATATTTCCTAGAAGATGAATAAAAAGCTGACCAGAGGAGCAAACTTTTGTTAAATAAAGGTGTTTAAAACATCTTCCTCAAAACCCGACAACGTGATCTTAATAGCTGTTTGGAGCGGTTATGAAAAGTATCTCTTTAAATAAAACACCTGAAAGGATTATGAAAATTTTATAATGAAAATTCATTATTTTACATACCAGATCCTCTGAGTTTTTTTTGATACTTTGCTTTTGCTATCGGGCCTTCCCAACCGAAATCAAAACCTGGGAATTTCCGGCAATACTGAAACTAACAAAGTCAATACGATAATGCATTTAAATAGCAAAATGCTTGAATATTTTTCAATGAACAGGAGCCAAATCTAAGTCTTGTTTGTATGGTGGGATATTTCTGCCCCTACATGCAATTGCAAGATCAATTATGTCAACATGCAAGAAAATTATTTTAACATGCGAGATAATTATGTCTACATACAAGTTAATTATGTTGACATGCAAATTACAAATCTTTTAAGAGATTCCTACTTTTATGAGTAAATTCATTTACGTACGCCCGTATCTGACATCCTAGATTTACGATGCAACATAATTATGACAACATGCGCCATTTTTTATGTTGAAATGCGACTTATTTATGTGAACATTCATTATGTCAAGGAAAAGATTTGATTTGGACGTTAAGGTAAGAATAAAGTTGTGTTTGAAATTGCCAATAAAAAAATTGTTCTATTACAGGAAGGGCTATCGTTTCCTACGCATTGTATTTAAAGGTTTACAACAGGTGTTGGTTTAACTAGAGAAGGTGTGATCGATTAATTCTGCTTAATATAAAAGAACCAAATATGAGTTAAATTTTTGTCTTCATATTCCATACTACCAATATATTTTTATTCTAAAAGTGAAAGAGCATCTCTTGAAAAAATCATTCTATTCTGTTATGATGAATTTATTTCTAAGCAGGTACATCTTCTTGGGTTTAGTTTGAAAGTTTAAGTTTAAGGTTTAAGGTCTTTAACTTTATCTTATTCTGATACCAAAAGGTACACATGTCAACAATTACCATTTAACATTGGACTTAACACTATTTAAGTCTTAAAATTTGAAGGAAACATTGACCGACAGTGCACCTGATGCATTTCTTTTCTATTAAATAATCCTTAAGCTTTGACCTTTAGAATAGAGAAAATGACACTAAAGGAAAATGTGTTCTGCTTTAGAATAAGTAACCATTCGTTTGTACATGCATCCCCTTTTCTGTGCTGGTAGTGGGAATTGAACCTACTGTTTTTCCTGGTTGAGAACAGGAAATGTGCTTGAATACACCATATCAGCTTTCTGTAAAAGTGGTTATTTACGCGTGGGGGAAATTTACACTAGTTACACTGTAAGCTTAAAACCGCGTTAAATTCCCCCGCGTGTATGGTAAAATCATGAATAATTTAGAGTGGTAAATCACGCATCTGCGTATTTAACACCCACGCGTATTGTTTGACCATAGAAAACGCGTACTTAACCACCAGCGTAAATAAGCCTTTTTACAGTATTAGTGAATCTTAATCTAATATTTACGTTCAGTTTCCCCTTATGTTTGCATATGCGACGTTCAATAATTTCCTATGAATACACTTTACCTTTGACATGGCGCATGACTCTAGGAACTACAAACAATTTCTATTTATTTGTAACACCTCTAAATATACCACAGATTCAAAGTAAAATATAGAGACTAAAAACATACTACATGTAGTCTACTACATGTTTTAATCAGGAATACAAATGTAAAGAAAATGGATGATGATTCCAAAGCAGATTTCATTCTCAGATTTGAAGATATTGACATTCTAAAAATGTACAACTCAAATAACGACATAGATTCACTGCTCCTTATAAGAATTGAGGGCCAACACCCTGCTTTAGACCAAAATCAACCAAAACCAGGATAATCTGATTCCTGTGACCAGCCACAGGCAAAATAATTTATAAGACTTGAATTTGCTATTCATTCAAATATCTTACTAAGAGTAACATAATCATTAATAGTAAAAATATTTAACACAAATCAAAACCGAAGTATCGTAAACAAACCACATTTTCCACAGAGATTCAAAATTGTTGCAAATGAGGAAATGGAAAATTGTTTTGACTCCAGACAAGCAAAACTAACAAAAAGAAATACAGCGTGGGGATTGAAGATCTTTCAAGGTAAATGTGTTTTCTGCAATTTGACATTTGTATAAAAATCTTCAAGAGTCAGTATTTATTGCAAAAATTACACAACAAAACACAAGGCCCCATAAATTACACAATGTCAGTTTCAAAAACACAACTCACTCTTTTTAGATTGGAACATTAAATGTGTCAACTCACGCCAGTCATCTCTCGCGTTTCTATTGTGAATCCAGACCTAAAGAAAAACTTGATGATGATGATGATGATGATGATGATGAGCCTTTGTATCCCAAAACACTTTGATCAATTTGCCACCCCCCAAAAATTACGTCCAACTTGAAAACTCACCATCCCCATCAGCACATGAGACCATGAGTCTCATCTCGTCAAATTCACACCCACCACCTCGTCTTCCATGCCAGCAACATTGCCAACAATCAACATGAACATGCAAAACATTAATTTTGGTAATACTATCACCATTATGTGTCAGGGAGTGTCACTTTATATGCTATCTAATAAGGATGGAGTGTGAAAAATAAACAAAATATTCTTCATGTTATTGTAATAAAGAAATAAAAAAAGAAATATTAAAGGATTAAGAGGTATTAAATTGTGAAGACTTAAAACGGAATACATATAGTGAGTCGGTAAACACGTTAAAGAATACACTTCTTAAGTTACAGGCACACTTTAAGTTACAAACGCTCACTTTTTTAAGTGACAAAGCACATTTTTAGCCAGTAAGTTACAAAAAGCGTGCCTTAAAGCTACAAAAGCACACATGTTCCTATTCTGGATATTATTAAGTTTTTTAGTAGTTGGAATCAAAACTAAGAGATAATGATAAACTCCAGTACCCGCAACGTTATTTTTTTTTTACAAAATAAACGATAGGACACGATTCACACACGATATGATAGAATTAACGCACGATAGAACAGTATACACGCACGAAAGGATAGGATTGATACATGATAGGAAAGGAAAACGATGTTTATGATAAACGTATACTCGCGTTAAACGATGTTTACGATTAACCTGATGATGGCAGCATTTGAGAAAGAACACGTAGGAATCGAGATATACGCGGAATTTCTTGTTATTAACAAATACCGAGTTGTTAATCATTGCTGCATCATTATATAATTTATAAAAATGACCAGATGAAACTCATCAACAAAACGTTTAGCTTAAATGGACAATGAATTATCTGTATTTTTAACATTGATTTCGTTACCCAAGCTGATCGCCGCGAACATTTCAACTCGAGATCAAATTACACGGAAAATAGCGGGTTCAAAATCCATTTAAAACGAAGCATATTACTTACAAATGAAATAAATGTTTACGCAGATATACACTCCACGTACGATTTGTTTTTTTTTTTTTTATAAATGTTTTAACTACCCCAGAACATGTAAAAGCATTCTTATAACCAAGGTTAGGGAGCCTTGGAACTCTATAAGTTGACATGATAATATACAGCATATATTGTGATATGGGGTATTTTTGTAAATAACATCATTCATACCCTCACTCATTTAGTTGCATGTATATGCACATTAATCTTTATCATATACAAGTACAAAGAAGCAGCATTTTACAGTGAGACAAAAATAAAGTACTCTGTAATATCTAAGATCATAGGGACAAAAGGCTGAAAATCAAATGTTATTATTTAAAGGACAGCCTTGTCCATCTAATATAATATCATAACCCTAATCCTAACCCTTAAAATAAGTTTTGTCTTTTCCACCATATGTTGTTAACATTCATGTCTAGTTCCTTTTCCCATTTCAATTCAGATTTTGGTTTTTTCTATTTCTCATCAGTATAAATGTCATAAAAGTTTCTTGAGCCTGGCTTATTTTTCCTAATCATCCGTAAAAATTCTTGATAATATGGCTTATATTGAAAAACAGTTCTGCATCATAGTTTAACTGTAAGTTTTTAATACAATCTACAATTCCTTAAAAAATGTGTAAATGGAGGCTTAATACCATATTAGTTACAAAATAGTTCATAGTTCATTAATGTACCCTCATTGTTGAAAAAATTTAGTATTTGATGTACACCTTTTAAAAAACATTGCTTATAAAGGACATATTTGTTGTTAATTTATATATAGACTCATTAAACCATATAGGGCTTAGAATAGATTGTTCACTGTCAGTACATTTTCTCAGTTCAAAGAATGACCAACAAAAAAATCTTTCCAAAACAAGTTTTTACAAGTTTTTGACAACCCTAACCCCAACCCTATTGTAATTGTCTTCCAACAATTGTCATGTTTAAAACGTTTGGAAAAATACTTATTATAAGTCTTTCCAGCTTGACTGACAGGCATCATTAAAAAATTACGAAAGCCCTGAAGGAACATGCTGATTAAAAAAAAAAGCAAAAGGTAATTCGAGATTTCGAATTACACAACTCGTTTCCATAGATTATCAATTCGTTCTCTCGGATTGATAATCCGTTATCACGAATTACTAACTCGTTCCCACAGATTATCAATTCGTTCCCTCGATTTAAACAATCAGTTCTCTCGGATTGTAATACGTTTTCTCGGTTTGAAAAATCTGATCGAACGGATTTGAAATAGTTATTACGTTTTGATGAATTTATTCATCTGTCATATCCCTCATATTAATCAGTACCTAGAACGGGCACTGGAATGGAACATAAAGTAAGTATATTAATTAAAGCGATTAGACGGTAATTTGGACTAAAGTAATATATATTTATGTATACACCGGTATGTGCAAAAATATGTAAAACTCGATGTCTTTGCAACTTTTAATTGTCTTAATGAGTCCCGGTCTAGCTATCTTTAATACTTTAATTCATAAAAAATACATTTTCTTTCAGGAGAAACTCTACAACTCAATTCACCAGCACTTCCACTTTGATTTACAATACAAAGACATTGTAAACGTTTTATTTCTAAAACATGGCATCGTGATGTCCACTCGTCAGCTTAAAAGACACCTTAAAAATTTGAATCTTACAAATAAATCTTAGAAATATAATTTTTCCTCTGAACAATTCGTTTTTAGTTTTGTATCCAATCAGTTGGAATCATCTGGACAAAATCATGGCAACAGATGGATGTATCAAAAATGTAGGTTAAATGATTTCAAAGTGAAAAGAGAAAATATTAGACTGTTGTTGCAGGTGATTGATCCACATGCTGTGGATATCAGATTGAGAAGGAGATTGAAAAGGCGAAACTATGGTCTAAAGGACCCAATAAAGTACGACAAATTAAAAAACATGCATCCATATACATATGTACATGTATGCCTTTTTAACGAAGTAGCAGGTCTGTGGAATGCTCATTATCTGCAATCCACCAAAGAAGTATTCGAAGATTTACTTCTGATATATATATTTTTCCGGAACAAGTTCAATACTATATTTGTTCAATCGATGTAGAAGTTCTGGAGCTTTGTCGACGCGAATGTACAATCGAAAACGTATTTCCATGTGACGAAGAAATATTTGAACTCAGTTGCATTTTCATGGAGAAACAGAACTTTGACCCACCCTTAAATATTGTTGAGGAAAAGGACCTATACATAAATTTTCGTTCCTGGATCATGAATATGTTGTAGTCTTTCAAAATACAAGGAGATACAATTGATATAACATGTTGTTTTGTATATATGATATATCACAAGTTAAGCCCATTTAAAAGATTTAGGGCTGTCATGTCGACGACGAGTTAAAACTTAGTTGAATATATTTTTTGAAAAGTTCATAATTAACACGAAACGTTATAGTTTCCAAGAGTTATAGTTTTGGTAATTAAAGACTGAGCTATCAATTAACTAAACACGAGAAGGCAGAGAGGATATATTTTGTCTTTAGGTCTAACAAATTATTTTTGAGAGTTGATTTTTATCAACTCTCCTAAGCAGTTACTCTGACAAACCGGAAGTGAAACAGTGTTTGGACTTAAGCACAAATTAATACCGCTGACAACACTTAGTTCTTGAAAATAATCGATAAATTCGATGTATTCTGAAGCATCGTTTTTCAAGGAAACTTATATATAAATATCTTGAAAATAGTCAGATTTTAAATGGTACGAACAATTTAGATTTTTTTTGCAGTCGTATGTATTCCTATGCTAGAGTTCAACCAGAGGCTCGGCTGTCTCCGTAAATCTCCAACAAACTGAGAGTCTCTCTTGCTTGTCTAAGATTAACGGAGACAGCCGAGCCTCTGGTTGAACGAGACTAGAGTTCAATATTGTTTGGGTCCATACAATTTCTCAGAAATATTTCGACTACTGATATGAAGTTTGATAGAATTAATTCTATCTATAAATATTACACAACATGATTCATATGGGATTATTCTCGACTTGCACATTCCGATAATGCATTGTGGCGGATGTTGGGGTCAAACGAGGTCAGGGTTAAAGCGTCATTAGAAACTGTTTTCGAAATGGGGAGAAATTACTTTTGTGTTGCATACGGCTGCAACCACCATCGTGCCTATGGGGCAAACTTGTACATTTTTCACATTTCCCGAGGACCCAGAATATTTTCAAAGGTGGACCAATGCCTGCAAACAAGAAGTTGTGTATAAAAGTGGCAAGAGAACGAAGTGAACGCCATCAGAATACCAGAAGCTATGTAGCTGTCATTTTGAAATTGACCAGTGTCCAAACCCCAAATAAAGAAAACCGGGGAACAAAAACAAAATTCCTACGATATTTTCACACAAGGCAAGAACATGTAATATGTATATATTTACGTATGCAATCACCAAGATAATAAATATGTCATTAATTACATGTAAGTGACATCATGCGCGGATCTAGAGGGGGTAGGGGGGGGTCCCGACCCCCTCTTGGAAAATGAAAATTTAATAAATTTACATTGTAAAATTATCGCAAATATGCCTCGGACCCCCCCCCCCCGGCAAACACAATTATCCTTCGGACCCCCCCCCCCCCCGAAAAAAATTTTCTGGATCCGCGCATGGACATTATATAGAAATATAGGCCTAAACATGATATAGCCTTGTGCATGCTTTTTTAAATTTATCTGTTTACAAAATTTTAGTCATATGCATTTAAAGAATAATTTGTGAAAACTGTATTGCCATAGCCCATGGCATATGTGGTGCTACAGTTCTCATATTAAAATTGCTTGAATCATTAGTGTTTCTGAACAGATATATATAGCATTGATTTTCAATGGTCAGTGTCAATTAATTCACTGTGACACACTTATTCTTAATATCTTTTAAAAGAACTGAAATATTTAAATCTAAGTATGTGGTATTTTATTCTGTTATTTTTTCATATTAGGAAACACCAAAGAGAATGCCCCTAAATAGACTTATTTATCTTTATTTATCTTATTTATCACAAGATCTTTCGAATATTATATATATCTGTGACGTAGCGATGGCTTAGCAGTCTGTCAATTCCGATCTTAGACCGGCAGATCGATCAAATCTTGTAATTAGTACAACAGTGGAGTCAATATTTGTTTTGTTGGTAAGAATTATAGACTAGAAGAATATATAATTATATATTTGTTCTATATATGAACATACTGAAGAGAAAATCGTTCATTTCTGTGCAAACTTTGATCTGGTCAAAATCGCCATATTGATGACGTCATGATTAAATATCATAGCATGAGCTTATACCAAGCACAGCGAGGCTCTTATGGTAACAAGGGATAAAATGAATTTATTCCAATATAAATTAAAATTTATTCCTGCTCTTGAACACTGCAGATATGGCTCTATTTTGTTTAACAGAGCTAACTTGATTTTAAGAACTGCGTTGACTAGCAAACCTATTATGATAACGCACTGACCCGTAAAAACATCAACTTGAAGCTGTTTTTGATAACCAATATTTTTAGTACTAATTTTTAACCCACATCACTTGTTAGCGCAATGTTTGCCCCTGCACACTTGCATGTAACTATTGGTCATTATGCACAGCAATTCGGGCGTTTCCATCAAAGATCGAAAATGTTTGGGTTTTTAAAACATAGATAGCGCCTTACCGAAGCTTCTGTGTTTTTGGTAACATGACATAAAGCGTTAAGCATATACGCCAACCGCTTAAAAAGTATATGTGTATGCACATACGAATAAGTGCTCTTTATAAATATACACAAACGACCATCAATTGCAATTTAATGACCTAGTTAGCTTTGTTAAACGAAATAGAGCCATATTTGC
Organism: Magallana hongkongensis; assembly: GCA_016163765.1. Classification (NCBI taxonomy): domain Eukaryota; kingdom Metazoa; phylum Mollusca; class Bivalvia; order Ostreida; family Ostreidae; genus Magallana; species Magallana hongkongensis. The sequence continues at coordinate 29,497,238 of WFKH01010211.1, forward strand.
AGTATCCAAGAGCTAGAATAAATTTTAATGATATCGGAAAATAAATTCATTTCATCCTTTTTTGTTACCATTAGAGCCTCGCTGCGCTCGGTAAAAGCTCATGCTATGGTATTTAATCATGACGTCATCAATACGGCCATTTTGAATAGTTCAAAGTTTGCACAGAAATGAACGATTTTCTCTTCAGTAGGTTTATATATGGAACAAATATATTCTTCTCGTCTATAATTCTTACCAACAAAAGAAATATTGATTCCACTGGTGTACCAATTTCAAGCAATCTGATTAAAATCAGCCGTTCTGATACGCTACCGCTCTCGAACATCTGAAACAACCCGCTTTGCGGTCACGTCCGAACGACCCGACAATCTAAATATTTAAATATAAGGTCGTGACCTTTTTGACCAATGAGAATCCCCGTCTCTTAAAGACTATCGGGTGAAGTAACAGCAAGGTAAATAATAACCGCACAGATTTATGGGAAAATATCTGCTGGCAGAGTTTTGCTAGCCACAATTTGATTGGCTAATCGAAAGGTCGTTCGGACGTGACCTCTAAGCGGCTTGTTTCAGATGTTCGAGAGCGGTAGCGTATCAGAACGGCTGATTTTAATCAGATTGCAATTTCAAGGTTGATCGATCTGCCGGTCTAAGATCGAAATTGACAGACTGCTACGTCATCGCTACGTTACAGATATTTAGTATTCGTCCGATCTGGCAGAACGGAAATAGACGAAGGGCTGTGCGATATGAATAGATGGCTGCTACTTGAAGTTATCTTTGCAGTTGTGGTGAAGGGTAAACCAAAACAGGTGTTATGTTGGATTTGGGCAACATTATAAAGTTTATGAAAGTGTATGAGGACAACATAGGATTTGTTAGATCTAAAGAAAAAAATGATTTGTTAGACCTAAAGACAAAATATATCGCCTCTGTCTTTAGCTTTGGAAACATTTCTGTCTTCGGGTCCAAGCCCGTATCTTAGTCAATAATTTTTGGGGAGTTGATTTCAATCAACTCTCCTATGCAATTGCTCTGGCAAACCGGAAGTGAAATAGTGTTTGGACCTAAGCACAATTCATCACTGCTGACAAGACTTAGTACTTGAAAATAATCGGTAAATTCAATGTAATGTATTCAGAAGCATTGTTTTTCAAAGAAACTCATTTATATGTACCTTGAAACTAGATTTTAAAAGGTATGAACAATTTAGATATTTTTAAATTGTAGTCTTATGTATTCATACGCCAGAGTTCAATATTGCTTGGATACAATTTTCCAGAAATATTTCAATTACTGATACATAATGCATCGTAGAGTTTGATGGCGTTAATTAAGTTGATTTTAAAATAAATAATAATCAAAAAAATCTATGTGCAGATCTAGAGGGGTGGGGGTAAGGGGGGACCAGACCCACCACACCCTGCAAAATTCAAATTTCTTAATTTAAATAAACATTATAAAATTATCAAAAATATGCCTCGGACCCCACCTGGCAAACTCAAATAACCGTCGGACCCCCACCCCTGTAAAGATTTTCAGGATCCGCGCTTGAAATCAACTCCCGTCAGTACTTCAGTATTTTGATTTGTTATATTCTTCACCCTAGATGCAAGTGTGATTTTTAGAAGCAGCCAGCCGTTCATGTCGCATAGCCATTCGACTATTTCCGTTTCGCCGAGTTCGAACGAATATTTAATAGCTGTGAAGTAGCCGTCTTCAAATTGGCAGACCGATCAACATAGAAAATGCTTTACCGGTTGAAAATCACATCTTCGCCAAAGCTCAGTGATACTGACTGAGGTTTTGCCAGGTTATTGGCCCATATATATATACATATATATATATATATATATATATATATATATATATATATATATATATGATAATTGTTATATATGGTAATTGTTTTACAAATATGTGATATTTCAGTTTTAAATTACCAAAATTAGAACTCTTGGAAACTTGAAGGTTTCTTGTTTATTAATAACTTTGAAAAAAATGTGTTCAACTAAATTTTAGTTCGACGACGACATAACAGCCCTAGATCTTTAAAATGGGCTTAATTTGACATATATATCATTTATACAAAACCACATAATACATCGATTGTATCTCCTTGTATTTTGAAAACGGTGGCAATTTCATCACAAGACTACAACATATTCATGATCCAGGAACGAAAATTTATGTACAGGTTCTTTCCCTCAACAACATCTAACAGTGGATCAAAGTTCTGTTCCTCGATGAAAATACAGCCAAGTTCAAATATTTCTTCGTCAGAGGAAAGTACGTTTCCGATTGTACATTTAAGTCGACAAAGCTCAAAAACTTCTACATCGACCAAACAAATATAGTCTTGAACTTGAAAAAGTTCCGGAAAAAGATATACATAAGAAGGACAGCTTCGAATACCTCCTTCTTTGGTGGTTTGCAGATAATGAGCATTCCACACACGTGCAACTTCGTCTAACTCATTCTGGAAAAAAAATATTTGATTTTAATATTGCAATACCACATACAATTAACAAATCGTAAATAAATACTGCAGTATAATTTTTAAACAGAAACATTTGATTCGTTGGTATTTTCTATAACTTATTCCTAAATATTTACAATTTCCAGTGTCTTTGTCTGTGATAACACTACGAATCGATTTTGTACTATACAGTCCAATAAATTCAAATGAGGTATTGTTGGGGCCCAAGCGGGGTTGCATACTTAATATTCTAATTTTAATCGTACAACTGCTAAAAATATATAAATACAAAAAATGGTAATTTCGGTCGGGGCGTGATCAAATCTATCATAAAGCCATTCTGGCTTTATTGGACTAGATCACCCCCCGACCAAATTTATCACCTCATAATACTCAAAGAATGATTCCTTATTCCTGAAATCATTTGTCTGTGAAACTAGTATTTTACTTTGAATTAAAATAAATTTTATATTCTACAAAATGTTTCAAATTGTGTATAGAAGAGTAGCATTTTCAAATACCTGAAGCAATTTCATAAAACAAAACTGAAGCAAGTTAGTGTCCAATTTGTCACCCGTAAAAAGACCTCGGTTCTGCAAATCTTTTAATTCTTCTATCCATGTTTGACAGCATTCTTTCCTCAAAATACACCACCATGATTTTTTTTTTTTTTTTTT
>WFKH01010211.1:29506965-29539955 GCA_016163765.1 Magallana hongkongensis
TTAACTGTATTCCACCTGTATCTCAAACGACCGTGTTGTGCGCGGCCAGCGCTCTAGGGTCCGCTCGTCATCGAAAGCAAGATTTTTGTCTTTCCTAGATGGCCGAGTGGTTAGAGCGGTGGCCGCTCACTGCTAGGAGAGTGGGTTCCAGAGGTCGTGAGTTCAAGCCCCGGTTGGGGTTAAGCTCCAATAAAGTGAATTTCCTTGTGCTGTATGTATAAATCCATATCCTTCACTATTGGCAGGTATATGTCAATTTGAGAGTTTTTGCTATGTTTGTGCTTTATGTTTTTGATACAAAGAATATTTACTGGATCCCAGATACCGGGAAATCTACCTACCCATACACAATTTGTAGTGTTTTATTTCACTTTCTTAATCCTCCTCTGAGAAATACACGCTATATTTGTATTGTTGTTCATGTCTTCATATTATAGATTTACTGACATAATTTCTATTTTTGGGCGGAATGTGATCAATGATCATTTTCTTTGATATAAAATATGATTGTAAATCAGCGAAGTTTTCGGCGATAGCATGGGTAAAGACTGGAGATCAATGGGGTAGAAAGCATGTATAGACGATTGGTGTTTATTCCCAATATCATCAAGAGACCGAATCTGTGTTCCGTTTAATGTTGTTCCTAGTCCCAATTTAATTTGGGATATTCCACTTTCGTCATCTACAGCTCTGACACAAACTTGATAGTTATCTGATAAAAATTCAATTAACTCTATTGAATCCTTATTTGAGAAAGTAAAATATGGATAACACTGATAGATTTTTATCCTCAATGTATAATTGCTTGACTGTTGTTGCGTGATGGAAATAATTCTACGACCAGTTGAAACTGCCATTAAATCGACAGTTGATTCCGCCTATCCATTTGAATTAATTTTTACAGGCAATATGACTACATCATCTTCAAATTTAAGAACGACGGACCTAATTCGCTTTGCGCAGATATATCGAAAAAATATGGAAAAATATAGTAAAGAATATTCTGAAGCCAACAAGGAAACGAAACGTAAACTAAGCAGGATAGAAGATCATATTTAGACAGAAGAGCAAATGAGGCAGAGACAGCAGTCCAAAGAGGAGATCTCAGTGAAGTTTACAGAATCACATGAGAACTAACTGGAAGCTACTCCAAATGCAGTTGTCCTGTGAAAGATAATAACGGAAATAAAATAACATCAGAAAACCTCAAACTTGAATGTTGGGCATTCAAGTACTCAATCGCCCCGAACCAACAGAAACTGCTTCTGTTGATGAGAACTTTGGTGAACAATTAGATATAGAACTTGAATCACCTACGAAGGAAGAAATCAAGAAAGCCATAAAGAAACTTAGAAACAACAAAGCTCCAGGCATGGACAACTTAGAGAGTGAACTGTTTAAAGCAGATCCCAAGATAGCCACATACCAGCTACATGTCCTGTTAAAAAAAATATGGGAGTTAGAGGTGCTTCCAAAGGATTGGTATAAGGGTCTTATTGTAAAGTTGCCAAAGAAGGGTAATAGAATGAAGCTATCGATAGCAAACTACGGAAACAGCAAGCAGGCTTCAGACCAGGTGTAGGATGCAAAGACCATATCTTTACCCTGCGCAACATCATGAAGCAATGCATCGAATGGAACAGCAAATTGCACCTGAACTTTATCGACTTTGAAAAAGCGCTTGATAGTGTGCATCGTGAGAAGATACTTTCAGCATATGAATGCCCAGACAAACTTATTAGAATTTTTAAAGCCTTTTACAATAACTTCACTTGCAGCGTGATTGACGACAGCAAACTAAGCAACTGGTTCAGCATCACAAGTGGAGTAAGACAAGGATGCATCATGTCACCATTGCTATTCCTTGTGGCAATAGACTGGGTCATGAGGAAAACAGTCGGCAACAAGCGGAGAGGAATAAGATGGACAATCACATCTATTTTAGAAGACCTTGAGTTTGCTGACGATATCGCCTTAATTTCATCCAACTCGGAACACCTACAAAGGAAAAATGAAGATCTTTCCAAATATGCAAAACAAGTTGGATTAAACATTAATAAAAATAAGACCAAAACAATGCAGCAAGCTCCATCACCTGCTGTAATAACTGTAGACCATGAACCATTAGAAGAAGCAGAAGATTTCACATATCTTGGAAGTGCCATCAGTTAAAGCAATGCAACATCAAAAGATATTGGAAGCAGACTACAGAAGACAACCATATCATTTCAACAACTAAATAAGATATTGGAAAACAGTAATGTTGCAACCACTATTGAAATAAATTATTTCAATAGTGGTTAGGGATGTTTTTCATTAGAAGAATCACTTTGCAACTACTATTGAAATACAATCACTTTTGAACTTATTATTTCAATAGTCGTTGTGGATGTATTTCATTATAAGAAACACATTACAGCCACTATTGAAATTCAACTACTATTAAAAGTATTTTTTCAATCGTAGTTGGGAATGAATTTCTTTATAAATATTACTTTGTAATCACTATTGAAACACATTTGGAAAGAAAGAAGTTGTGTATCATTTTTTCAAACTATTTTCAAATACAAGAAACACTTTATCTAACGAACAATTCCGAATACACAATTTAGGTATTTTAAGCTTGCACTTTTTACAGTAATAATAACTGAGACTATGAAATTAATGTACTAATGTTAGGATTTTCACTGCTATGCAGAAACAAATAACCAATTCTCGCAGATTTACATACATATAAAATTATTTCATATTTTTCTTTTACCTTTCTCTTTCTATAGGTATATCATGTTTAATATATTGTTAATCATTAGTACAAGGATGAACACGTTGTAAGTTGCCAGAACTTTTATTCAAACGCTCTGTTTATTAAATAACCTATAAAATATGTTCAAACCAATTAAACACAACTACTTAAAAAAATATCGTCGTTTACTTTAATTCAGAGTAGGGAATATTAAATTGAGTTTAATCATCGGTCTGACCGTCTTCTGTCTATTAATTTGTTGCTGTGTAACACTTTCGATAATCACTACAGAAACAAATTATTTCAATAGTAGTTGGGGTGAATTTAATTATGAGCCACTTTGCAAACTCTATTGAAATACAAACACTATTGAAATAAATTATTTCAATAGTGGTTAGTGATGCATTTTATTACGACCACTAATGAAATAAATAATTTCACTTTTGTCTATTATTTTGTTTCTGTGTACCACTTTCGATAATTACTACAGAAACAAATTATTTCAATAGTAGTTGGGATGTATTTAATAATGAGAATCACTTTGCAAACGCTATTGAAATACAAACACTATTGAAATAAATTATTTCAATAGTGGTTGGTGATGCATTTTATTACTACCACTAATGAAATCAATGATTTCAATAGTGGTTGGGGATGCGTTTCATCACAACCACTATATTGAAATAAAGTATTTTATGGTTGGGATGCATGTCATTTGTATGTCTATTATTCCGTCTGTATGTCACACTTTTGATTCTGGATGACAGGTGGTATAGGAAACATGACGACTTACATGTGAATCAAAGTACATCGTAATTAAGAAGTAATTCTTCGTCTTATAAGACCTACTCTATATTAAAAAAAATCCCCTACCACCATCTAAAAAGGAAAGTGCTACATTCAGACGGAATAATAGACATCAAAATGACATGCATGCCAACCACTATTGAAATACTTAATTTCAATAGTGGTTGTAATGAAACGCATCCTTAACCACTATTGAAATAAATTATTTCAATAGTGGTCGTAATAAAATGCAGCACCAACCACTATTAAAATAATTCATTTCAATAGTGTTTGTATTTCAATAGTGTTTGCAAAGTGATTTTCATAATGAATTACACCCAACTGCCATTCAAGTAATTTGTTTCTGTAGTGATTAACGAAAGAAAAAAAAATTCACGGAAGACGGTCAGAGAGATGGTCAAACTCAATTTGATATTCTCCACTCTGTGTAAAAGTAAACAACAATATTTTTTTCCATAGTAATTGTGTTAAATTGGTTTAAACATATTTCATTGTATATTTAATATACAGGGCGTTTGAATAAAAGTTCTGGCAACTTACAACGTGTTCACCCTTGTACTTTAATTAACAAATTTTTAAAACATGATATATCTATAGAAAGAGAAAGGTAAAAGAAAAATATGAAAACAATTTTATATGTATGTAAATCTGAAAACATTGACATAGTATCAGTTATAATTACGGTAAAAAATGCAAGTCTATAATACCTAAATTGTGTATATGGAAGTGTTTCTTGCATTTGATAATAGTTTGCAAAAATGATACACAATTTCTTTCTTTCCAAATGTGTTTCAATATAGCATTGAATCATGATTTTTTGAAGTATACACTCTCATAACTGCAGCAGTGTGTGCATACAAATTGAGTAACGCGCGTTAGCGCGTTATGAAAATTTGTATGCACACACCGCTGCAGTTATGAGAGGGTATACTTCAAAAAATCATGATTTAATGCTTATAAATACATTTTTTAACTTCTTGCCTTGTCTGCAAATGTGATTCATACCTTATAATTTCTATCTTATCCTAAGGGTAAGTTAATATTAATGGAAGAGCCACAGTAACAGCCACAAGCGTGAACTTTGATTTTCGCTTGTGACGTTGCAGTTTACAGCGTTCAACGTTTGTGACGTCATAATAAAACTTATCATTTTTTAACCTTTGACTACTTGTTGCATTTAGAGGCATATGAAGATCACATAATTTAATGAAAAAACACAGTAGAATGTAAATATTAGTGATTACAAAGTAATACTTATAAAGAAATTCATTCCCAACTACGATTGAAAAAATAATTTTAATAGTAGTTATATTTCAATAGTGGCTGTAATGTGTTTCTTATAATGAAATACATCCACAACGACTAATGAAATAATTAGTTCAAAAGTGATTGTATTTCAATAGTGGTTGCAAAGTGATTCTTCTAATAAAATACATCCCCAATCACTATTGAAATAATCTATTTCAATAGTGGTTTTATTTCAATAGTGGTTGCAGTGATTCTACTAATGAAATACATTCCCAACCACTATTGAATTAATTTATTTCAATGGTGGTTTTATTTCAATACTGGTTGTAACACAGCAACATCAGCCTGATGACCAAAACAAAAATATACAACAGCAATGTAGTTTTAGTTCTTCTATATGGTTCAGAAGGTTGGCGAATCACTCAGAAAGGTTCCCAAAGGCTCTCGGGATTCCACAACAGATGCTTAAGAAAGATCTGCAAAATTTACTGGCCAAACAAGATCACCAACCAGGCACTATACAAGAAAACAGGTCAAAGAAATATCATGACTCAGATAAAGCAAAGAAGATTAAGATGGTTTGGAAATACAGTAAGAAGGGACCCCTAAACATCTCAAAAGTAGCGTTAAAATGGACTCCATCAGACGGGAAACGCCAGAGGGGAAGACCAAAGGAAACTTGGAGAAGAACTTTGACCACTTTGAAAACCTAATTCGATTTTCATGTTATTTTTTGATTGATTTTGATATATCTTTAGTAACTCGTATAAACTTTTCATAAAAATCATTATTGTAGAGTTTAATTGGGTCCGCTGTCCTTAAGAAGAATAATTGTATACCACGAAGGTTCTTGTAGATAACGCCTTTACGCAAATCAAGATGAAAGAATGAATGTATTCACTGAATCCATAATTTCATTTTAAATTAAAGCTTTGTTTCTGTAAAGGAAAGCTGTTGGTTCAGCATTGTCAAAAGTAAACGGTAGAGAGTAAGCTTTAGTACTAAGATGTCCTGCTGCATCCCCAACTTGTACAACATACCTCTAGATTGTTTCTTCGTTGCGTGAAATATTCATTCCAGATTGCGTTAGAAAAGTAATTGATGTCCTCTCAATAGAATGAAATGAGTTATTTTCATAAATTTTCAGTCAAAACAGAATAGTTCTGAATGAACGATTCTCTGTCTGAAAAGCCATTCCATGAAACCCCAGTTGAAGATACGTGTGATTGGTAATAATTGTTTATTTGTAATGGAGTGTTCAATACAAGACCAGAACTTGGTTCGTTCTCGTCGACTACTAAACTATTTGACGAAAAGCTAGTATATATCCCAACATTGTTCATAGCTGAGACTGTGAAAAAGTAGCGCAAACAAGGTTCTAACGTTAACGATGGACATATTTCCGTCTGGTTTCCAAGATACATTTTTGTGAGTCTGTCATCCGCTGTAAAAAAAAAAATAATACTTATACATAATATTAATATAAACCTATTAATTGTCAATATTGATATACAATTGCACCATGCTAAGTACTTATTAGTTTTTAAATTACTAACTCCTTTAATTATCATATTTTCATTTATAAAGAAAATAAACAGATCAATTTCTTTGATAATCGAAAAAGAAAAAAATAAATACATTACAATAATAACATTTTGGGGTTTATCCAACGCTGAATGTATAAAATAAAGGACCATTATCTTCAAAGACATTTCTTCAGTAACCACAAATTTTCCAACCGATTCCTGCATATCGAATATTTTCTCCACATGCTTTATTTTTAGATACTAATAGGTACTGGTCAATCTTTATTGTAGTAGATGTATCCTTTATCAACATGCTGTCACTTTTTGAGAAGCTGTAGTCATTTTCTGAAAACCATGACCTCACGTACAATACATATCGTTGGCTGCTAACAAAAAGCAGCTGAGGTATACTCTGCTCTAGGGGTAGCTGAGAGTTCGGACTATGAACACGTTAAGTCAGTTATTTTAAGGGCATATTAATTAGTACCTGAAGCGTATAGACAGAAGTTTAGAAAGTATAAAAAGTTTGATAATCAAACATTTGTTGAATTCTCACGAGAGAAAGAAGATTTGTTTGATCAGTGGTTTAGGTCTAAGAAACTTGATAAAACTTCTTCTAATATACGTCAAGTCATTCTGTTAAAAGAGTTTAAGGATTGTGTTCCTCAAGATTTAAAAACACATTTAGAAGATAAGAATGAAACAACTCCTGAGGAGGCAGCAGTCATATCGGATACTTTCACTCTTTCTCATAAAAAGAATTTTTTAACAAGATCTCAAAATAACAATTATCCTAAAAGTTCAGACTCTTGTAACAAGAGTGTTCTAGAGTCTCATTCTTTCACAAGCTCCCAGTCTTCACCACAAGGTGGTTCTAGGTCCGGTCCAGGACGTTTTGAAGGTTCTTCTGGAATATGATCGCTTCCCACTTGCAGTTATTGCAAAAGAAAAGGTCATCTTATCAGTGAATGTTTTAAACTCAAAAGAAAAAATGACCTTGACAAACATCAACCACTTGCCTATGCTGCAGTTAGAGGTGATCAAGGAGCCTTAGTTTCATTTTGTTCTGATACTCATGAAGTTCAGGGTTCAAAGTCCAGTTCTACTGATTCTATGAAGGATTAAAAGCCCTTTTTGTCCCAGGGATTTGTTTCACTTGATGACTCCAGCAAAACTCACCCTGTTCAGATTTTGAGAGATACTGGGGCTGCACAGACTTTATTGTTAGAGGGTGTACTGCCTTTGTCTGAGCAGACCTTTACTGGTAGGACAGTTTTAATACAGGGTGTGGAGCTCGGCGCCATTAATGTTCCCCTGCATAGAATTTGTTTGAAGTCAGATTTAATCACTGGACCTGTTACTGTAGGTGTTCGACCTACTCTTCCTGTTCCAGGCGTTTCTTTATTGCTAGGCAATGATTTAGCCGGTGGAAAGGTTGTACCCGATCCTATAGTCTGTGAGAGAGTTTCGTCCAATGTCACATCAGATGATGAAGATGATGATTTATATCCAGCCTGTGCTGTTACAAGAGCAATGTCTAGAAGACGAGAAATGGAGGCTGACCATTCTACAGGTGCAGTTACAAAATATTCCTCAACTGATATTGATTTAAATGACACTTTATTTTCCAATATAGATGATTATAAAACAAGCACTGAACCACAAACTATTAGAAAAATGGTCAAGAATATACCAGTACCTAGATTTATCGGCAATGATGATAAGTTGAATCTACCATCAAAACAAGAAAATGACATCCTCAGGCGAGAGCAATTACTTGCTGAACAACATACATACCCTGATATCATTCAATTAACTAAAAGAGCCCTTCCACCAGAAGAAATCATCAAAGTCGGAGAATGCTTTTACCTGAAGGATGGCATCCTTATGCGAAAATGGCGACCACCTGAAGCTTCCCCTGATGAAGTGTGGCGTGGTGTTTACCAGATAGTAGTCCCAGCTGTGTATCGTAGTGACATCATGGCTATAGCTCATGAAACTCCTATGGCAGGTCATTTAGGTGTCATTAAGACGTAATAAAATTTTGAGTCATTATTATTGGCTTAGTTGCTAAAGGATGTTTCTGAGTTTTGCAAGTCTTGCCATGTTTGCCAGATTGTAGGTAAACCAAATCAAAAGATTCCATCCGCACCTCTCCAACCAATTCCAGCATTTGAAGAACCTTATAGCCGGGTATTGGTGGATTGTGTAGGACCTTTGCCTAGGACTAGATCCGGAAACCAGTATTTACTTACCATCATGTGTACATCCACACGATTTCCAGAAGCCATACCACTTAGGAATATCAAGGCAAAGACCGTAGTTAAGGCCCTAACCAAGTTTGTTTAGTTTTGTGGGGCACCTAAAGCAATCCAGTCTGATCAAGGTTCGAATTTCATGTCAGGATTGTTCCAGCAAGTTATGCATGAGTTGGGAATTACGCAGTATAAATCAAGTGCCTACCATCCAGAGTCCCAGGGCGCGTTAGAAAGTTTTCATCAGACACTTAAAACAATGCTGAAGACCTATTGTTACCAGTATGAGAAAGACTGGGATGAAGGAGCTCATCTTGTAATATTTGCTGCACGGGAGGCTGTTCAAGAGTCTCTTGGGTTCAGTCCTTTTGAACTGGTGTTTGGTCATACAGTTAGAGGTCCTTTGAAGTTGCTGAAGGAAAAGTGGCTGACTGAGACTAGTGATCTTAATCTTTTAGATTATGTGTCTGATTTTAAAGAAAAACTTTACAATGCTTGTAAATTAGCACAGGAAAATCTAAAAAGTTCTCAATTGAAAATGAAAGTATGGTATGACAAAAATGCTAGAAATCGTAATTTTAAGCCAGGAGATAATGTTCTTGTATTTCTACCTATTCCTGAACATCCTTTACAGGCCAGATATTATGGCCCTTATGAAATTGAAAGTAAGATTAGTGATGTAAATTATGTAGTTAGCACACCAGATAGACGAAAACAAAAACAAGTGTGTCACATCAATATGTTAAAAACATATCACGAAAGGTGTGACCGAAATCTTGTCAAACCAGTTTCCACTTTAGCCAATGTTCAAAATTGTATTGAAAGTGATATGGGTATTGATATAAATAAGAAAGACTGTAATCAGAGTGCCCGTTTACAAAATTCAACAACTTTTGCTGATTTTGACACCAAAGTTGGACATTTGAGCATTCACCAGAAAGAACAAGTTAAAAAGCTGGTGGATGAATATCAACAACTTTTTTCTGATGTCCCAAAGAAAACAAATACAGCTTGTCATGATGTCATTGTGGGCGATGCTTTACCTATCAAACAACATCCTTATCGACTAAATCCCATAAAGTTGCAGTACCTAAGAAGAGAAGTACAATAAATGTTGGACAATAACATTATTGAGCCAAGTAAAAGTAACTGGAGCTCACCATGTATTCTTGTACCAAAACAGGACGGTACTTATCGATTATGCACCGATTTTAGAAAAGTGAATTCCGTCAGGAAAACTGATTCCTACCCCATTCCTAGAATTGATGACTGTATTGACAAAATAGGAAATGCCAAGTTTGTCAGTAAATTTAACCTGTTGAAGGGTTACTGGCAAGTTCCATTAACAGAAAGAGCAAAATACATTTCAGCTTTTGTAACCCCAGATGGACTTTACCAGTACAAAGTAATGCCCTTTGGCATGAAAAACACACCAGCTACGTTTCAAAGAATGATTCATTCCCTTCTACAAGACCTCGAAGGATGTGAGGCTTACATTGACGATCTCATCATATACAGCAAAACATGCGAGGAACATATTCGAATCATGTGTGTATTATTTGACATTTTAGCTAAAGCAAACTTAACAGTGAACCTTGTAAAAAGTGATTTTTGTCATGCTTATGTAGAATACTTGGGTCATAAAGTAGGTCAAGGTGATGTTACTCCAATTATGGCTAAAGTGGAGGCTATTGCAATGTTTCCGATTCCTACAAACAAGAAAGAATTAATGAGATTTTTGGGCATGGCAGGATTTTATAGAAAATTTTTTCCTAACTTCTCCTCTGTAGTTAATCCACTCACTAATCTTTACAAAAGAGGGTTAACTTTGAATGGACAAAAGACTGCGAGAAATCGTTTTCTAAAATAAAATCTGTCCTTATTAGTAGTCCAGTTCTCTCAACTCCAGATTTTTCTAAGCAATTTAAACTTACTGTTGATGCTAGTGATGTAGGATTCGGGGCAGCTTTGTTTCAAGAACATAGTGATAGTGTAGATAGGGTTATTTCTTATTTTTCTAAGAAACTTACCAAATGGCAACAAAATTATTCTATCATAGAAAAAGAATGTCTTGCTTTGTTGTTAGCTTTACAACATTTTGACGTTTTTTTAAATGTTACTGTACATCCTATCCTTGTATATACATATCACAATCCCTTGACATTTTTGCATAAATAGTCAAACAAGAATCAAAGACTTACTAGATGGAGTTTGTTGTTACAAGAGTATATAATTATCAAACATATTAAAGGTAAAGACAATGTTATTGCAGATGCCTTGTCAGGAGTATCATGATTATTATTTGTTGTACTTTTGTATTTGTTTAATTAGACAATACAAGTTTTCATTGGCACTCAAACTTTTTTTAAGGAGGGAGGTGTTATATATAGTAGGTTTGTATAATAGAATATTCTGGACTATTCTAAAGTGGTCAGTTCTTCTTTCTAGAACATTCTTGAGTGTCCAGGTAATTCATGTAACTTCTTGTACGTATAATTTCTAGAATTTTCTAAATTTATATTTTACTATAAATAACCTGTAAACAGTGCTCATAAGAGAGACTCTCATTTGAACTCTTGTTCGAAGACATTAAACTGAGAACAGTTATCTAATTACTGGGAAATTGTGATTTGATCCATTCGGCAGATCGTAACGGACACTCTTTAGTTAGGATTCTTATAGTGTAAGTTGTATTTTTGTATTTATATATATATTACTGTAAATAAATTATTAAGTTTAAAGTTTAATCTTTGTGATTGATCTTTGCTGGAATTCAGGGTTATTCTGACCCATAAAACATCTAATTCCATATCTTCGTCTAAGTGTAAATTTGGGATATCTTAGGGTATTTCAAAGTTTTGACCACTATTTTCATCACATTGTTTTGACTAAGGGGTCTCATCTGATTCTGAATCTACGGTCTGATCGCTCTCATTTTTATACTGTTGATCATCCATGATCTTCTTAGCTCTTATTCGTCTTTGAAGTTCTGCTAGGGGTATATCCTCTTCGTCTGAAGATCCCTATCTTTCCCATTGTTTGGACTGTATAGCTCTTTCTATTGGTTCTGTTTGCATGTCTTCATTTTCCGACGACGATTCATCTTCCGGTGGCACCACATAGTTAGTTTTTCTTAGGGTTCTTCCACCATCTTCAGTAGTTTGTGAAAGGGACCAATGCGAAATGTCTGCAAGTCTTAATTGTCGTGCATGCATTTGGTGGTTAATTCAGTCAATTGATCTCTTACTACGAAACTAACTGATCCTTTCTGCTCTATGATTCGATAAGATGGTAGCCACTTTTTATCTAACTTATTTTGTCTTCTGTTGTTCTTTAGGTAAACAGGGTCACCTACCTGAAAATATTCGTCTTTGCTTTTCTTATCGGCCTGTGCTTTCTGTTTCTTCTTGGCTTCTGTACTAGCATGAAAGCTTTATGTTGTTCTTGAAGGGCAATCTTGTGTTGGTCATCTCCTGCATATCTCCTTCGAGGTTTCATTAACGTATCAAGAGGTAATACTACATCTCTGTTGTTCATAAGGTAATATGGAGAAAACTTTGACGAATCGTAAGGATGGAAACGAATGGCTGCTAACATCTGATTAAGATGAATATACCATGTTTGAGCGTTGTCTGTTATTTTCTTAGCACTGGATGAAAAAAAAACAGTTTCCGCACCTCAGAAACATTATGGAAACTGTGCGGAAACTCAAGAAAAATTGTGGTTTATACAAGGTTTCCATTTGGAAACCTGAAGTTTACATGGGTTTACACATTGCGTAAACTTAGGCTGTCCACCATTCCAGGTGGTTTACGCTGCGGAAACTTTGCAGAAACATGAGATTTACTAATGGTGTCCACAATGCGGAAACCATATATAAACTCAATGTTTCTGCATGTTTCCACTGCGGACACCAATCATAAACCTGAAGTTTCCACTGCGTAAACCACCTGGAATGGTGTAAACCATAAATAAAATTAATTTTTTTATCGATTTTTTCATTTTTTTTTCAAAATTCATCTTATTTTGTATATATTCTTTTTTCTGACCACTGAATTCATTGATATTCAAATATTCGTAGATTGATAAGAAAGAAATACATCATTAAAGCAATTAATTGCATAACAATTTCATAAATGGTGTATTCTCAAAATATACAAGCACTATATACATATATATGACTTGTCAAATCAAAGTTATAAAATTGCAAATGTATGCAACAATTTCTTTTTTCTATAAGAGTCACTTATCACATTATTGTCAGTATTTCCATTAAAAACTTGAAATGAGCAAAACCTAATTACAATGAATTAATCACAAACAAGCATAAAAATCTGCTATCTTCATTACATGTAATCTACAGACAAATGCACATTAAATTTTTAGACCTGTTCAAAATTACAGTTTGTGCAATACAATGCCATCAAAATAGCTATCTAATGCAAAAGGAAATTTGTATTTATATGTATATATATACTGTATATTCCTTGGATTGAGAAGGGGGGAGGACACCTGATGAAATGCATCATACCACCCCAACTTATGTATCATATGGTATTATAAAGGTTGGATCACAGTTGTTTTTAATGATGGAAACAAGCCTTACAAACCTTTTCATATAAGAATAAAAAAGTGTTGAAATCATAGACGACAAGATATCTGTGAACCAATGCTCACTAATGATACCCCCGCTCTAATGTGAATATGCAAAATAAGCAAAGTCGACATTTAACAGAAAGTTGGCATTCGATCGGTACAAAAATATATCCCACAATATGGCATGCCTATACAAATAGTGTGTTAAAATTTCAAGCATCTGTGATAAAAAGTTGCTGAGAAATCTTTGACAAAATTTGTTTGAAAAGTTTGGCTAAAAATAATCAAAGTCCTTATTTAACAGGAAGTCGACATCCGATTAGTAAAAAAATATATCCCACGATATGGCATGCCTAAACAAATAGTGTGTTAAAATTTCAAGCATCTGCAATAAAAAGTTGCTGAGAAATCTTTGACAGATATTTGTTTGAAAATTTAGGCTTAAAATAACCAAAGTCGTCATTTAACATAAGTTGACGTCTGATTGGTAGAAAAATATTTCCCACGATATGGCATGCCTAGACAAATAGTGTGTTAAAATTTCAAGCATCAGCGATAAATAGTTGCTGAGAAATATGCGACAGAAATTTTTATTACGGACGGACAGACAGACAGAAGGACAGACAGATACACAAGGGTAAAATAGTATACCCCCTTCTCCTTCGGAGCGGGGGTATAAATATAATTTTTTGAAAAATAAAAATAACCAAAATCACAACCCCTCACTCCCCCATAACTTAACAACACTACACATATGATAATGAATGACTGGTAATGCATTTAACACGCAAAATAACTTGATACAGGAGCATAACTGGAAAAACAATCATCAGATCAAAACTTCCTGCAAATATGAACATCTTTAACATCAACAAAACTATAAAATTTTAAAGACCCAGAAATAATTATAGAACCAAAATGTCCTGGTAATAACTATAATACACATCAACACATTGTGGCCTAAATACCTACATTTTTTAGTAATTCTGTGTATTGGCTATATAGAACTTGTGGTTCTCTGGACCCCACCCCTTTCCGTTTGCCAGTAAAAAAAAATCCAGTAGATGCATATATGTATATCATAATTCCCCTCAAATATATACCCTGAAACTACCATTTTCATATACTAATATATTATAAATATGTTACTGGTCTTAAGATGTTCATGATCAAGAAATGTGGGAGCAATAACAAGGAATCTTTTAGAAGAAAGGCATGATAAAGAAGCAACGTATATAAATACAGGCTTTGAATGAAATAAATACTAAATTTTAAAAATCCAATCTTTTTAAATACAAAATATGCAAAACACTAGCTCCATTTCAAAGCACTATAATAAATAAAATCCTTATTTCATCAAAAATATAATCAAGTTAACCTGTTTTCTAAAATGAATCATATCTAACTATAACAAACTATAATATAAGCAAAATAAGCACTGCCTTAATTTTCACAGCACTATACAAATGAAAAGATGAAAACATTACAAAGCTTGTTCATTATTTTTTCTCTAAAATTATAAGATTTTACTTTTTATGAAAATAAACAACAGAAAATCATGTACTTAACAATTTAAGGGCATTTTTTTAAAATAAAGTATACGAGTATAACCTGGGTTGGGACAGTTTACGCTTTATAATCCGCAAAGTGGATTATAAAAAAGCGTAAATTGCTCCAACCTAGGTTATACGAGTATAACTTGGGTAGATATTGAGTTCATAATTTAATTTTCTGTGATTTTCGGTTGTTTCGATAGAAATAATAATGACAAAATTTTACCTTGTAGATTTCATCTATGAATATCGATTTATGGTATTTATTTTAGCACTATACAAATGAAAAGATGAAAACATTACAAAGCTTGTTCATTATTTTTTCTCTAAAATTATAAGATTTTACCTAATATGAAAATAAACAACAGAAAATCATGTACTTAACAATTTAAGGGCATTTTTTAAAATAAAGTATACGAGTATAACCTGGGTTGGGACAGTTTACGGCCCATTCGGCGTACGCCAGTTTGACAAATTAAGTCCTAACTTTGTTGAGTTGTATATTGCATATACTGCTATATTAAAAATACATACCCCTACATATGTTAATGTGCAGGTCACATTGAACCAGATATTCAATGTCATCATTACATGTATGTACATGTATAATTATGTTAACTGAAAAAGGCTTACCGGTAGTTGCGATAAGAAGAGGCTGTGAACCAATTTATCAAATATCAATGCTCATAAGACATGCCATTCATTTTTAGATAATTTCCCATAAAAAAATTATTCCTTAATTATTTGCATTTAAACCTGTAAGTGCCCAAAAATTCAGGGTACTACATTACCAAACAATTTTCGGAGTTTGAGTATTTTGAATTTTCTTCATATTAAAATAGCTGCCGAATTTAATTATCGGTAAATGCTCATAAATAAATCCATAGTATATATTTTTCATTAAAACTATAATGATAATATGTATTGAAAGAAAAATATCACATATTACATGAAATATATTTATGGAATTACATATTGGAAATCTTCACATTGATTGCTAAAGTAGGAAAAAATGGAAGATAGGTTGCGTCCAATCTTAACTGAGATATTGTAAAATTGTCCCAATTAAAAGTTTGTTTCTGTAGTTTGATATTATTTGTTCATCACTGTTCGATGGTCAGACTAGTTTGAATACTGGCGCTTGAAAGCTCAGTTGGTAAAGCACCTGACTAGAGATTCATGGGCCCGGGCTCAGATTCCGATCTGGCCTGTCATTATTTCTCCCATTCTGTTACAATTGATACTCATCCATGACGTTTTATCTTCAAAAACGGTTTTTTAATTTTTTTATTTAAGGTTTGAAAACAATGATATAAGGACAATTGTGCGAGAAGTTAGAAGGAGCTACACCAACTATGATTGGGGATCAGGTACCATTGAAGGTAAAGTAAACTAATTTTTCAAATATCACAATAATTGATAATTGATATTTTTTTTATTTATGACTGTATATCTCATAGTTTTTTATAGAGCTAAAACAAAAACCATAAATCGATATTCATAGATGTAATCTACAAGGTAAAATTTTGTCATTATTATTTCAATCGAAACAACCAAAAAATCAGAGAAAATTAATTATAAGAAATGAACTCAATATCTACCCAAGTTATACTCGTATAACCTGGGTTGGAGCAATTTACGCTTTTTTATAATCCACTTTGCGGATTATAAAACGTAAACTGTCCCAACCCAGGTTATACTAGTATAACTTGGGTAGGTAGACATTGAGTTCATTTCTCAAATGATATTTGATTGCAAGTAGAATATAAACACTGTCTTTAGCGCATATTTATTTTGTATTAATTTTTCAGATTACGGCGAGTATGGAGAAACATGCGTGATTAAGAAAGAAGACGCGAGAAGGGGAAAAAAAACTCCACAGACGCCAGAGTAAACAGGCAAAGCGCATTAGAGATGTAAGAGTTACTTTGACATATTTCTTTTAGACTATCAGAATTCTTTATTGATTAAATATTAAAAAGAATACAAGTACTTAATTTTTATAGTGCCTTGTTTAGAATTATTAGTTATCATTATCAAATCTTCTGAACTTCAACATTAAAAAAAAAATCTTTATCCTGGGATGATTTGCATACTGATGCATTTATTTAAATGTATAAAAACAGTGGGAATAATTAAATGCATGTAAATTGTTAAACGTAGAATTAAGAACTACTGGTAGTCCATGTTGTATATAGTAGTTGACCATGAAAAGGGCTGGATGGTTGTGGCCATTATTAGGCTACAATTACCTCCTTCAGATGAAGAGTTTTGTAAAGTGATATAGAAAAATATTCAAATTTTAATGCTAAATTACTTGGAATTCTTTTTTATAACTTACTTTTTTATGAAATACAGGCATACACACAATTACAACCACAAAAACCATGCACAAACACACCAACTCACGCACACACCTGCATATTTTAAATAACAAACTGTACTGATATACATGCAGTTTTATAATGCTGGATTTTTTCTTAATTAATAAATGTTAGTTTGTGAATATTTCAGGCAGATCTGATGTTAATTTGTTGACCATCCAGCCTCCTTAAGTCAAAACAGGCCTCCCACTCTTACAATCTCTTACAATTATATCCAGCTTAACTTGCCAAAATATTCAATGAATCAATGTAGAGAAAGATATTGAGTTAAAAATGTCATAGAATGTGATAGCTAAAGATTTATTTTTTCAGAAATTAAAGAGTAGATGCACTCAGCTGAAGAATGATGTCATCTACAAGAAGAAAGATCGTAAGAAGATAAGAAAATGCCTAACGAGAGAGGCCACATCACTAGAGGTGACAGACGATGATGAACCAACACAGCGTGTTGCAATTCCGTTTGTGTGGGAATCAAGTCTTCTGCGAGCTATCAAGTGTGATTTGGACAGAGGATACAGCGATTCTCTCAGGATTCAACAAAGGCGACAGAAAGCCAGAGTGACCAGGAGTGCCACTGAGATGACAATGACCCCGCCTCCAATGGACATTCCTGGCTGGGCAATGTCTACAACATATCACCTTGATGGCTGAACCGTAGTGTGGACACCAATCCTTACATCAACCAATCCCTCTGTGCCATGATCCAGTTTCTTTTTTCAGTGTTTGTAAATGAGATAAAAAATGCCCTTAAATTGTTAAGTACATGATTTTCTGTTGTTTATTTTCATAAAAAGTAAAATCTTATAATTTTAGAGAAAAAATAATGAACAAGCTTTGTAATGTTTTCATCTTTTCATTTGTATAGTGCTGTGAAAATTAAGGCAGTGCTTATTTTGCACTTAGCAGATTATAGTTTGTTATAGTTAGATATGATTCATTTTAGAAAACAGGTTAACTTGATTATATTTTTGATGAAATAAGGATTTTATTTATTATAGTGCTTTGAAATGGAGCTAGTGTTTTGCATATTTTGTATTTAAAAAGATTGGATTTTTAAAATTTAGTATTTATTTCATTCAAAGCCTGTATTTATATATGTTGCTTCTTTATCATGCCTTTCTTCTAAAAGATTCCTTGTTATTGCTCCCACATTTCTTGATCATGAACATCTTAAGACCAGTAACATATTTATAATATATTAGTATATGAAAATGGTAGTTTCAGGGTATATATTTGAGGGGAATTATGATATACATATATGCATCTACTGGATTTTTTTTGACAGGCAAACGGAAAGGGGGGGGGGAGTCCAGAGAACCACAAGTTCTATATAGCCAATACACAGAATTACTAAAAAATGTAGGTATTTAGGCCACAATGTGTTGATGTGTATAATAGTTATTACCAGGACATTTTGGTTCTATAATTATTTCTGGGTCTTTAAAATTTTATAGTTTTGTTGATGTTAAAGATGTTCATATTTGCAGGAAGTTTTGATCTGATGATTGTTTTTCCAGTTATGCTCCTGTATCAAGTTATTTTGATGTTAAATGTTTTGGTTGACGGTTTGTTATTGTCTTTTTTTCATGCATTATCAGTCATTCATTATCATATGTGTAGTGTTGTTAAGTTATGGGGGAGTGGGGGGTTGTGATTTTGGTTATTTTTAATTTCATTTTTCAAAAAATTATATTTATACCCCCGCTCCGAAGGAGAAGGGGGTATACTATTTTACCCTTGTGTGTCTGTCTGTCCTTCTGTCTGTCTGTCCGTCCGTAATAAAAATTTCTGTCGCATATTTCTCAGCAACTATTTATCGCTGATGCTTGAAATTTTAACACACTATTTGTCTAGGCATGCCATATCGTGGGAAATATTTTTCTACCAATCAGACGTCAACTTATGTTAAATGACGACTTTGGTTATTTTAAGCCTAAATTTTCAAACAAATATCTGTCAAAGATTTCTCAGCAACTTTTTATTGCAGATGCTTGAAATTTTAACACACTATTTGTTTGGGCATGCCATATCGTGGGATATATTTTTGTACTAATCGGATGTCGACTTCCTGTTAAATAAGGACTTTGTTTATTTTTAGCCAAAATTTTCAAACAAATTTTGTCAAAGATTTCTCAGCAAATTTTTTTTTACGCAAATGCTTGAAATTTTAACACACTCTTTGTATAGGCGTGCCATATTGTGGGATATATTTTTGTATCGATCGAATGCCAACTTTCTGTTAAATGTCGACTTTGCTTATTTTGCATATTCACATTAGAGCGGGGGTATCATTAGTGAGCATTGGCTTACAGATATCATGTCGTTTACGATTTCAACACTTTTTTATTCTTATATGAAAAAGTTTGTAAGGCTTGTTTCCCTCATTAAAAACAACTGTGATCCAACCTTTATAATACCATGTGATACATAAGTTGGGGTGGTATGATGCATTTCATCAGGTTTCCTCCCCCCTTCTCAATCCAATGAATATACATTATATATATACATTTAATTCAAATGACCTTTTGCATTAGATAGCTATTTTGATGGCATTGTATTGCACAAACTGTAATTTTGAACAGGTCTAAAAATTTAATGTGTATTTGTCTGTAGATTACATGTAATGAAGATAGCAGATTTTTATGCTTGTTGGTGATTAATTCATTGTAATTAGGTTTTGCTCATTTCAAGTTTTTAATGGAAATACTGACAATAATGTGATAAGTGACTCTTATAGAAAAAAGAAATTGTTGCATACATTTGCAATTTTATAACTTTGATTTGACAAGTCATATATATGTATATAGTGCTTGTATATTTTGAGAATACACCATTTATGAAATTGTTATGCAATAAATTGCTTTGATGATGTATGTCTTTCTCATCAATCTACGAATATTTGTATATCAATGAATTCAGTGGTCAGAAAAAAGAATATATACAAAATAAGATGAATTCTGAAAAAATTGATAAAAGAATTAATTTTATTTATGGTTTACGCATTGCGTACACTTAGGCTGTCCACCATTCCAGGTGGTTTACGCAGTGGAAACTTCAGGTTTATGATTGGTTTCCGCAGTGGAAACATGCAGAAACATTGAGTTTATATATGGTTTCCACATTGTGGACACCATTAGTAAATCCCATGTTTCTGCAAAGTTTCCGCAGCGTAAACCACCTGGAATGGTGGACAGCCTAAGTTTACGCAATGCGTAAACCCATGTAAACTTCAGGTTTCCAAATGGAAACCTTGTATAAACCACAATTTTTCTTGAGTTTCCATAATGTTTCCGGGGCACGGAAACTGTTTTTTTTCATCCAGTGCTAAGAAAATAACAGACAACGCTCAAACATGGGATATTCATCTTAATCAGACGTTGGCAGTCATTCGTTTCCATCCTTACGATTCGTCAAAGTTTTCTCCATATTACCTTATGAACAACAAAGATGTCGTATTACCTCTTGATACGTTAATGAAACCTCGAAGGAGATATGCAGGAGAAGACCAACACAAGATTGCCCTTCAAGAACAACATAAAGCTTTCATGCTAGTACAGAAGCCAAGAAGAAACAGAAGCGCAGGCCGATAAGAAAAGCAAAGACGAAGATTTTCAGGTAGGTGACCCTGTCTACCTAAAGAACAACAGAAGACAAAATAAGTTAGATAAAAAGTGGCTACCATATTATCGAATCATAGAGCAGAAAAGACCAGTTAGTTTCGTGGTGAGAGATCAATTGACTGGATTAACCACCAAATGCCATGCACGACAATTAAGACTGGCAGACATTTCGCATTGGCCCCTTTCACAAACTCGTCGTCGGAAAATGAAGACATGCAACCAGAACCATTAGAAAGAGCTATACATTCCATACAATGGGAAAGAGAGGGATCTTCAGACGAAGAGGATATACCCCTAGCAGAACTTCAAAGACGAATAAGAGCTAAGAAGATCATGGATGATCAACAGTATAAAAATGAGAGCGATCAGACCGTAGATTCAGAATCAGATGAGACCCCTTAGTCAAAACAATGTGATGAAAATAGTGGTCAAAGCTTTGAAATACCATTAGATATCCCAAATTTACACTTAGACGATGATATGAAATTAGATGTGTTATGGGCCAGAATAACCCTGAATTCCAGCAAAGATCAATCACAAAGATTAAACTTTAAACTTAATAATTTATTTACAGTAATATATATATAAATACAAAAATACAACTTACACTATAAGATTCCTAACTAAAGAGTGTCCGTTACAATCTGCCGAATGGATCAAATCACAATGTCCCAGTAATTAGATAACTGTTCTCAGTTTAATGTCTTCGAACAAGAGTTCAAATGAGAGTCTCTCTTATGAGCACTGTTTACAGGTTATTTATAGTAAAATATAAATCTAGAAAATTCTAGAAATTATACGTACAAGAAGTTACATGAATTACCTGGACACTCAAGAATGTTCTAAAAAAGAATAACTGACCACTTTAGAATAGTCCAGAATATTCTATTATACAAACCACTATATATAACAGATGAAATAGTCCTTAAAGTAGGTCTAGGTTTCAAACTAATCCCTAAACCGCGTAAATCAATCCCTAAGCCCTGTAGACAAAATAATAATCAAGAGTGTGTGTTGCCTTTAATGAAGGAATAAGCCAAAATAATAAACTTAATAAGTTATATTTATCGTATATGTAGATGTAAATAATCTTGAATAAGCTTAGCTTTGTATATATTGCACGCTTTTAACAAGGTATGACAGGATGACCCCCAGTGACATTAAAACAGATAATGAGATACGCCGACTAACAAACATAGCACCTCGGTTATTTGTGTATGCGGAGTTGAAGAGATTTAACATATACTCGAAATACATGAAACAGCGACTGAGTAAAGAAACTATAAGACTGACTAATTTTTCTAAGAAATCTAAGATTTCTGGTAAAAGCAATAAAATATTACGATTGACACCTTGAGTATGGGACAAGGGTCCGACGGTTCATTACTATTGTCCCCATTTTATAACAGAGAAAGTCAATTCAACATGACTGATTTCTTTCAGAATTTTATTGTTAAAATAGACACATGCAATCTTTGGGATCCTTCAAACGCGTGATACCCAGAAATATTCAAATTAAAATTTCTGACAAACTAAAAGATATTAAGTTTTCCCTATGAATGCACTTATGGCGGAATTGCCAATAACTAATCTGCAACCCATGGAATCATCATCTTGGGTGGAAAGTTCCTGGTTTTTATGTGTGTTTGATTTTGGCATTAACAATAACATTAGGACTTTGTATTAAGAAACGCAAAACTATTAAAAAGTGGGGAGGTATATGCTGTGGTGGTTGCTGGTCAGGTTGTCGAAAAAGGGGTAGTGACGGAGATAAGAAAGGTTCTTCCAAAGATACCGTATTTTTTTGTGTGAATCCAGAGAAATGGACCTCTAGGGACACCATTAAACTTAAACCAATCCCGAAAAACATTAGGATCCAAGAGAAACCCCGACGGAGCTAAAGACTTGACTCGCAAAAAGACCAATAATACGGGGACAATTTCGACCAAACTAGCACAACAATTACTAGGAGAGAAGAAAAATGAAGAATTCCCATGGTCCAAATACTATAGACCGGACCCAGAGCTGGCACGTAAATACCTGGAAGAGAAGGCCGCGATGTCTACGCCACAGAGGAACGCAGGAGATGTTCCGCGAGAAGCCGCCTCGCCATCCGCGCCAACCCTCTATCCACGGGTGCCGATGATGTATGAATAATTAAGCTGCAGCCGTGAAGAAGTTGTGTATTCCTTATAAAGGAATTGTGAAATTTTGTGAAAATTATTAATGCAAAATGTGTAAACAGTGCTAAATTTTCGTATTCGTTTTGGAGAACTACAGGAAGAAACCAATGGTCTCCGAACATATGAAGCTAGTAGGTTAACTCCACCCCTTAGAAGAAAGAGATATTTTGTGAACTTACAAGTATGCCTTGACTTTGTATATATTTATGTGACATTAAACTTAACCATACTTATGAGTACTGTGATAATGAATTACGATTATCTTCAATTTTGATTATTTCATCCTGTTCATTTTTATCATACTTTATTCATTATTGTTTTCATGATTGCAATGTGTTGTAATCAGATTATATGATTTTATGTATACATCCTGGTTATAGATTTGTTTTTGTATATGAATGATGTTCCAAGCTGGAGGTGGAAACATGTCACTTGATAATACCTCTTAACGTAGGTGTTCTGACTGGTATGTCACTAGGAAGTTCATATGACCAAGGGGAGATCAAGGACGCATGCAAACAGATAGCCATGGTATGACCTTGAATTGTTACTATTACAAATTGGTCACTATGATACTTATGTATACCTAGATACTGCGAAATGAATTGTGTTAATGATAACTAACAGAATGAACTATGTGACTCTTGTAGCACTGTGCAGTATTCCTAAATGATGTTATGCAACCAGGTGCAGAATACGGGTACAATAATATCCAAATTGAGATTTTATAAGTACGTGTCATATTTGGCGATTCTGTGTCTGCATCGATAGCTCTGGTACTCTATATTAAGTCCTGTATTGCATATTCTATATTACCTTTGTAACCTTTTTGCCATGTATGAATGAATGTTTTATGAGTAAGTGATGCCTCATACCCAGGTGGGGGACTCCGAGACTCAGGACTCGGAGACTTAAATACTGCATTCATACTCTTAGATAGGCAGTTCTGACAGTTTTGTTACTTTATTTAGAAATAAAATATAACTTTGGAATTTGATCACTAAATGTTCACTCATGATCATCGTAGATGGGCCGAACTAGTCAGAATTGTCCATCATAAGTAAAATGTTATATATACTCGTGTAAAATGAGGTTAAACAGATTTTTAATTTTTGGGCATATAATTTAGATCTTTGATTTAGGCTGCTTTTAATTGACGTAATTTTGACTATACGATCACGCTCATTAATAAACTGTTAGTGAAAGTACTGGACTTCGTGGTTACTGAGCTTTTGTCGCATCTCCAGGAGATAACTAAGGTGGAAGGCTTACAAAAACCACAATATGCTTTATTGTTAATTTTGTATTAAAATTTGAAATGAACAATATCACAATTTCAAATTACTGGGTGAAAGTAAAACCAGATGTAAACAATAAAACGTATTGTAAATTTTTATTTGTTATTTATTTTGTACATCTAGCTATTCAGCATATAATAAAATCGGTTTGACTGAATTGAATAGTTTATTGTGTAACCATGTATACCAATATTCTTATTAAAGACAACATTTTGAAATATAGATATTACACAAAACAGCAACTATTTGCAAAAAGTTCACTAAAAATAAAATAGTTAATTCATATTTGAAGGGATAATATGTTAATTCTAAAAATAATCATCGAAATGTTTCATTTTTGCGTCTGACTGTCAAAACATGTAAGCATATAAATCTAAAGAATCAACATAAAAAAACTGGTTAAATTAATCCAAGTTATACATATTATATAAGCAATTTGTGCTTATTCGCTGTTCAATTTTGAACCGGCTTCATTATCAAAATTCCACGATGCGGGTCAATTTTCAACGGTCCAGGGTCTTTTTTTAACCCCTTTGGTCTCAATGTTCAACGTTGAAAAATGACCCCACGGGTCAATTTTCAACCCGAGTCAAAACTCTTCGTTACAGGGGCAATAGAGTATAAAATGTACTGAATGGTTGCGGGACGGAACCTATATCTGTCAAAACTTTCATCATCTGAATACTCCTTTAGAGGATTTAACCTTTCTTGGATGACTCTTCTTGAAATTTCAACCTCGTCTAACATTTGCCGACGTCGGCTTCGCATATGTCGTCTGTGGGCGGCCATTTTTATTGCTTGAGTATTTACTTGAGATAGTTATCTAGTTATCTCAAATATTTTGAGTACGTACTCAAAATTTTTATTTGATTACATACTCAAATATTTGGTGGCGGTGATTTGAGCCTGAGAATGTACTTAACTATGTTTGGTTGCGGCGGAACTTGGATGACTATATATATACTGCTGTTTGAGTTTAAACCCGTATTTTATCGTACAAAAATGCCGCATTCGGAAAATTGTTTGCTTCATGAATTTAGTCAAATATGTAACACACTTTGCATATAAATTCACAGACTATATAGCAAAATGATTATCAATCAATAAGAACATTATTCTTATAAGAAAGATATTTTAGTATTTCTCTGTTTAATATGTTGTCATTCTTTCGAAAGATTTTCCGAGACCGTATTAATAATATTGATAATACATATTGTGCAAAAGGTTTCGAAGTCTATGGTAATAACTGTTCCTCGTATGGGACATACAATTATAACTATGTCGCCCGATGATTTATAAATATTGATTGGGGACCATAAACAATCAAAATAGCATGCATATTAAAAAAACCCACAGGACACTAAACGGATCATGGCCCAAGTCCATGAAAAGCTGATGAAGTCTGTCTCCTATTCTTGTAAAATGCACTTGGTTTTTGAAATACGATAATGGAGTTTCATTTATCACTTATTTACTTCTTTGTCAACATTTTCAATTTTATTCATATTTCACAATAACTAGGTGTCAGTACAACATCATACGCTATTTGGAGTATAATTGCTGACCATAGCGCTCGAAAGGAAGTTGCACTTTATTAGGTAAGAAATTAAGACCCAATAAATGATCTACGTAATTACTTTCGAAATTCATTACTTGTTTAGATTAAAAATAAGATTTAAATTGCTGAATTTTATATTTTATTATTTTTTAGGTGATAACGTAAGTGACAATTCAGGCATTTTGAACATTAGCTACTTTTTCAGTCTCATGATTCTCTTAACAACTGATGGATGTACTATATACATGTACAAGTTTATGCACGCCTGATTATACACAGTCTAATTTATTTTTCTGTTTTATCGGATGATAATTGATGTCAACTTACCAGTCTAGAGGTGTGAAACCCTTCTTTGTTTCCCAGACCCGTGTACCATGTGTACATACGCCAGATATACACGTGTCTGGAGCAGTAGCTGCGTTAGTTTACCTGTTTACCAATCTAATTAAAATTAGATGTTAGATCCGCTCGCTTACTCGCTACACAAACAGCTAACAACATCACATGCAGGGTCACGTCAGTGTGACCTTTCACTTAGCCAATGAAATCACGACTCCAAATCTTTGGCTGAGGGCACAGAACTCCTCTGCTTTTTTTATCGACATACGTAGATGACCGAGGTGTTCAAAGCGAAAGAAAAACAAAAATGGCACAGCCCATGACAACGAGGAAAACTTGTGTTTTAGGAGATGCCTGTATTATATGTGGATTTTCGTTTGTCCAATACGAAAAGACAGCTGATGGGACTGATATTATTCACAAGTTCTATCAAAATAAACTAAAACTGAACACAGAAAGGATAGTTTGTATACGGAAAGTAACCGAAAGATCGGATATCGATCTCGAAGGGTGTAACGCGGGCGTTTGAAGGAAATGCTTCAGAAATGTCGTCCAAAATGCACCCCAATATCTCTTCTTGTTCTTTTTTAAGCTTTTTAACGTTGAATAACTGAAGGAGTTCATCGGACGCCAATTTGAAACTTCAACCGAGTTGATTTTAGAAACACGAATCTGATTGGATAATTCAGAAATGTTTATTCATATTTGAAAGGTCACACTGACGTGACCCTGCATGGGATGCTGTTAGATGTTTGTGTAGCGAGTACGCGAGCGGATATAACATCTAATTTTAATTTGATTGCCTGTTTACCTACGTCATTGTCTCGGATCATTCGTGTGTGAAGTGATATTATGTAAACAAGAAATGAATGATGGACATAAAGTTGCTCATGCAACTGTTTTAGATATCGTAATCATCGGTAAACAGGCGATGAGAATAGCAAATTTTCAAATCCTTTGAAAAGAACTCTGACTGAAACAAAATATATAGGGCTACAAATTTCTAAATTTACAATACATAAAATAACTAGATACGTCAAAACATCACATCTATTTCAATCATTTTGGCTCTAAAATCGAATTTATTTTGAATAGCTTAGTAAGGAAATTTCCTTCCTGTTGACCTCGTCAAGAACAATTCCGCTCAAGCCTTGTTATCGTCTAGTTCTATTGTCTCTTGATTGGATTTTTTTAAAGCAGATAAAAAAAGCCACTTTGAAGCGGCGTAGCCCTGTTATTTTTGCATCGATTTCGATGCGTTCTTTTTTTTGCATTGGATTTTGATAGTTAAATTCTTCTATGATATAAGTTTCACATGGGTTTGGCTGCAGGTACCTTTTAAAGAAACTAAATTTAAGAATTTAGTTTTATGTGTTCTAATGATATCATTTTGTCTTGAAGTTCCGCAATTCAAAAAGTTATATAATTTGCTGACAGAATATAATCTCCTAGAATTTTTACAACAGTGGTTAGATACTGGAACATTTTCCAATAAACAAACCTGGAAAATAATCGTGAATCAAGCAGTTAACCAACGTCACAGAACTCTCCGACAATCCCGCATTTCCGCTGATCCCAGATTCTCACGATTTTTAGCTATATTCCAAGATAAGGATCCATCTACGTTTTGGCGTTTTCCTACAAATTGCAATGTCGAGGACGAAATAAAGAGTAGATTAAAAGTGAGTATAACCTGTTGTACGAACAATCTATGCATCAGCATTACAACGGTTTCCTCAAAGGTAATTTTACCCATTCAAAGTGTTTTAGATTTGAAACTGTTACTAAAGACTAATATCAATCGCAGAAAGTTGCCATTTATATTAAGCATGTGCAGAAAAATACCAATATCTTGTTATGAGGTTTCGTCACGCGGGTAATTGGTTTCCATTAGTATTGTCTTATTTTATCTTTGCTATTGATTAGAAGAAACATCGTTTAGAAAATTTTGAAAATTTCATATTATTTTATTTCGTGATTTTCTAATTATTCCATTTTTTAGGATGAACACCGAGAAGTTTTGTTTAGTGTATGTTATTTCTTAAATTAGAATGTGTTAACGTGTTAGGCAAAGAATGTACTATTCATTGTCAGAATTACAGTTTAGATAACAGCAATTCGTAAAATTAATCACGGTGCTTCAGATCATTACTAAGACCTCTGTAAAAATTAACTCTGATAGGGTAAAAAAAAATGACAGCGTAGTGTCTGCAAGTATAAATGAAGTCATGGAAAACAAATCATTTCAATAGTCAACTGGAAATAAACTGTTTATCCCCGTTATGTATACAGGATAGATCATATAAATGTAGCTGCATTTGCGTCTTTTTCAAAGTTTATCTATATAGTTTTAGTGATTTCAATTAATATTGTTGCTAAATGATTTAAAGTATTATACTGTGAAATTATTATTGTTCGTGTGGGACCAATGTTTGTGACTTTTGTTGGAACATGTTACCCTTGTCCACGAATTTACATCCCCACGAACGTATATACAGGCATTTGTTTAAGACTTATTAAAATTATCCCAAACTTGCTACCAATGAAATAACGTCCCCACGAACCATTAAAATTTTGGCTACCCACGAACATTGACCTCCACAAAAAAAATGATTCCACAGTAAATATTTAATTGCTTATTTCGATTTATTTGTTTTGTATTTAAGTTTGATGTTTTTGTTATTGTTTTATCTTTATATATTATATTGTGATATTCAAAAGTTGATAAAAATAAATCTACTGGGGGCAAAAGAATCCTGACTTGGAACATTTTTTTTAAATAAACGATAAAATAGAATTTAAAAACATTCGTTTCAAACGTCTAGCTAATCTAATCAGTGTCACTTTGGCGATTTTGAGATAACCCTCAATTCTTTTACTTATCAGTCAGAGTTTGTATCAAACAAGCTCCAGCATATACAAATACCTCACGTTTACAATTGATAAAAGAAGATTTTATGCTGTCATTAATATTCATTTATGTAGTTTTTCATCAACTCGCCTAGAGAACGATGTTTTTTGACGCTGTTTGACAAAATAATGCTCAAATATGAACATGATTTACTGATAAAAACATTTTAATTTTTTTTCTCAATCAATTCTAATGTAGAAACTTGCACTCATTAGTTGGCCTTACTGTTGTTTCAGCATTAATTGTTTCAAATAATTTGAATCAGCACTTTATCAGGGTGATTACAAAGCATTTCATTTGACATTGTAGCTCTTGAGAATACGACTATGAAGATTTATTTAAGTATTCAGTATTGATATACAAGGAAACTTTAAAACCCTTTTTCAGTTCCCCTTTTTCGCCAAGGGGCTACGATTTAAACAATTTTATATGCCTAATATGTATGTTTGCAGTTATATTACAAAAGGCAGAATTATAATTCTTGTGCGATTAGTGCCAATAGTTTGAATATGATATGTTTGGATATGTTTGACCACGTGTGATAGCTGTTTACCCGAACGAAGATGAGTTGATTGCAATAACTAACACTCATGATAAACGTTTTCATCTGCTACAAAAATTTTAATTTTATTGAAGTTTTATTGAAAACAGATTTTTTAACACGAAGGGTTGTCGATAAGGGTCTCTTCATTAGTTAACTGGAGATTTCTCTTGATTTCTTCATTTCTGTGTCATTTAAGCAAATTTACCCCACTGTTTGCCCCCTGGAGAAAATGCTTTGAAGAAAAATTTTTGAGTTTACAATTTACAATAAAACTTGTTTAAATATAACTGATTTGTTTGTCTAAAAGTTTTTTTTTTTAAACTCCAACCTTATTTCATCATAATTTTATAACCTCTCTTTGGTAGGAGGCCTGACTAAGCATTTAAACACATTTGAAAACTCTTTTTCCCAAGAAGTCTTTGTGAAACATTTGACTGATATTGACTCTGTAGCTCTTG
Source organism: Magallana hongkongensis (assembly GCA_016163765.1). Classification (NCBI taxonomy): domain Eukaryota; kingdom Metazoa; phylum Mollusca; class Bivalvia; order Ostreida; family Ostreidae; genus Magallana; species Magallana hongkongensis. The sequence continues at coordinate 29,536,989 of WFKH01010211.1, forward strand.
AGTTGTAAACAGAACGACAACGTAAGACAAGTGATAACAAAGCTCACATGAACCATCGAATTAAGTTATTTACTCCTCTGCTTTGAAAAAAATATCCCTGAGGGTAGATGACGATTATATAACTTTCACTCAATGTTCTACTCCCAAAAATCCGACTTTAAATTAAGTATACTACTTTGTCTTTCCCCGGTGCTTTTGCAAAAAAAAAAAAGAGAAATAAACTTGGTTTGCAATGTCGCATTAGTAATTGCAGAAGACCGACAAGTAATAGATGCGCAAGCTAAACGCCAGTATTACACCCGCCTAAAAAATCGATGTATTAAAAATTTTTTTTAGAGTTTTACATTCATCAGGGCAGTTTGGTGATTCCGCAAATTTTATATTCGTTTAAGAATATTGCGATTCACTAGGAATTAGCGTTTGTTACCTTGGAAGTTTGTGATGATTTATCCATCTTAGAACATCACTTTCTGTCCAGTTTATCACCACATCTTATACCTGAGTCTTGGCTCTTGGCTTTGAACTAGATGTGCTTGTTTTCTACATCATACAATAGATGTGCACTTTCAGTTTTAAGCAAGTCAAGATAATTTAAAAGCAGAGATAACATTGATGAAAAAGACCAATACAATGAAAATAAGAAACCAAATATTTCCAAAGCGTGACAAAATATACTTGTAAAATATGAAATGTTTTAATAGGGGTAAAGCTGAAACTTGTTTCAACATTTACAGAACTTGTTAATTTAATAAGTCTCGCCTCCGTATAATCGGGAACTGTCTCGAAAAAAAACTGGTTTTTGATGGACAGACTTCTGATGATTTTTGAGCACCTCTTTTAATAAGCCATTCATTTTCTCCTCGAAGGGGTATTTATCAGTGAACTCATAATATAGCTTAGTGCCATTGATAAGGCCAAGCCATTCTCGAGCTTCAAAGTTTCTTTCCATCTTGAGAGGAATTATAGTTTTTTTTTTCAAATGAAAAGCGTATTCTGCTTCTGAAAAAAAAAACTATCATCAAACATATACTTGTCAAGAGTTTAACGAATACTTATATTCAAAACAAGTTAAGCCATTAGAATTGTCATTTTGACAGTTCCTTTGTCTTGTTGTCTGTTTAAAATATCATGTTTAGATTTTTTTCTCTTTTATTCACAATACAAGCCTGCTCTACAGTTTGGGCTTTCCTTGTACTTTTTAGAACAACAAATCAAAACAATATCAGCCCCCTCCACGGCCTTAGCCATTGTGTCTACTGTTGAACCGTGCATATCATCGATGTCCATCCAACATTTTACTCCGTTCTCTTTGAGATTATCACGAGTTTTCTGAATTAGTGTTTGGTTTTCCCATTGGTAGCTGATCATAACATGACCTTTTTTAGCTTCAGAGGTTGATGAGGCCACTTCTTGTTTATTATCCATCTTTTCGTTAACTGCATAATTGAGTTTGTCAAAATTATTATAAGTAAAATTTATCAAGCTTAACAGGCTGCTGAAATATTATTGTTTGTTAAGGTTATTTGTTTGAGTATTTCCCCTACTTTTTGAGACTACTGTCAACAAACACAAATTTATAGTATATATTTTCTAAAAGACTTACCTAATCTCTCATACTTTTCATGGCACTGAGCTTTTCTCTCATATTCCAAAGTGCTCCATTGCACGCATTCTTGTTTTTCAAGCAATGCGATTTTCGGAACTTTATAAAAGCCTCCATAACTGCATCATCGTTTAGGATGTTATTCTGGTTGTCTTTATCAAATGACAACATCCATAGTGCTTCAAAAGCCTCTATTACAATTCTCAACAATTAAAATCAATATTAAAGATAGTTTAGAATAAATATATTTAATTTGTTTTTTTCTTTATGTTAATGACAAGAAACAATCGAAAATAGTTTGCATTTTGCTTGCATTGGAAAGAAATTAGTCGAAGACGTATATAAAATGATTTTAATTGAATGTCATCACATGTTTACTCATCTGTTCATCCTCGTGCTCCGAATTTGTTAAGGAGACAAGCACTGGCAAGGAACTTCGGGCTACCAAAGACTTCATATTAATACCATTCTTAGCGATCCTTCTAATAACTGAAACCAGATTAACAGGTGAACCCGCAAATCAATGAAAAGAATCTAAATTGTCGGCATAATGTATGTCCCAATTTCATCCTTACTATTTTATTAAAAATTTATTACAAGCATACGCTCAAGAAATAAAATATTGGTTATGATTACTTCTTGCTAATTCCCGTGCAGACCAGCCGCTAAATCTTCTACGGCGATTATTTATTGCGTTTTTCAAATATTTAACAGAAGCTCAAAGAAATGTGCATCTGTTTCCAGAAGCCAAGCCTCAGAGTCATCGACCAATTCAGCTAAGGTGGACATGGTCAGTAGAAAAGGTGTAACACTTTCTATTTCTAGGTAAGGCAAAAGCACATCAACAAAGCCCATCTCTCTCAGCTCATTGTTGCAATGTCCGCTTTAAGCAATATTGTGAACTACACCGATGTAAAGAGTTATATGTTTATGAAAGCCTTTCTGTAAAACAAGAGATAAAAGACAATTTTTAATGCTAAAACTTTGAAACAAACGATAAAATGACAAATACAATTTTAAAATGATACTTACGCAGGCCATTCTATTAATGTTTATTTATTTATCAATTAGAATTTTTTTATTTTATCAAATTGCTGATTTCTTTTGTATTTTTCCATCAAACCATTTTGGAAATGCAAACATTTTTACGTTTTTAAAACTGTTTGGTCTGTTTGTTTATAAAGTATATCGTAAGAAGTAAAACGATGTTTTTGTTTTGTATCTGTATATTAATAGACAATGCAGCAGTTTCCACGAAAGGGCTATGTAAAAATGATTTGCAGAGTATGTTTACAAAACAAACTTTATTGCTAAGAATTCATGAATATTTTAAAGGATAGTTGGTGATTTCATTTCTTATGAAA
>WFKH01010211.1:29540055-29550881 GCA_016163765.1 Magallana hongkongensis
GTGTGTGTGTGTGTGTGTGTGTGTGTGTGTGTGTGTGTGTGTGCGAAAAAGAGGAAGAGAAAGAGGTGATTGTGTTGAGGTAGTATACATGAATAATTTATTCAATAAAGTAAATTTTGTTAAAATTTTGTTAAAATACAGCGTCCAAATTCATTCTACATATCTTGAAACAATTCTAATTGTATTGTTAGCAACTGGTCACCATCTAGTATGCTCTAAATCTTTGGTTATGATGATCGTATGAAAGTTCTAATGGCTACAAATTTAAGATCCGATAAACTAATCAATTGCAGATTATAGAAAGTCAATTTCTTCTAACTTTCACAGTGTTAGAATTCTGTGAGTCAACTTATCAGTAACGCCACGTAAACTTGAATTTAACATTTCGGATATTGTCTTATTCTAGGCCTATATACACACTTTACACTATTTCAAATGCATTTTGTTTTTACACTAAATAATTAAATTACATTTTCCAGTGTCTTGCCTATGAAAATACTACGTATCGATTGTGTACAATATAACCCATAACTTCAAATGCCGCCAAATTGAGGCACCAGCGGGCTTTGCCTATTTATATTTTTTAATAATCAATCTTGCGAAGGCTTAAAATTATGTAAATATAAGTAATAAGGAATCATTCTTTGAATATTATGAGGTGATAATTTCGGTCGGGGCGTGATCAAATCTATCATAACCTCTTCGGGCTTTATTCGATTTGATCACGCCCCGACCAAAATTATCGCCTCATAATACTCAAAGAATGATTCCTTATTCCTTAAATATACCAAACAGATCAACAAAACATTTTGTTTAATTCCGTTTCGTTGGATTTTTTGGTTTCGTTGGTTTCGTTTCGATTTTTGGTTTCGTTTCGTTTGGTTTCGTTTCGTTTCGATTGGTTTCGTTTCGTTTCGTTTGATTTCGTTTCGTTTCGATTGGTTTCGTTTCGTTTCGATTTCGTTTCGCACTTTACAGGCGCCCGTGTAAAAACAAAGCGGACTGAGCTGCATCACCGACAGTGATTGAGGTAGCCCCGCCTTTTTGCCCTTATAGGCTTAATTGTCTACCAGGTGGCAGAAAATCTAGGTCGACCCCGGACTTTTATTATTAATTTATTGATATTAATGACACTGAAATTTTAATATCTTTATCTCATGATTTCATATATGACTGCTGTAAATTTTATTTGTTTTACATAGATGTTTGTACAGCGCCTTAATATATAGGGCGATCTATAATAATAATAATCATTGTTTGGAAATGTCAATTAAATACATTTATTGGTCTTCTATTTGTTTTACATATACATAGATGTTTGTTCAACACATATATGTTTGTACAGCACCTTATAGTTTATATATAGGGCGCTCTATAATAATAATCATTGTTTGGAAATGTCAATTTAATACATTTATTGGTCTTCTTATACAGTTCTTGTTATATTTTGTCGAACGGTATGTAAAGATTTTTGAAAACGTTACGGTAGCATTAAAAAAAACATACAAAATTACCTTAGCTTAACATTTTAGAGAATGTTTTTTCAACGTTTAAAAAAGTATGTCCAAATGTTAATATTTATGTAATGTTAATGTTAAAAAAACACCATTCTAAATTATGTTTTTACATCGTTAAAAAAAACATACAAAATTACATTAGCTTAACATTTTAGAGAATGTTTTTTCAACGTTTTAAAAACGTAATTCAAAATGTTAATATTTATGTTATGTTAATGTTATAAAAACACCATTTTAAATAACGTTATTACATCGTTAAAAAACCCGTACAAATTCAGGTAATTTAAAAGTTATAGATTAAGTGTTTGTATCATTTTGATAACGTTTACATAACGTTTTAATAACGTTGTTGTGCTAACTGGGAAGACATCTCCCAAAACAAAAACAAATCAATAAAGAATAATAAAAGAATAACAAATAAAAAGACGTATAATTATATAAAAATATTATGAACCAAATCACACAAACAGGCTTTGTGTATTAAAAATAAATACTTAAATTTAATGTTTGTCTGTCCCTTTAAATGACACAGGCAGGGCGATTGCAAGTTTGTAAGCTACATGCATGTTTTAAAAAATTAGAAATATTTACAGCTTTATTCACTTTTTTTTACTTTAAGAGAGAGAGAGAGAGAGAGAGAGAGAGAGAGAGAGAGAGAGAGAGAGAATGTTTTAATTAAAATTGAAATTCTGGTATATTTGTATTTGGATTTTTTATAATGTGTCTACAAAAGTATATATGTATACTTACAGTTCTGCTAGAAATAGACATCTTTTAAGATTGAACTTTAAATACAAAATTACGTTAAAATAAAAAAAGAACTTTATCTTAAAGGCACTATAATTCAACGAACGATTATTCAATCAGAGAGTTGTCACTTTTTAGTGAATTCTACACGTAATTTCTTTTAATCAGAGGGATATCAGTTTATGTGGAATCCTCATGTACTTTATTTTAATCAGTGAGATATCGGTGAGATATCGGTTAATGTGGATTTTATTTCCACTTTAATTTCAATCAATGAAAGACCAGTTTACGTGAGTTCTGCTTGTTATTTATTTCAATCTATAAGATGTCAGTTAACGTGGATTCTTCATGTACTTTATTAAAATCAGTGAGATATCAGTTTATAAGGATTTCACATGTACTCTATTTTAATCAGTAAGATTTAAAGCTGCTTGGTCCGATTTTATGTCAAATTTTGTGTACGCTTTTAAACGATGGTTATGCTTAAGTATGTATAATAGTAGACATTGCAGTAGTTTTCCCGGTCAATTAAGCCAAATTTCAATGAAAAAAAAATACGTACATAATTTGTTAACAAAACAAACGACATAAAAGGGTATCGCGTTATTTGCCTCATGTTAAAATTCGCCCCTGACGTCCAAACCGATTATGGTTGTATTACGATTTTGACATCGCTATAAATAAAGGTCATAATGTTCAGGCAAATTAAAATTAACCTGTGTACATTTTGTTCGCTAATATTTGAAGTTTGCTTTGTTTACAATCGATGCATAACATGCGGGTTGAATAAACCCAATCATTCGGGGACGAAACAAAACGGTTCCCTTTTCTAAACATTCCCATGATGCATATTGGTTTGTTTTTTCGTTTGCCCAAAAAGAAATTATTCTATTTACTTTGAATATTTCTAACTTTGAAAGGAGACCGATTCTGCTGGTGTAAATAGGAGAAAAGCCATAACTTTCTAAGATAGTTGGTTTGTATGGAAAATTATTTGATACTGTAATAATCAAAAAATTTGACCAAGCAGCTTTAAGGTTACGTAGATTATAATTAGTGAGATATCAGTTTACCTGGATTCTACTTGTCATTTATTTCAATCAGAGAGTTTTCACTTTTATGTGAATTCTGTACGTAGTTTTTCAGAATCAGTGAAATATCAGGTTAGGTGGATTCTTCATGTTTGTTTTATTTCAATCAGTGAGATATCGGTGAGATAAAGGTTTATGTGGATTTTACATGCACTTTAATGTCAAGTAATGAACGACCAGTTTACGTTAGTTCTGCTTGTACTTTATTTCATTCGGTAAGATATCAGTTTACGTGGAGGTTACAATTACTTTATTTCAGTCAGTAAGATATCAGTTTACGTGGATTCTACTTGTATTTCATTTCAATAAGTGAGATACTTGTACTTTTTTATAGTAAGAGGATTTCAGTTAACGTGCATTCTTTATGTATGGTTAAGGTGAATTTGCAGGATTTTTTTTCTCAATCAGTGAGATATCAGTTTACGTGGATTATTTATTTACTTTATTATAATCAGAGAGAAATCAGTTTACGTGGATTATACATATACTTTATTTCAATCAGTGAGATATCAGTTTACATGAATTCTACTTGTACTTTATTATAATCAGAGAGATATCAGTTTACGTGGATTCTTCATGTACATTATAATAATCAGAGAGATGTTATTTTACGTGATTTCTACTTGACTTTATTTCAATAAGTGAGATATTAGTTTACATGAATTCTATACGTTCTTTATCCAAATCAGATATAATTACAAGCATCTTGTTAACCAGTGGATTGTCATTGTGGGTTTGTTCTGCCCGACCGTTACAAGACATCGCCTGTCAAACACTTAGAAGGACAATTATACATCTATTATACCCGTATGCTTGTAATTTTATTCCAGTTCTTGAATTACGTTTTTATGATTATCAATCGAGAAAATGCAAGGTTAGGCCAGGTCAATCATTTTAGCAATCATAGAATATCATTTCATTTTATTTTAAAGACGTGTTAGTGTACGCCCAGGTACAAATCCCAAACACTGGCATCTACATGTAACCAGTGGTAGAATAAAGCCAAGCTTTGGTCGTTGTTATAAATATTTATTATACAGAATGACCTAAAATTGTGTTATTATACGAGTAACACAGAATAGGCACAAATGACAAGACAATTAGACACAGACAAACATACACATTACAGCAGCGTCGGAAGCAAATTGAAGGGGATGAGCAAGACATAAAAAATCTTGACAAGTCAAAAAAAGGTCTTTGGTATGTGTAAATTTGCAAAAAAAAGTGGAGGGAGGGGGCTAAGCCCCTCCTAGCCCCCCCCCCCCCCCCACCCTGTTGCGACGCCTATGCATTAGACAATGAAATGAAACAGTAATATTACAATTTAGAATGAAGTTTAGTTTATTACATTAATTCTTACCGGGACAAACAATCCTAATGCTTAAAGCATCTTGCTATACTGTATGTATCGTTCTGACCCGTTCAAGAGTGCCAGTCCTGAGTAAGATTTTAGCGGGGAAAAGTGCATGCAGAATTAGTCATGTGACCCTAATGTCCAGTCTTGTCATTGTCCATATTAAAGATTTTAAACTCTCATACATAAACACTCCACACACGTATACCAATCAAACGTGTACGCTAGCGCAGTAATTTAATATACAAATAATATAACTGGTTACATACATTTATCGGCAAGTTACCTTTTCCGGTTGTTTGCAATGCAAAATCTTCGTGGACATTTGTTTTAGTCCAGTTCATCCTGACAGTTAAATAGACGAAATCTTGTTAATTATTCGTTCTGATAACTATCATGATAATTAAAGCATGTATGAATTAGTTTAAACTTTTTATTTGTAGATGTAACTATATAATTACATAAACTGTATAAATTACGGCAAACCAATGTCTTGCAAATCGTACCACTTCTCAGGATTGGGTTCGTGGCCAGTACCAGTGAGGTGATAAAGAAAAAACCCCACAATAAAGTCAACTAATGGCAGCGAAATGATCAGAAAAACTTTCATATCTGTTTGCCAGGAGTGAAAGAAGGCAAAGGCCGGAGTAGACCAAATTCATCAAACACATTCAAAGGCTACGCATATATCATATTCCAACGAACCCTAAACGAGTTCTCGTATCCTACCATGGAGATAAGAATGTTTACATTCCCCTCTCTCAAGGAAATAAAAAAGGAAATAAAAAAGAATATGTTTGTACAACGAAATACCCTAAAAGAACACCCGCTCTAAGCCACTGGCAGTGTAAAGAAGAATGCCTTTAAAAGCAGATATTGAGGGAAAACATAATGAAATATTAAGTTCCAAGAATGAATCTAAGAAAAGTGAAAAACCGCCAGGCCTTGTCAAGGGAAAAGGGCAAGTTAAGCAAGGGCGACACATATAACTTACCTGCACACCACTTAGACGATCCAACAAGCTCTAGACTCCCTGCTTGAAAAGGACACCGTATTTATTCAAAGGATGCCAAAATAAAAAAAATAAAAAGAACTCATCTCGTTACAAGTAACGAGTAGGTCTTCCGTCCGATTTGTTTGATATGATACGATGAAATATCGATATTCTCTGCCAAATCTGAGATCTCGTTGAAACTAGGTTCCTTGTCTTGGGACCGGAAACGGACGACCGGAAGTAATTAATGAAAATAAAAGCTGGTATTTCTTGTACATTTGCCTAGTGTACATCACTGTATATCAGGCTAGATGAAACACCCAAGAAAGTCTGTTAAACTTGTTAAACATGAATTGTTTGAACCCTTCCGGTGAGAACCGGAAGTGATGGTTAACAAAACAAAACTCGTTAAGCACATTTTCAATCAAATGTCTATCATTCAAAAAGCTTTTTTAAAAGCTTTGTGTCTCAATCACATACAGTGATTAAAATCTCGCGGGTATCAAATTTGTAAAAAGGAAAGCTACCTATTTCACCGGAAGTAGAATATGTTTGCTAATTTAACATTGTATAGATAACATATATAAGATTTTATACTGATATATTCATTCCATGTAAAATCAATAAAATAAGAAAAAAAATTTTAAGTGCTTCCGGTGACGACCGTAAGTTACAACGAATCAAAATAATGTTAAAAACCGACACATACTTAGGGCTATCATCCCACAAAGTTTGGTTGTTCAAGTCGTCACCGTTTTTGAGTGCTCGTGGAGTCAATGTTTTTCGTCTCTTGGCAGGAAACGGACAAACGGAAAAACTCAATGAAAATAAAAGTTAATATTTCTTGAACATTAGACAACTGTACTTTATTGCTTGTCAATTTTACAAAATTGTCACAGAAAAACAGTTAAACTTTCAAACAACTTGATTTGTTTGAACCCTTTCGGTGAGGACCGGAAGTGACGATTGACAAAATGAAAGCAGTTAAACGCATTTTCTATCAAATGTCTATCATCCATGTAAGTTTCGTGTATTGATCATTTGCACTTTCTGAGATATCGTGGGTAAAACATTTGTTTAAAAAAGGCTATCTGAGATACCGGAAGTAGAATGTTTTTGTTTATTTAATATCGGATAGATGACATATGTAAGGATTAATACTTATATTTCAATTCTATGTGAAATAAATTAAATGTAAAAAAAAAAATAATTTTCAAGTGCTTCCTGTGACGACCGGAAGTTATGACTAACAACACAAAATAGTTTATAGACATCTACAAATATAGGTCTTTAATCCTACAAAGTCTGAATGCTCGAGTCCTTATCAGTTTTTAGATCTCAATGTCATAAGCTTTTTGTAGCGGAACAGGAAACGGACGACAGGAAATGAATTTTAGAAAAAAAGAAAACATTCCGCGATATACTCTTTATTCCCAAGGGTTGCAATGAGGTAGACACCAACTAGGAAGAGAAAGAGAGAAAGACCAAAAGAGACCTGGAGAAGATCAGTGGATAAGGAAATGAATGAGAACAACTAAACATGGAAACATGTTCAGAGATGGACACAGGACAGACTAACATGAAGATCCCTGGTCACGGCCTTATGTGCTAACCAGCACGACGAGGACTAATTAAGTTAGTGTATATAGTATATATAGCAACTAAAATTTCTTTACACGACGACAATATTAAATTATGCTTCCTTCCCATACTCTATATGAGTTTTCAAACAGAGTTATTATGACAAACAGAAAATAACCAATTATCATTTTTTCGTCAATGAATATGTAGAGTTTAATTTTACATTATTTTTTTTTTATATGGACGTTTCAGCCAATGTTGATTTCATTAAAAAGATTACACTTGAAAGACTTCAAAGACATGTGTCAAAACTGTTTAAAATTTACCATCATGAAAAGAATGGGAAAAACAACAAAACAAACGTTTTAGACACAAAATTAAGTGCATAAGTATGAACTATGATTTTGGTTCTACAACTTAATATTTATCAACAAGTTATTATGGATGCGTGTTGCTGATTGAAATGTCCAAATGCAATCGGGATAATAATCCAAATATTCCCAAAGTAAATGTAATCTCCTACATGGTATTATTGGAGTAGGCATACTTAAATTTTCTCTTCCAAGTACCTGAATTTCATAAGAGTCAATATGTTCTTGTAGTTCCTCTAAGTATAAATGTAAGGCGTGAGAGAACTTCGTTATCATTGACGTGGGAATTAAGTGAATAAAACCATAGAAATCAATTGCAAGTGCGCTCTTTCAGGAAGAACATTCTTTTCCTCTTCTCTAATACGTTTAGAATTAATTTGTTTCAATTAAACCGACGTTCCTTTTTATAGGGGATTGAAAAAAAAGTATTATACAGACATTCGTCGTATTATATGATTGAAATCGTTATACAATCTAAACAACATTTAGTTATATAAATCAAAAATTAGTGAAAAAATAATTATTAAGTTACGAAAAAAGTTCATGAATTCAATGAATTCTACCAGTCATCATGTTATTTTTTGAAGATAATCGAAAAATAAAGTATGTCATAATAAATTTTATGTATATTTGTTCTAATTGTCAATTTCTGTCCATGTTTCCGGTTTTCATTTGTTCTTTCTGTAATCTGCGCGGGCATGTTAAGGCTTCCCGATTGATTTTACAGCGAAGTGTAGAAAGTCACTTGTCTGTACTTCATACGATATGATGTCATAATTAACTTTGACGTCACGATCTGCATTTCTGTCGATAGTTCTCAGGGAATGTAGTTTAAAGAGGTTCGCTCCTCAGGTTTTGGGTAGCTATTTTGGGTCACCTCTAGTCTGAAAATTCTGCATCAAATATTAATTCTAGTAGTATATTTATATTTTACAATGCCAAATAAACTTTATTTAATAAAATTGTTTCCAAAAAATTTCATTTTTACAGAGTTCAGTTAGGGACTATATTTTGTGGCGGAAGGTTTTCAAGAAGGAAATGAACAATTTTCATAACTCACTAGTTTTAGAGTACTGTTACTTTAGCTTCCTAATTTTCAGCACAGATCGAACTTCTGGATAGTTTGTGTATTATGATATATTCATGATGTTCTAATAAACATATTTAAACATTATTTTAATATTTTATCGATAAATTTTGGCATATTTAGCTTATATTTCATAGAAGTTAAGAAAAAATTAACTCCAATTTTGGTCTGAGTTTAGCTTATTTCATGCTATATCTCAAATTTTTGAGATGTGACCCCTACTTGTTTTACTTTTAAATGAGACATTAAATGTATGTCTATTTGTATGCAAAGTTTTGGAAAGATGACATTACTATAATTTTTTTAATTTGCGTTACAATTTGATTACTTTAAAATTTTGTAACATCTGTTGTTGTGTTCTTTATGTACTGGCAGTTGAAGCCACCAGAAGATCAAGAATTTTTAAACTTTGACTTAGATTTTACTTTTATAGTCAGTACATGTGTTCAACTTCATACTGTATAAAAATCATAACTAAATAATAGTTCAAACTATAAATATTTGTTTGATTTCTTCAAATTATCAATTTCCATGTCAAATTTTAGCAAAAATTTCACGAAAATTATCAATTCTGTTTGGAGCCCAATATTTCCAAAAAATGGCATGTGACATGGGTCACAAATAAAATAAATGAACATTTTAGGTCCCCATCTTTATATCCAAGTGGTTTTCGGATGATTGACATTACTATTTTTTCAGGTGCCAACCTCCTTAACGTTAAAAGTGAATTATATCAAACCAGTATAAAACCGCCGTTAATACTAGACGTACAGAATACATTCATATTAAAAACCAGTATCAAATAATCGGCAGTTTTAAAGCTTCGTTTTAAGTAAAAGACTATTAATAAACTAGTGGTTTGGAGACTCTCCCTGCTACGTTTAAACAACTGAATGAAGAAATTTTAATGCATGTAAAAACCAGCTTGGCGCAGGTGAAAGATTAACACAATTTTATAATATTTTACGTAAAATTGGAAGAAAATATAAGTACCAATGTGAATCGTGCTTGGGAAACCTACGGATTTACCCCAATTTTTTGTAAATCGCTTTTGATTAGTAAAAATGTGCATTATTTTGATGATTTTGTAGAATGTTTCAACAATATCTTCCATAAACGAAATATCTATTTCAAGCCCAAGCAAAAACTTCAAAGTATATAACATAGCAAAGGATTTTTTAAAAAAAATATTTATGATTTAATGTCATTAATCACCTGCGCCGACGCGATTTAAATAGATCATTTGAAATATTAGGATTCGCCCGTCACGTGATTACAAAGTACATATGACGTCACAAAAATGCATCAAATATAATGTTTAACATCGTCAATAAATGTAACATAGATTTTAAGAAATACTTCCGGTCAAAGTATTTTGCGATGATTCAAATAATATCGTTTCAGCCGTATTTTTTCATCGGGACGCCTTAAGGATGGATTCTTTTCATATTTCATGTATTCAGAAAATTATGAAATTAAGCATGTAAAGACTTTAAGATATGCACATTTCAATAAAACAAAAAAAGTGTAGGGTCATCTTGCTTGATTTTTATTGAAGGTCATTTGAAATGTCAATGCTAAAAATAGATTTTTTTCATGTAGAAACACAGAAATTCCATGGTGGTATCTTAAATTGATTGTTGAAGAAACAAAATATAATTAGATGTAAAAAAAAGCAACTTCAGTCTAAAGTTCTATGTTAAAGCATGGTATTAAGTGGTTAAAAAACCCGAACTTTTGTCCTTGAATCTCACAAAATATTCATTCCGAATTTCCTCTGTACACTCTATTAATTGATATTTTGGTGTTCGCCAATCCCCCTTTTCATGGATTTTTTCGATATAATCATATATTCAGAATTTAATTTTTTTATATTCATAGTGAAGATCCATAGTGAGAAAATCATTAACAATAAAGGAATCATTGGGTATTCATGCATATAAGATTGTAAAATTAGCTCGAATTTCCTCATCTTTAAAATTTTCATTAAAAACATTAAACTATTTTAATGTATTTTTAAGACAATTATTAATAAGGCCAGACAAGCAGTTTGATAATATATTCTTTATAGAATGTGATATTAT
>WFKH01010211.1:29554985-29582025 GCA_016163765.1 Magallana hongkongensis
TATTTCTGTTAACAATCCAATCAGGTGTGAAAGCGATTCTTTCTGGGGAAAATGACAATAATTATATAGTAAGAACATAAAATCAATAACTTATCTTATGAAATACACACATTTATGCACAAAGTGAATGCTTAAATTGTACATTTATTATCATCTGCAATGTCTAGGTTCTTAGAATCGGCCATTCTGTGTGCGTGCGTACAATTCTCTACCGGCTCGTAACGTACACTAATTCTTGGAATTTCCCTTCTAATTGATATGCTTTTATTATAAGTACTTAAATTAAACGTACCACTTTACAGCTTTCCCCGATATTGTAAGATTCAGTTAAATCGCCTGTTGTCTCGTATTGGGCGATCAGGTCCTCATTGTTCTGGAATATCGTTCTCTCCTATAATAAAGGATTGAACGTACATGTAATGTGATTTTGTTTAATACACCTTATGTCTTTGCATTTTCCTTTATCTTCTATAATATTTTATTTGCTGATTAAAGCAGCTTTTTTAAATTCGTTATTTAATTCGATATCAGAAGATTCAATATAATTATTGATTGGGGACACATGTCCCCGGTCTTCCATTTCGTTATTAAAATGTTTATACTTGAACTGTTTACTTGTATCATTAATAAACATTTTAAAAGACCGGGAGGTTTCACTTAAAAAGACACGAAGTCTTGCATGTAATATTTCCAACAAAGACACAGAAATTTTACAAGTATGTTTTAATTTCATTCACTGCATCTATTTTATTTAACACTTTGCGACAAAAAATTTATTCTCTTTAGAGAAGTGGACAGACATACTAGTAGCATAGGAAGGCCTGTCCACTTCTCTAAGGAGAATAGGAGTTCTATTCTAGCTATTTTTTTCTGTTTCAATATGATATACTATATTAACTAACGTATTCTCGTTTAGCAAGAACTAGTCTGTCCTGGATCTCCCAGATGTCTTGTGTGAGGTGGCTCAGGGTAGTATTTTCCTTTGTTTTCTCTCCGTATATCTTATTTCTAGTAGGACATTACAATGTATCTACTTTATACAATTGTGAAAATTGCATCTAAGAGCGTTCATGCGCAAGTGTGAATACTTGACCTCAATGAAAGCGAAAAAAAGTTATATATTTCCTTTCAGCTTATAACATTACAATAGTTGTTAGACATAAAAATATCATGTGCGTATTTTGTCTAAAATTAATAATTTTAAAATACATCTCAAAACAATTTGGTAGACCATTTGTTCCTCTTAAATGCTTGGATATGTTTCTTTGCAAACTTTTAATACACAGCTCAACAGATTGTGTAGAAAATTACCACTATTAAACTCTTGCAGACTAGCTGGATGTTTTAGTTACACAGATGGCTTTTCAAAGGAGATAAATCCATTTACAACATACATGATTTTTAGGTATTTGTTAAAGAGTTATGGCTCTTTTGTTTATATATAACTGTAGTAAAACATTAAAAGACAATGCTATTTCTGAATTACATATTAAGTACATCCGTTTTTATGATTCTATAATGTACTAAATTCTAGTAAAATAAGATTGTATTAGCACATTTGAAAATATTACATGTTATAAAAAATTACATGTAACATTTTGATAATAAATGCTTTATGATTTGAATAATCTTATTTACTTCCTCAGTCCTCTACTTTATCTAGTCACAAAATCATCAATGCATTCTGTCATTAACCGTGTGGTTGCCATCCTCCAAAATAAAGACACATTTACAAGTTAAGTTATAATTCATTGGCAAATACAGTCATCCTTGACATTGTGATTTCTTACTTTGCTAATCATTACATTGATTTTTTTTTATATTTGGCAATAAATGCTAACACTTTTTGCTTTAAGAGAGTGATATTTTGAAATAGAGTAATACATCCAAAACTTTGGGGTTTTTTAAACTGTTTATTAAAAAAAAAGTTCTACACCATCGCGTGTAATTTTCAGTTTTTCTACTTGATGCTGATTAGGATTACATAATTAAACCTTAATTAAAGTAAGTATAATGTTTAACGCTCGTTCACGTACCAAAAGTGGGATATTTGCATTAGGTGATGCAAATAGATTCAATTGAAATGGTGGTATTGATATATCTAAACGAAAATTTTCTCTGAAGTTCAAACTTGTATCTTTTTTTAATATTTAATATTTTGACGAAACAAATCACTTTTGTTTTAGTGTTTAACGGAGATTTTGCTCAAAACAGGAAGTTTAAAATCCGCTCATTAATTGTAATCTATAGTACTCTTTTCCTTTTTAGCTCACCTGAACCTAAGGTTCAAGTGAGCTTTTCTGATCACCCGTTGTCCGTCGTCCGTCTGTCCGTCCGCCCGTCTGTCTGTCCGTCTGTTAACGTTTCACATTTTTAACTTCTATAAAACCACGGGGTCAAATTTAACCAAACTTGGTACATAACATCCTTACGGAAAGGGAACTCTTAATTGTTAAAATAAAGGACAGAACCCTTTTTAAAGGGGAGATAATTGCGAAGCAGTGAAAATAGGGTGCATGTCTTTAAAAATCTTCTTCCCAAGAACCTCTGCAGCAGAAATGCCAATATTTACACCAAAGCTTGTATATATAGTGAAGATTTTAAATTGTTAAAATTGTGACCCCCGGATCAAAACTGGAGGCCAAAGAGGGGTTCAAAGTTTAACATAAAAATATATAGGGAAAATGTTTAAAAATTTTCTTTCCAAGACCTACAATGCTACAATTTGTGATATTACTATGCAAGCATCCTCCTAAAATGCAGATTCTAAATCGTTAAAATTGTGACCCCTCGACTCATACTGGGGTCCCAAGAGGAGTTTAAAGTTTAACATAGAAATATATAGGAAAATGTTTTAAAATATTCTACTCAAGAACTACAATGCTACAATTTTGTGGTATTACTATGCAAGCATCCTCAAATAATGTTGATTTTAAATTGATAAAATAGTGACCCCCGGATTAGAACTGTGGTCCCAAGAGGAGTTCAAAGTTTAACATGTAAATATGTAGGGAAAATGTTTAGAAATCTTCTTCTCAAGAAGTACAATGTTACAATCTGTGAGATTACTATGCAAGCATCCTCATATAATGTAAATTATAAGTGGTTAGAATAGTGACCACAGACTAATATTGGGGCACCTAGAGGGGTTCAATGTTTAACATAGAAATAAAAAGGGAAAATTGTTTAAAAATCTTCTTCTCAAGAACTACAAGCTACAATTTGTGAGATAACTATGAAGCATCCTCAAATAATGTAGCTTCATAATTGTTAAAATTGTTACCCCTACACTAATACTGGGGCCCTCAAGAGGGGTTCAAAATTTAACATACGGTACTAGGAAAAATATAGGGACAATGTTTAAAAAAAATTTCTGAAGAACTACAATGCTACAATTTTTGAATTTTCAATGCAATCATCCTCAAACAATTTAGATTCTTAATTGTTGAAATTGTAAACACCGGACTAATACTTAGGGCCCCAAGAGGAGTTCAAAGTTTTACATAGAAATATATAACGAAAATGTTATAAAAAAAATCTTATTCTCAAGAACTACAATGCTACAATTACTATGCAAGCATTCTTAGAAATAGTAGATTCTAAATTGTTTAAATTGTGATCCTAGGCTAATACTGGGGCCCCTAAGAGGGGTTCAATGTTTAACTTTGAAATATTTTGAGAAAACATTTAAAAACTAAAATAAAATGATACAGTGAACTGTTGTTCAGGTGAGCGATGTGGCCCATGGGCCTCTAATTTCAGTTTAACAATTATATTTTGCAAAAAATCCTAACAAATAACTGAAAACAAATAATGTGAGTTTTAACATTGTTGTATGATGACTTGGTATCAGTTAAAAAAATATGTGTCTAGAATTTAGATGCACTTTGTGATATAATTCAATCTAATTGACTTCATTTTTAAACATGAACCACATGTCTAAACTAAATTCAAAACCACACTACACAATATGAAAAAGCATTTGTCCATATGCATTGTTTTCCTTATATATGTTTCTAAGTTTTCAAGCCTAATGGAATGTCTGGTACATACGAAATATTGGTTTGATTTGTTAT
This sequence comes from Magallana hongkongensis, assembly GCA_016163765.1. Classification (NCBI taxonomy): domain Eukaryota; kingdom Metazoa; phylum Mollusca; class Bivalvia; order Ostreida; family Ostreidae; genus Magallana; species Magallana hongkongensis. Next base: position 29,559,062 of record WFKH01010211.1, read on the forward strand.
GTGCATACACGATAAATGTACATTAAAAAGCGTGTATCACAAGAGTCGATGAGCCATTAAGGTGGTTTGGGACATATAATGATATTGATGTGTATTAAAGTTCATTACAATTAAAATACTTTCACTGGTTTAGAATTTTCAAGTTTTACAATTTTTAACCAAAAAATACGTTTGAATTTTTTTGGAAAGGTAAAAAATTTAAAATCCCCAGCGGGATTCGAACTCAAGACTTACAGATCCGTAGTGAACGCTCTAACCCACAGCCTTACGTATATGCTGTTAGGTGACAACATTGGGAAAGAAACTATTCATAAAATTACACTTGATTTTATTTTTTATTTCGATAAATAGTACGTCACAACATGAAAGTGTCCCATACCACCTTAAGAACATTTGTTTTTTGGCATTTCAAGAAGGTAGCTAGCATACTTTCTGTGCATTAGTTTTTGTTCAATATTGTTGCAATCGTTCTAATAATAAAACAAAACCGTTTACATGTTATCCCCAGTTGGGAAGTCAGTTAAAAAAGTCTTCAGCTTTGTCCTATAATTTTATAACTGTATAAATTGAACATTTTATTTACTTTTTACATTAATAAGCTTTAAATTAAGAGAAACGAAGCAAAGGTTTATGTGTATATAAAACTTGTTACATAATATTCTATTGTTTTGTGGGGTTTCTGTTGCTGTTTTGTTAAGGGGGGGGGTTATATCAAAGTTTTATCTTTATTTATGAAATGACACGCGCGTTACATATTTATTATCGACTTTTAACTTATTTTGTTCATTTATTGATGTAAAATCACAATTTTTTTTTTTATCTATTAAGTACTGTTCAATTGTTAGCCTGCTTTATTATACAATTGTAGTTATCAAAGTAGGTCTAATATGTTGCTGCTTTCCGGATACTCTGTTTAACAGTACAATGTCTTCACTGTGTGGTTCTGTCTCTTGGTGGTTAACCAAGCTTTCAGCGATTATGTCATTGCATTTAGAGCGTTGGAAGCTCAAGTTCTAAGTAATACGCTTCCCCAACCCTCTAACCCACATGACGAACATTTGCGAATAGATTTTTTCAACACTGATGCTTCGCACGAGTAGTAACATGAAACGCAAAATCAAAACACTTTGTAACGTATACTTCATAAAATTAAAAAAAAAACAACAACTGCAAGCTGTTTATGTTTTTTTAACGAATAATTTAATGAATCGGCATAGTATATGTATTACATTGGGGTTTAACCAAATTTTAAAAATTGAAATGGAGGAACTGATCATAAATACTGCGGGCTTTTTATTTTATGCGAAGATCAAATAAAATATTTGACATTAAATGCATTGCATCATGAAGCTGTGTTAGTTAAACCACTTAAAGACAAAAACCCTTCATTGTATACATCCACAAACATTGACTGGTCTTACACCCTGCTTATACATTGTCACCGCCTTGGTGCAGTATCCCGCGACAAAGCAACACATTAAAGGAAACAAAATGTTAGAAGTGCACTATTTCACAGTTTTAGCTGTGAAAAATTTAAATGGGTTCATTATTTTATCTGACTTGGCTTTCTTATCTCACTTTCCATATTTTCCTGTTTACAAAGTAGATGACCTACGAAGAAAGAACCACTGGTATAATTTTCATTTTTTTTTTATGTAAAAAATATTATAAAGCCTTTCCTGTAGTTTATATAGAAAACGATGAGTGAACATTGTGTGGATGAAAAAAGGACAATAACAAACCGTCAACAATCTTAAAAATCCATTAAACGAAATATAAATTCAAAGCAGAGCAACACGGACCTCCAAAAAGATAGAGGTAGGATCAGGTGCCATGGATGAGTGAGTATCCTCTGCTGACCGGTCACACCCTCCGTGTGCTCTTTGTCGTAATCGGGAAAAAAGCGGAAAAGTCCGTAGACAATTAGGTGATTATTTATGGTCTAACAACAATTAGTATGAAAAATTGCAAACATTTACATATTTGAAACCAAAATTATTTTTATTCTTACTTATTTACTTTTGTACCTGATATTCGGATAAAAATTCTTCTAATTAAACCAGCAACCATTGATAGCTTTTTTTTGTGTCAAAGTTTATCAGTATTATCAAAAGGTTGTTATAAAAAAATAACGTTTAACAAAGAGGAAATCAGTCTTCAGAATGTGTTCTTCAAAATTATTCTTAAGATAACAATAAATTTATATACGAGGAATTCGTATCCATGTGAACCAGTATTAATGTCATAAAGAGTTTGTTAGTGAACACACGGAAATCATCTTGCGACTTCTGTGGCACTCAATTCTTTTTTAAAGAGCAATGCGTTTCTTGTATTCAGATAAAATCGTTATAAGGCGATCTAGGTATGATACGTAACTTCCAATGTTTGGCATCCTAGTAAAATTACATGCCATGTATTTCACAGTCAAAATAGAATAAAATGAAATATATTTTGAGTTAAACCCTTAATAAATTTTGTATCAAATATATTGATTGATATAGATATACATATAACAAACATGTTTGTTTCCGAAGTTGGCTTTTCAAAATAGTGCTTCATATGATCTTTTACGTAATAGTTTGGATTGGAATAGGAAAACAAGCCACATTATGCATTTGGAGAATTATGTAACAAAAATTGTGTAAAGTTTTGATAGCAACAGTTTGATGAAGTTCATTTAATAAATCCGCATTTCGTATCAAAAAGTACATTGTTTGAAAGAGAGCTGATCTTCTAATGTTCTTTGATATCCACTACGGTATAGTTCTTCTCTCTGTATATGAAAGAAATAAAGATCATTTTCCAAGTGTTTATATAAGATTTTTCCGGACTGTTACAGCATGCACATGTATATCTTTAAAAATGGAAGAAACATATAGATTTGAATTGAATTATACTGAATTATCAATTGATGAACCATAACATGTAAACATTAAAAGAGATAAAAATGTTATAAAAAGACGAGCAATTTCTAATTGATATATATTATTCTTTGTTTATTCAATAGAGTAAAAACTCATAGTTTAACCTTGATTTCTTAGGACTTTGTATGAACCATAAAGCCACCTGAAACAGATCACTTCATCAGTTGTAAAAAAAAAAATAAATCAGCATCCATATGCTTTATTCGAAAACTTGAAAATAGATTAACTTAATTTTTTTCATCGTTTGCTTACCAACACTATATGGCTGGTTTCTCCGGAGGTTTCTTACTTTGTCTGCAGCCAAATCACTCCCCAGGTCTGTACGGTAAACGAACTGTGGGGCAATGGAATATGGACAAATTAGGAAATATGTCAAAAAGTAATCTGAATTCATAGGATTTTAGAGAAGACAGCTGAGACTTGTAAATGTTTTACTGAGCCAAATCGCACATGCAACGAAAAACAAGTTTTGCTAAAGGTAAATACATGTAGGTTTATAACGATGTATTTTATATTTATTATCTTTTCATTAACAGTAAGAAAGGTAGATTTCAATTAACTTATTAAGAGCGTGACCGCCTTGTCATTACATACATGCAACAACATGCATCTGAATGTTTCTACAATGCTCAAAATACAACATTATGACGCATTTCTTCATAAAATTATGATGATAAATGATTTAAAAAACACAATAACATTAATTTTTAAACACAAAGGTATTTCATAATTCGATTGAAACTTTTAGAAGAAATCCATAACGTGTTGTTTACCATTATGCTTACCACAAGCGTAAGGGTTTTCTTGCTGTCTGTCGTCGAATGACTGGCAGATTACATTCACCCGGAACTATCGAAAGGTGGTGCAATATTATAAAATCTCTGATAAATAAATGTTGGGTATGTAATATTTGATTTCGTTTTTGGTCTGCAAATATTCATTGAAATAGCTGTTTAACTAGAAAAATAGTGCTAGTGTTGAAAAATAAACTGAGCATTAACTAAATAGTTTTTGCCATCAAATTAATTACCAGTGCATTTTATTTGGAATCGGATTTACTGGTGTGTAATTACCTGAGTTACAAGAACGTTCTTAACTGATCATAGGTGGATGATCTCCCTAGGTGAGTTGCCTATTTGAAAACATGATTTAAAAAGAATAGAATTGAGCATGAAGCTGTTGATATACGTTTCTTTACTTTGATACGTTGTTTTACGGGGTTTTATTTTTGGGCTGCTAATTACATAATTAACAAACCCAATATATACACCACGCTAATTTTTAAAGAATAAATATATGAAATTGTTATGTAAAATAATCCCTGAAAAAAAATATAATCTTAAAAAAAAAATAAATAAATAGATAAAAAAGTCTGAAAATGGAAATATCATGACACGAAAAAATGAATACGTGAGTACGTATTAGGAAATGTAGAGTTATCGAGGACAAATCAGATAAAAATGAAATTGCAGACAATTCTTTAAATAAAAGCAATACTGTTTTCGTTTAGACACGATTGCGCACTTTAAATATTATAATATGAACAAACCTTTTTAGGTTGCAATCAGCATAATTAAAATAGGGTTTAGCTTTAATAATCAAAATTGCATTACTTACCATCTTAGCAATTCTTGGTCTTTCATCTTGTTAATACTTACCAGTTACACCCTAAGGATCCATGTGTAATATTTTTTTTAAAAGCGCGTAGAGTGCATTTTCGAATCGATTAAGCTATTTCGATAAGCTTATGTAGAAATTTGTTTATTCTAAAAGCAGGTTAGATTTACACCTTTACGATAAAACCAACAATGTGTATGTGGGTTTTTTTCTCCTCTCTCTTTGTGTATGTTTCTGATTGTTTTGTAGTGTGGCTACTAGTTGTTTTTTAGTGGTGTAAGTACTCACCAAAGCACACTCACGGATACACGTCCAACATCAGCCTGACACAAACTGATACTCTTTTAAAGACTCGCGACTTTGTTGGAGGAAAATTTAGTATTTGTCAGTTATATTAGGTAAGACGATTTTTCTGATGCGCCAGTAATGCAGTTACATTAATACAGAGTAAATCGTGGGAGTATTTTTTTTTTCAAATCATAACAACTTTCATTTTATGTTGTGTAAAGATAATGTGAAGCCGCTCACAGTGTTGATGTTGAGATACAATAGGGAGTGTTTCAGTATATTTAATATTTTGGACGTTGTTATTACATGTACCTACTATATATCAAACTGCAAACGTATAAAATGATTAGTGATGCTTTAAACATTTTCAAAACATGAAATTCATTAAACCGGTTTTGATTTTCAATAATTCTACTGGATATAAGTTAGCTTACCTATATCACAGTAGTCTCCCCTCCAGCCTGGATGACATCCTCTGTCACACACACCATTCACATTGTTGCAGCCCGTACATGTGTCGTTACATTTATCAGCACAATCTTGTCCGAATAATCCATATGGGCAAGCTATCGTAAAAAGGAAACAAATAATTAGCTTAATATACAGAAATATCACAATGCAACGGTTACCCAATATATTTGTGTTCTATTCAATACCCAATAACTTTCTTCCTTATTTAACTTTTATTTTCACATAGTTAAAGAACAAATTTTCTTCATATTTAGATGAGGTAAATCACAAATTACACAATAACCAACAGGTTTTTTTTCATGCAAATAGAAAGTGGTTCTGTTTATAATGACAATTTGAGATCCCTCTTGCCACGGATCGTGTGAAGGTAAAATCATAAGAAAAAGATGGTTTTTTTTTTAAAGTTAGCAATAACACAATGCAGAAAACAGAACAGCTTATTTGGCCTTTAGAAGAAAAGAAACCCCTTGCTATAAAGGTCTAATAGGATGGAAATGTTTAAATGATATAAATATTAATAAATAAATATTAAATTTAACTGGACCAAAGGAAGATAGATATCTGATCTGGACAATAATTGTGCAGACGGAGCGTTGTTTCCCTTAGGCCCTTGATAAAATAAAAAATGACCGAGCCATTGGGGCTCTTCTCAAGTTTTGCAGAGACACGTGTAAAGTAGATTGCGGATGCTTTGATATGGATTTCGAATCTCATTTTGTATCACTATCACAACTCATGCTATTAATTCACGGTGATAGTAGGCCGAGTTTTTATTTTGAGAGGATTTAATGAAATATCACATTTTTGTATTACTCCCTCTCATCTTGAATGCATCATTTTTCTGGTCACTGATATTATTTATTTAGCAAACAATTGATTATGAACTAAAGATGTTTTGATGCATAGCTAAAGTTAAAATCACCGTTTTCGCAGAAGTATCCTGTCCATCCTTGGAGGCATCCATATTCACACAGACCAGTTAAATCATTACAGCCTGCACAGTTATTGAGGCATTTTTTAATGCAGTTTTCTCCAAAGAACCCGCGCTGGCACGCTAACAAAAATAATAAACAAAACCCTCTGCAAATACCTCTTTTTTAATAGAGATTTGTGTATACGTTTTTGAAATGAAAATAACGCTTTAATACTCACGTGTTTTACACAAATTCCCTTGAAAGCCAGCACTGCATCCGGTTAAGCATGTCCCGTTACTATGGTAACATTCGTTAACCTCACGACAATGGCCACATGTTTCATTGCAGTCAATTCCATAGGATCCTCTATTACATTCTATGAATAAATTCTATCATTGTTGAGATATATTTTTATCTATAAGAATTAAATGGCTAATATTCCTTATTTTATGTTATCTATATCTCAAAAATAGTACATGTATACAAATAATGTTTAAAAATATACTATAATGATCTTTATTTGCCTATACTTTTTTTCTTGATACTAGTGATTACTTAGTGCGATCCGATTTTCGGATTACCATACAGTGGTTTAACGAATCCATGCCACTTTTCTATGAAACAGATGACGGGTTGCGCAATATAAAATGTGTGTGTTCTATTTAAACAAAGGCTACGTTCAATGACTTAACTTGAAATTAAATTTATTTCTAAAGAAAAATGTCTACTTTAAATGAAATAGTTTATAATTAATATAATAACACCTTATTAATAAGATCCAACGAGCCGAATCACGGTGACCTGCTTCTTGCAATGACACGTGATCCGGGCCTTTGAATCCAGTTATTGATGCAAAAAACAGATATTTAACATTGCGTTTGATGATGTAATCTTGAAAACACAGATAATTGCACAATCTCATAATGTTTGATCGAAAAAAGTAATGAAGAAATTATGTTACGGAATAATTTTAATACATATTTCCATATCTTGTAAAATTGTCTCATGACAATTGTTATTTTTACAATTTTGAATTAAAATATTTTATAGCGTCTTATTTCGAAGAGTGGATAAGACACGTTTGATCATACCTCATAAACTCATAACTCACAAACTCACGTGTTTTACACAATTTCCCTTGATAACCAGCATCACATCCAGTCAAACATGCTCCGTTGATATTGAAACACTTGTCTACGTCACGACAGTGTCCACACGTTTCACTGCAGTTATTACCAAATGATCCTTTATCACAAGCTGGTGAAAGAGAAACAACAATTATATTTAGAATTTAAGACTTTTTGTTTAGGTAAGATATTTCGTTAATTATGTTAACTTATATTTGAAAAATATTAATATTGAAGTTTAATCAAGTAATTGTAAATTTAATTTAATAAAAATAAAACAGAAATGGCGAGAAACTTCTCTAATGATTTAACAAAGATTTTAGCATTTTCTTTTAAAGAAATATTATTTTAATACGTATGTTTCTCAATTGTTAACGTTGTGGAAAGGGGTTATTGGGGGGTGTTAAACTTTGCAAAATTAATCGTTAAAGACCGCTCCTGAAATGTTTGCGTTACGTTTTCTACTTCACCTTTTGATAAATCCGCTTTAAGTCAACAAAGGCGAATGAGCTGAACATGGAAATTGTTTACATTCATACCGTATGCATTTTTTACAATTAAAACAACCTTAAAAATTCATTTTCTTTTACAGATACATTTGCGCATCGCTGAAGATTTGCCAGGTGGCATTTATTTTCAATTGACGTGATTATAGTTACTTCAGCTGTAAAAAAAATTGCTTGTGTTGCATTATTTTAATGGGCTACCGTGCTTCATCTATAATATACATAATATGCAGAAAATTACTGATTTGTAATTTAAAAACTGGATATATCCACGTTTAATAATATCTCACCAGCCAAAAAAAATGTAAAGGGCTTTTAAAAGGCAGTAGTATATTCATTTCTGTGTTGCAGTGAGAAAATCATAAAAATGTTCACAACCGATTAGACAATATTCTTAAATTACTGTATCATGTTAATCACATTTGATAATCTTTATAACCCATAAAAGGTCTGTTGAATTCTGTACCTTTTATTTTGCCTTACAACAGACGCAATACATATAAATGTTAACAGTAATAAAAAAAATATCCAGTACAATCTTAAAAGACACATTCTAACACACCGGGGAAACGTCCAAAATCCCGAAAAACATGGCAATTTAGAAATTTTTAATTGCAGTTATTGTCCATGGATAATCTTGTAGATTGCTTTACTCTCAGTACATTAAATTTTGCTTAACATCAGTCAAATAGTCCGTAATCAGTACAAATGTACACACTGTCTGTACAGATTTCTCATTACCATCTTGACACTCATATCCCTGCCATCCGGGGTTACAGCCAGAATCACAAGAACCATTAAATATGTTACAACCATCACAGGTGTCGTTACATCTGTCAGCACAATCCGGTCCAAAGAATCCGTATTGGCAAGCTACATTAAACATATCGATTGTGAAACAAAACGTATATACGAGACTCTGGCATTTAGTCAACAAAAACTGCAATAGTCAATAGACAGCATAAAGATATTTTGAGGATACAATATTACCAATAAGTCGCCTCTGAACTTTTTTTAGACTAATTTTAAGGCATGGTACATGCACATCACAACAATATCCTATAAAAGGTGTATTGGTATAGGTATAATATATTTAATTCAAATAAAGCCATAAACCTTATCTATATTGAGCAAGCTTGAACCTATTTGTCATGACAATCTAAATTCTAATTTTCTTAACATTTTTAACAAACATAGTAATGTATGCAACCTTTTACCTTTTTTAGTAAATGGATTTGAATTGGACATTCATATCTGATTTAACGTTTTAACTTACGTGTTTTACACAAGTACCCTTGATAACCAGCATTACATCCATTCAAACATGTTCCATTGATATTGAGACACTGGCATATGTCACGACAGTGTCCACATGTTTCACTGCAGTTATCGCCAAATGATCCTTTATCGCAAGCTATTAAAAGAAATTAAATAGGCTGTAAACAAACCGAACTAAAGGTTTTTTTTTTGTTTTTTTAACTATATAGAACAATAATTTCTGAAAGAAACAAACTGTATCAAATCTAGAGCAAGTTGAAAAGATAAGGTAAATAAATAATAGAGCAAGATAAATTTTCGTGGGGGAAATACTAGAATGATTAAATTACGATGCATCCAACATGCATTTGTTAATTGATAAAAATCATTAAAACTATGGGAATTATTCTCCTTTGGCTACATCAAAATTGTCTCAGATGATAACTACACTGAACATGACGATACATTTACTTCAGATTTAGAAAAATCGGTTATGTTGCATTATTTATCTGTGTTACATCACCATAACATACAAACTAAAATATGCTTGTAGTGATTTAATGTTCTGTTATTCGTGGTTAGTAAAATAAAATGAATATATCCATTTTAAATATTATTTTTAGTCTAAATGTTTGATGGTAAGAAAAATCAGCATAATTGATTTGGATTAATTTTAAGAAGGTAATAAACAGTTTTATTGTCTAAAACATGTTTGAAACTTTTTTGTTGATAGACAATCTTAAAGATTATTTTACTATCGATACCTTATATTTTGCCCAGTCAATCAGTCAGTAATCAGTACAAATGTACACACTGTCTGTACAGATTTCTCATTACCATCTTGACACTCATATCCCTGCCATCCGGGGTTACAGCCAGAGTCACAAGAACCATTGAATCTGTTACAACCATCACAGGTCTCGTTACATCTGTCACCACAATCCGGTCCAAAGAATCCATATGGACAAGCTACATTTAACATATGAATTATGAAGCAAAAACGTACGTAAAAGCAGACTTTGGAACTCAGTCAACTGAATTTTAGGCAGCTGGAAAATGATTGGAGGAGGAAACATTACCATTCAGTTGCCTCCAGCTTGCGAACTATTTATCAGACTACTTTTGTACATGGTACATATACAACAACATATAATAGGTTATCTAGTAGGTAATATTAAATTCAGATAAAGCAATAATTCTTATATATACCGTGCAAGTACAAAAATTGTGATGACAAGTTGAATTATTATTTGCTAAACATTTATAATATATATATAGTAATGCATGCAATATTTTAGTTATTTTTTCAGTTAATGGGTTTGAATCGGAATTAAATATCTTATTGAACGTTATTACTTACATATTTTACACAAGTCCCCTTGATAACCAGCAGCACATCCAATCAAACACGTCCCGTTGGTATTGAAACAATGGTCTACGTCACGACAGTATCCACACGTTTCAGTGCAGTTATCACCAAATGATCCTTTATCACAAGCTGTTTAAAAAAAACACTTGTTATCTTCATAGCATGCCATACTAAAATGTTTCCTCTTTTCAATTATATAGTACACATATTTTGGAAAAATAAACAAACTGTATCAAAAGTACAGCTGATTGAAAACATATAGATTAATCTATAATAAAACAGGAATTTTTTTGCAGTTTTGGTTAAAATACTGGGACGATTAAATATATGCACAAAATATGCATTTGATAATTTATAAAAAAAAAAAAAAAAACTAAAAAACTATTGTACTTATTTTCGTTTGGCTAAACCAAAACTATTCTTGGATGATAGCAACCCTGAACATTATGACACTTTTTATTCAGCTATCGAAAATCGGTCTCGTTGTATTATTTATCTATGTTACATCATCATTACATACAAAATAAGATGCAAGCGACTTAATGTCTTGTTGGTATTCATATTAGATAAAATACATTAAAAATATTAGTTTAATATTATCCTATGAGCAAATACTTCTGAGTTTAATGATTGTAGAAATCAGCTCAATTGATTTGGCTTATTTAAAAGAAAGAAATAACAATTGTAATTGCCGAAAAAAATAATTAAGACGGAAAATTACAAAAAACCCAAAACAGAACTGGGTAAAAAGTGTCCATGGACTTTTTTTTACATCATTTTACTATCGGTACAATATATTGTGCTTCATAACAGTCAAATAGTCAGTAATCAGTACAAATGTACACACTGTCTGTACAGATTTCTCATTACCATCTTGACACTCATATCCCTGCCATCCGGGGTTACAGCCAGAATCACAAGATCCATTAAATCTGTTACAACCATCACAGGTGTCGTTACATCTGTCAGCACAATCCGGCCCAAAGAATCCGTAAGGGCAAGCTGAAGGTAAAAAATAGCGTATAAATTAAAATCTAGATACATGTATAGAAGAAATTTGCCAATACGTCCACTAAAATGTAACTAAAGTTGATTTTTATTTTTTATTTTTAAATGAATTAATTTTCCACTCACATGCTTTACATGTTTCCCCATGATAAAAAGCTTCGCATCCCGTTAAACATGACCCGTTAGTGTGGACGCACTGAGTTAAGTCACGGCAGTGTCCACATTCTTGTTGACACTCAGCACCATAAAATCCTCGACCACACGCTATCGGATATTACAATGTTTACTTACACAGTGCAAGTTGTTCAATACAATGAAACGATGATATAAAAAAATGTTTACAAAACAACAACAAAGAGCATTCTATTTCCCGGTGAAATCTAAAAAAAAAATGTATACATGTATGATATAAATTTAATAATCAACTAATACCAAATACAAATTAATGTACAACAACGTCAAAAAGTTGTTGTTCTGAATGGCAACCTCAATAAGTTCAAGGTTATAGTTTGATCGTTTGTGTTAGTTATTAATCAAAATCGTTGGCCTCAATTGTGTTTTTATATACCGTATATTTATATACTAAATGTTAAAAATAAAGATACATGTGGACATTTTCTATATGGATGTTTCATTATCTAAAATACATGCATCATAAAAATATCTGTATTGTTTCAAATTTTAATAGCTTCATTTTGCTGTTCTTGTGTTGTGCCTGTTTGTTTTACATTATCAGTTTGTTTGATTTAAAGCATTGTATTTTTTTAATCTTGCAGTACAAGTCAGTTTTGTTTCAATGTCGGCTTTTTTGAAAGTTACAAGTTTTGATGCTCAGTCGTCACATTGCAAATTGATAACAAAAATATTTAGAGCCATGCGTTTGGTATAAGAAGTCATCGTTAAGTATCAAGAACTAGGTACAGTTTCATTCATATTTAGCCCTGTTTTAGAGTGATTTTTAAAAATATCACAGGAAATTAAAATGTAATGTTTATTTACACAAGAATACCTATAAATTAGGATTCTATAAATAGTTACCTGATTAGACTTTCACAAGGTTGATTGTGACGTCATAAACATTGCGTTTTCCCGTAATTTTCATGAAAATGAGCAGAAGACACCAGTTCCTTAGCAGTTTTTTGAATAGAAAAATGTGTCCGCAGCTGTCGCACACGATGAAACCCGCATAATAACTTTATCATGTGATATCATATAAAATATATTAATTTCGTTGTGGACGACGGCTGCGGACACATTTTCCTCTTCAAAAAACTATGAGAAAATGTGCCATCATTTTGATGAAATCTTAGAAATATGCCAAACTGTTAAAGTCATAATTATTTTTTGAAACAAGATAAAAGTCTATAACTTGGTACTTAATATACAAACATGTTCAAGATGGCATATGTGTATTTTTATGAGATATAAACAGCTTTTTAATTTTAGGACAAATATTGAAGGAAACTGTACCTTCTTCTTTGTTAATGATTATTTAAAATCCGACGAACAGTAAATCATTGCACAGAAAGAAACGTCACTACTCCAATGGTGGCGTTACGATATAAAGTACAATCATAGGAACATACACAGTTTCGTATATCTTATTTTATAGAAATGGTGTTTGCTTATCTATAAAAGTACGAAGTTTTACCGTTACAGGTAAGAACAGCTAGGATAACATAAAAAAAATCGTATCTATTGTAAATGAGTTAGACTAAGACCATACTGTGGTATCCATGTATAGTCCAAATGTTTAAAAATTTACAATAGAACATAAATTACCTGATTTACACAGGTAACCTTGGTACCCCGGTTTGCAGCCCTGACAGGTGCCCGTCTCTAAGTGACAGTAACAATTGGTATCTGGACAGGTGTTAGAACAGTTTGTCCCGTAAAACCCTCCAGGACATCCTATAAATATTAAAAACAACCAGCACTTAAAACAACTTTAATGTTTGCTTATTCATTGTAAATACATTTTGTTAAAATCAAAACATATCGTACAGTTAGATATAATCTCAGGTTCATTGAAATATGTATTGATGTTTCAAAATCTCCTATGACAATGTACGGTGATAAAGTATCGCTACACAAATGTTGAACATTCCTTTATTTTCAAATGAAAAAGGTGTGGGTAAAAATATACCCCTCCTTATTTGCTTATTACTTAATACTTAGATTTAATGTCTTTAACATATTCACCCCCCCCCCCCCTTGTCTTTGATATTTAAACCCAATAAAAGAGAATAAACTATTAAAAAACGTTTATTTTTTTAAATTTATATTTCCATTGTACTCGAATCCAAAACCTGGGAGTAACGAGCTGCAGGAACTAGGATTTCATTCAGCGCCTTCTTTTGGCTGTTTTTCGTTATTTTCTGCTGGCCAGACGTGACAACCATTTTCCTATTTCATGCATATTTTTTCAGTTTTATGTTATGCAATGATATGCGATTTTTGCGATCGGCTTCGGTCGATCATAGTTGTGTCCGTATGAGACATCCGGCAAATTGAACTATCTGCGATCTCATTGCGCCTCGCACTACTTTGTTTATTAATGCAGTGTTAGTTTCAGATACAACTTTAATTACTTGTAGATTACTTAAGAACATCATTCTGATGAGTTTGCCTTGAGATTAAAACATTTATACAGTTACATAATAATTCAAATAACATTTTTCATTGCATGCGTAAGGATTTTAATCGGAAGTACACTTCGCCTTCTAAGAGTAAAGTTTATTCATTCCTTGTTATTTCGGAAATCAAGAAAAAAAGTGTTATATATCCTATTTATCAATTTTTTGAATTTTTTTCTTTGCATAAAATGATTTCGCATTACATAAACATGAAACTGACTAATGATATCACATGCCGATCATTTCTTTTAAAGGAATACTTGAAATGATATGCTATGAGATTTTTATGCAATACCATTAGATATGTATGCAATGCTGTGAGCAATTCAAATGAAAGGTTTAATGATGTGGTATGCTACTATGCTAAGACATTTGAACAAACCGTCTACGCATACAGAAAAGTATCAAAAATTTGAAAATAAATTATGAAATAGCCAAAGTTTATCATGAATATGCAATGTAAACATTTGTTCTTTAGAAAACAATAATTAAAATCGAGTTGAAATTATGATGTATGGTATGTTAGGTATGCAATAACGAATGAGAATCAAATGCTATGCTCTGAGATTCCAATGCTATCCTATGAGATTCCAATGCTGTGGAATGAGATTCAAATGTCATGATATGCTAAGGGGTACGTTTTAAAAGACATGCCTGAAGTGACTGTTAATTGTATTCGGGATACGTAGGCCGGACAGGCATAGTGTTGTTGAGGGATGAACAAGGGAGAATAAGTGGGTCAAAGTCAAACACACTTGGACTATGCTTCTCATTAAGATTCATAAGATAGAAGTGGATTTAATGTGGTAACATCAGTACAACCCATGGGCTGAACAAAAGTGGTATCCCTAATAGTAGGTACTTTTTCAGGACCACTTGTAAACATTGTGCATAAGATTGGTACCCCTTCATAATCACTATTTGGATCAAAATCACTAATATTATCACTCCTCCCCGACTAAAATATTTTAGGAAACTCAGTCCGATCCGGGGAAGTGAATAGGATACAAAGTCGCATTTTTAACGAAATATTGATTTTATAATGTAATCGTTTTTACGATTATTAATATGTAATTCACAAGTAAAAACACACAATCTAAAATTTTTCATCACAGTTGATTACTCGTTTATGAGTAGTAGAAATAACAGAAAATATAAAATTATTAACGGTATTGGAATTTGAAAGCCACTTCGGATATCTCGAACCCACATATATCTCGAAGTTTTGTTGAAGTTTTGTTGAAGTTCGAGATACCGATGTTTACCTGTATTACTTTTTTAAAAACAAAGTAGAGGGCCCCAAGTAGGGCACCAACAGAGTGTTTCTACACTTATATCCGTAGGTAACCCTAGATTCCGATACCTCGACTTTACACACATCCTGCGTCTAATATGGCAGGTTGTAGACTCTCTACTTGCTGTAAATGCATCCAATGCAGGAAATGCCGTTTGTTGACGTCACAGGCCATGAATAGCCCGTGCTTGGAATAATTCAACAAACAATATAATACTTTGTTGAGATACAGAAGGTTTTTATCCACGGTCGCGTCCTCTTGCATCATGTTTATTGCACCGGTCCATTTTAATATAACCAGGTTTAAAAAGGCCTGCTGCCCAGTAAATAATGTCATAGGACATTGCATTTTTTCCTTCGCTTTTATTTCCGCAGTTTCATATTTCTTATTTCATTTCGCGTAAAATCCATTTAATTTGGCTCAATACTTTGCATCAATTAAATGTGCATCTATTTTGAAAGCTGTTAATGTTATGTGTACGCAGCATAGTTAAGGCTGTCAATGAATTCCGTTCAGACAAAAAGTACGGGATATGTGCATTATGACATCACAGTATATTACAAACCTTGAAAGTACTTATTAGTTTATTTATTAACAAAATTAATTTATACCGATCTTTTAAATGAAAACAACAAATGCTATTTCTTACAATTTCGATGTCCGTTATATCGTACGCACTGAAAAATAAGCGAGATGTCGTTCTCTCTGTATTACAAAATATGACGTCATATGCTTCAAAATGACGCATTAAGTTAAGTCATTGAAGGCTATCATGCAGTTTTTTAGCGAAGAAAAATAAATGTCATAGATTAACGGAAAATTATAAATGAATATTTTGTTTAACATTATTAGTAGATTGCTACCTTTCAAGTCTTATTTTCATTTTGTTATAAGTATGCATAGTATAAAGAGGCAACCACGATTTTGTATAAAATATCGTATATCTTAAAGATTGGTACCTAAATAACTCAATTAATTGCAAGGGCATACGCTTACCTGATCACTTTTACATGTGAATTTGAAATATGCTATGTAATTTAAAAACTTCTACGATCCTTGTAAAATATTACAAATTAATTATTTTTTAATGAAATTAACACAATGACCTTCAAAATTATTCAACATGTGCATTATAAATTACGTTTTCAACTAACAAATAATCTTATCTTAAAAAGTTCGCATCATTTTTCAAAATCTACGATATAACATCAAGTTATTTTATAATTCAATGGTGAATTTTGACATGATTATGCCCTTGCAATATTGAATTTTTTAAATGACCTCAAAACCACAAATACATCCGCTTGTATCATGCGACTGCCATATCACGTGACCACTATGAACATAAATTATTGTACTGTTATATATATATTTCTAAAATATATGGCATTTGAGCGACTGTTATTGATTTTAAAAAGGACATGCCAGTTGAACTCAAGTATACGTGTTTTCATCACAAACATTCGCCGATATTTTTATTGGCCGCCTTAACTGTACTGCGTATTCCCACTAACCGCTTTAATTACACATGTTTTATTTAAATTTTTGTTGAATGACACTTGACGTTTTATAAATTGAAAATAAACGATAATAAACAGATCTAAAAATTAATGTTTTGATCGACGTTTCCAAAAAATAGAACACTTTTCCATCAATTTGATTGGCGAAATGATCATTTTTATTTATTTTTTCTTTGATAACTTGATCAAAACAAAAGCTATTAAATCCGTTTCTTAAGGGTGTTGTTTACTCAGGATTTGAGTTCTCAAATTCGGATTGTTATAAAGTTCAATGTACTAAGTAAAATTTGTTCTAAACAAAAAAAGTATTTATGAAATGAATTATTTTTGACAAAACATTCGATATTTTTACTTTATTATGCAATTAGGTTCAAACAAAAATAGACCTTTAGCCAAACAGAGGAAATTCGGACTAAATTTTGCAGATTTTGTTTTCTTCTAAAACATTTTTGGCAGAACAATAATATTAAAAGTTAAGATTCTATATTTTAGTCTATATAATTTTTCATATTTTCTGTTGGTTTTACCTCACTTATTCATTAAAACAAACGTATGGCACGAATTGCCAAAATATTGAAAAACGCTTAAAAACGATAAAAGACACCATATCTCAAAATTGTGATCATTGAACTCATATAAATTTTATGCCAACAAAATAAGGTGTATATAAGTAGTGTAATACTATAAATGTTATTGTATTATCATCACTCAATTTTTTGTAAAATTGGATCCAAAATGGGTAGGGATTTGAAAACTGATAGAGGAAATTCGGACTGAAAATTTTTTAAAACAGTTGCTAAAATCTTAATGCTTTGTACCTGTTTAGTGCCACTACCATTCATAAACTGTATTTCACTTTTAAAAGTGTTTTATTTTTTGTAGTATATTTTCAATTAAGAAAATTTTAATCGTAGTGTAAAATTTTATGGGATTTTTCTTGATTTTTCAAAAAATATTCAATGGCCATTAACACAAAAAGTAGGTCATTGACCTACTTTTTTGGAAGTGAAAAATAACACAACAATCAAAGGTCTATAACATACAATAGATGGTTTTTCATTATCATCAGTGGATTTTTTTTTCATTCTCAGTAAACATCATTCTTAAATTAAAAACTATTTATATTCCATGTTTTCGATAAGATATTGATTTTGACAAGATTTTGGTTTTCAATATTATTTAATTAATTATTTATGATAGGATGACTTAGTTTTGACTGCAGAAATGCACAACCAACAATCCATGTACTAAGATCTTGAAGAGCACACGTGTCTTAAAGTATGTAATATAGGTGAGACAAAAGACTGATGATACAGGTGATGTGATAAAAGCGCGTGCTTGTGTTCACATCAGTACTACAGCAATCCTACATTCTGTAGCAAATAACAATTGAGTTTAATTAAGCACTAGTATTAGACGTGATCTTGACATTTTATCATTTCATCTCATCTGCCAGTGGATGGAGTATTACTTCTCCAAATGTACATTGAAATTACATTGACAAATGTACACCCATAGCTTCTTTATTCAAGGTTGAATTCTAGAAATAAGGAACACTCACCATACACCTCCACTTCACAGAGGTCACTGTCAACTTGATTAAAGTACCAGCGAGGGTAGGTAACTCCTGGTAGCCTCTCGTTGTAGTATATGACGTACTGTCCATGTACAGGACAGGTAATGGTAAAGACAGCGGGTAAGGTTTCTGGTTTAAAGTTGTCGTCCTTGTAACACAGAGTTCCTTGTAGTCTGTCTGTTGTATTGGAGACGTACACCGAGAATCCAAGGACGTACTTTTTGAGATCATAAAATTCTACGAAAGACACACGATCAAAGATAAACTGATAAAAGAAGCTAGATTAACTGAACAATATCATTTTTGCTCTGAGAAGTAGTTATTTTAAACCTTTCCCCCCCCCCCCCCCCCCCAAAAAAAAAAAGACGCAAAACGCTCTGTAAAAATCCCTACCCAATATTATTGTTATGTAATTCTTTTGGAATTGTGAGTAAGTAGTTAATAAAACGATAAGCAGTGAAATAAACAAAACGTTTGCATTTATTTAGTCCTTGATATGTGCATCATTAATAACTTTGTCTCGCCATAGCCTTTGCATTTTTTGGTTAAATTTATATATTTTTTTAATCCTAAAATTTATTGTGGAAAAAGTTTTACGTAATATGTAATACCCCGTGTATTTGTTAAACCTGTACAAGTATTTTTTGAAAAGAAAACAATACAAAGAATCGAAATAACTTAGAAGATTGAAAGTTGCGTTTTATATACTTATCATATATAATCCTATTCATGCCTAATTTCAAATATAAGTAGAACATAAGTTAAATGGAAATTTATAGATAAAATATTAATTACATTTATTGGCGAGTGATTGTCGCAATCTACAAACAACGTAGTTATCCACAAAGGTAAATACTCCGGAGTAACCTAGGATAACCTGCCTGAAAATTGTATGGTGTTCACTGCACCTCTTTTTCTTACGGAAACTTATTGTTAATTCACAGCTCTATAGAAACTGATTGAACTGAAATCTACACGCACCGTTTATCGATTGGTCGAAACCTACAGCGACTTTAGAAAAATCACGGACTGCACGAAATAGTAATGATGATATCAGACTCAAATTCCCATAGGAGGCGATTTGTCTGTTTCTTTTAGCTAACGTACTGATGTACATTAACAGTTATTTAGTTAATTTTACTTACTTTAAACAATCGATTTTTTTAATGTGCTAAAAGAAAGATGTAAATTGAAACAAATTCTTTCTTTGATGATTCATACGGGTTATGAAGATAGCAATCATTGCTGAAAAAATAACGTGGGTTATGTTTTTTTTCTACAATGTCCAGGGAAAACATTGTTTAAGTATATTTGTTTTCATCTTCAACTATTAGTCTTATAAATAAAGAAAGAAGGTATAGTAAGTAAAATGCGGTATTGTCGATCATTACGTTTCATTAAACATCAAATTATTCATTTAATTTAAATTACCATGGTTACTTTATATAATCGGAAGTATGAAGACGTCGCGTACAATTTTCTCGAGGAAAACGTGCTCTGATTTTAGCTATATACATGTATTTCTAGCGATCACGAATTAATTCATATTAAAAAATAATAATAATCAAATTTATATGTAAATAAAATAAGGCATCAACGATACGAAAACAGAACAAATTGCAAAGGTTCAGATTTAACGAGATACTGTCTATAAACATGCACGACAGTATAAAAAAATAAACAAATAAACATACAAAATAACTATTTATATTTTAGTCAAATGGTGGTACAAACTTTTACATCAAACACAATAGGATAATTATTAAATATAAACATAATTTTGAATTTTAACGGAAATATTATCTGAGGGTTAACGTAAAAGAATAAAATGTGACTATACTCCCTAGAGCATTGTCCGTCCTGAAGTAGATAGTGATTAAATGGATGCTGTGGATGCTGGTCAGGTTCACCCACCAGGTGGTGGTTTCATCTGGAATTGATCCGGTACATTGACCTCCAATATTACTAAGGTTTGATTTACCTCCGTCTACAGCATTACTGGCGTCAAATATGTCACCTTTGTGTGGATTCTGTAGGTATGCTGGTTTGTTGAGGGCGACATTAACTGTGAAGATAAACACACACTGTACTTAGAATGTAATTCTCGGGATGTATATATTTTTTGGTTGTAAATGTCACGCGATTTTAGAAAATCAGTCTGAAGAATAATTTGTTTGTTTCCATAATTCAAATTTTAACCCCTTTTTGGTTAGTTCCTCCTGTTTGACTGTTTGTTTGTGTGCAGTATTAAGGGGAAAATACACAAACAAAACACAAAATAACCAAACCTAAAATAAGAACTCTCTAACAACAAAACTTTATGATAAACGGATGACTTCAATTTTTCTATTCTCAACTTTCCTTACTTATGAAGCAATATGCCTTCAGCACATGCATATGGAGTTTTTGGTTCTCAGTTAATTCGATACGCAAGGGCATGCTCTACGTATGAACAGTTTCTAAGGCGAGGCAAGCTACTGACAAACAAGTTGATAAAACAGGACTACAAACAGTCTCGATTGAAGTCATCTTTTCGTAAGTTCTATGCTCAATACAACGACCTTGTCAGCAAATATGATCTTCCACTGGGTCGCATGCTGACTGACGTTTTTCATTCTTATTGTTAGACCATAATCAATCACCTAATTGTCGATGGATTTTTCCGTTTTCCCAAATACGACAAAGAGCAAACGCAATCTAATTAAAATTAGATGTTAGATCCGCTCGCTTACTCGCTACACAAACATCTAATAACATCCCATGCAGGGTCACGTCAGTGTGACCTTTCAAATATGAATAAACATTTCTGAATTATCCAATCAGATTCGTGTTTCTAAAGTCAACTCGGTTGAAGTTTCAAATTGGCGTCCGAAGAAGTGCTTCAGTTATTCAACGTTAAAAAGCTTAAAAAAGAACAAGAAGAGATATTGGGGTGCATTTTGGATGACATTTCTGAAGCATTTCCTTCAAACGCCCGCGTTACACCCTTCGAGATCGAGATCCGATCTTTCGGTTACTTTCCGTATACAATCTATCCTTTCTGTGTTCAGTTTTAGTTTATTTTGATAGAACCTGTGAATAATATCAGTCCCATCAGCTGTCTTTTCGTATTGGACAAACGAAAATCCACATATAATACAGGCATCTCCTAAAACACAAGTTTTCCTCGTTGTCATGGGCTGTTCTTTCGCTTTGAACACCTCGGTCATCTACGTATGTCAATAAAAAAAGCAGAGGAGTTCTATGCCCTCAGCCAAAGATTTGGAGTCGTGATTTCATTGGCTAACTGAAAGGTCACACTGACGTGATCCTGCATGGGATGTTGTTAGATGTTTGTGTAGCGAGTAAGCGAGCGGATCTGTAGCGAGTAAGCGAGCGGATCTAACATCTAATTTTAATTAGATTGGAGCAAACGATGAGTGTGACCGGTCAGCAGAGGAAGCTTACTCCTCCATGGCACTTGATCCTGCCTCTGAGGTTTTCCAGTTTCTTTTGAAACAATACGCGTGGGTTTTGTAACGTGTTTGGTTGGGCGTCTGTAAAGTGCGAAACGAAACAAAACGAAACGAATCCGAACGAAACGAAACGAAACCAATCGAAACTAACGAAACCAAACGAAACGAAACCAAAAATCAAAACGAAACCAACGAAACGAAACGGAATTTAAACAAAACTAATATCAATTTTGACTACATAGAAGTGAAAATAAATTCATTGAAATAAAATTTTGAACCATAAATATAACTACCTGTATGTTTCAGATTGCCGTTGTAAATTTTTACGCCGATTATCCGGTATTTGCAAAAATTATATCATAATGTAAATAACTTATGTACCTTCTTATACCTTTTTATGTTTCTAATTGGTTTTATTAAAGGATATTCAGACGTTTAGAGAGAGAGAGAGAGAGAGAGAGAGAGAGAGAGAGAGAGAGAGAGAGAGAGAGGAGGGATATGATGATGATGATGATGATGATGATGATGATAATACTTACGGAGACATGCTAACCACAATTTTCTTTCTATAGATTTGAAATATTGTAAAAATGAAACAATCGAATACAATGTGATTTAGAGCAAACTGGTTGGTTACCAGTTTCCAACATTTAATAAGAATTGTTTTAATATGTATAGCATGAATTTGGTCGTCCTATTTTGACAAAATTAACTTGCATTTTAAAGAGTTTTTTTTACCTGTGTATTACCTTAAATTAAACATAATCCTCTCTTTCCCTCCATTTTACACCCATGCACATTGTATTTGATTCATTTTTACAATATTTCATATCAATAAAAAAAAATCGTGTGGTTGGAATGTCTCCTTAAATACTGTAAACGTACTATATTTAGCGTGTACGATATTTGGCGGAATATGGTTTTTCAGCAAGTTAGCATGAATTTGATTTAGCGCATTTCTGAATGTACCTTTTTATCTACTTATATATTTTACATTTGGC
>WFKH01010211.1:29588901-29600110 GCA_016163765.1 Magallana hongkongensis
CCAGTATGCTCACGTATTTCCTATTGATAAGCATAGCTTAATTTCAAAAATATATAAATATGTGTTTATACAGGGTTTTTTACAGCCTTTATTTATACGTTTGGTATTGTGTGTTTTAAATGCTGAATTATATTATGTAATTATATATGTGCCTTTCCTACATTGACTCTACGATGCGATTTATGAGATAAATCCCACTTGAGTAGCAAGAAATCAATCAAATATGATACTAAAATAAAAATTGTGTGTATGATTTCAATTTAAAGTTATTTATAATTTCAATACTTGTTAAAAATTACAATGTGTGTCTATTGAAATGTTCGTTACAATAGGTAACGGACATTTCATTCTTTTTTGAGATGTACTACAACGATATAAATAAACATGTGGATCGTTTATAACATTAGAACTGATCTACAAGACTTCTATTTTATGTACCCATTTAAAATTGTTTGATACACATAATATAAACTAATTAATCCTTATGAAGGTGTATGCATGCTCACGAGGTCACACGTTTAGATGGTTTTAGCAGGAATCATGCTGTGTAATTGTCCTTGGCACTAATGGCGGATGTTGATGTACCAACAATTTGTCACGTGTTTTATTTGCATCAAACAATTTGAGCTAGGATTGAAATTACAAAGAGTTTCGTAAAATACGGTAACGAACATTTCGGTAACGAACATTTAGTAACCAACATTTACGTGCCTAGGCGGCTTCAAAATAAAACTGTAGTGTTTATCAAAGACAGTTTTTGATGGCAACAAATACCGTCGTATATTCAATATTCACTTTGAACAGCTGTTGCATTTACTTTCTCAGTTTCGGTAGTAACGAACATTACAGTCTTAAATCTACGCTCAGACTTTTTTTGTTTTTCCTACTGATATGATTAGACAAAAGGAATTATATTAAATGTTTTAACATTTATGTGGACAAAAAGACCTCGCAATGTTCTTAAAAAGATTTTTGTATTTTTTAATAGAATGTGCAACTCTTGCGGTGGTTATATATCTAAGGTAACGGAGATTACACCGAAACTGGAGACAATGTTCAAATTAATTTAAGTAATTCTTGGACTAGTGAACTTAACTTATTGTCTTTTAAATCATTAAATTTTCTTACTGAATAAACGAAAATAAAAAGATCTAAAAATTAATGTTTTGATCGACGTTTCCAAAAAATAGAACACTTTTCCGTCAATTTGATTGGCGATGTGATCATTTTTATTTATTTTTTCTTTGATAACTCGATCAAAACAAAAGCAATTAAATCCGTTTCTTAAGGGTGTTGTTTACTCAGGATTTGAGTTCTCAAATTCGGATTGTTATAAAGTTCAATGTACTGAGTTAAATTTGTTCTAAACAAAAAAGTATTTATGAAATGAATTATTATTGACAAAACATTCGATATTCTTACTTTATTATGCAATTAGGCTCAAACAAAAATAGACCTTTAGCCAAACAGAGGAAATTCGGACTAAATTTTGCAGATTTTGTTTTCTGCTAAAACATTTTTGGCAGAACAATAATATTAAAAGTTAAAATTCTATATTTTAGTCTATATAATTTTTCATATTTTCTGTTGGTTTTACCTCACTTATTCATTAAAACAATCGTATGGCACGAATTGCCAAAATATTGAAAAACGCTTAAAAACGATAAAAGACACCATATCTCAAAATTGTGATCATTGAACTCATATAAATTTTATGCCAACAAAATAAGGTGAATATAAGTAGTGTAATACTATAAATGTTATTGTATTATCATCACTCAATGTTTTGTAAAATTGGATCCAAAATGGGTAGGGATTTGAAAACTGATAGAGGAAATTCGGACTGGAAATTTTTTTTAAACTGTTGCTAAAATCTTAATGCATTGTACCTGTTTAGTGCCACTACCATTCATAAACTGTAGTTCACTTTTAAAAGTGTTTTATTTTTTGTAGTATATTTTCAATTAAGAAAATTTTAATCGTAGTGTAAAATTTTATGGGATTTTTCTTGATTTTTCAAAAAATATTCAATGGCCATTAACACACAAAGTAGGTCATTGACCTACTTTTTTGGAAGTGAAAAATAACACAACAATCAAAGGTCTATAACATACAATAGATGGTTTTTCATTATCATCAGTGAATTTTTTTTTTCATTCTGAGTAAACGTCATTCTTAAATTAAAAACTATTTATATTCCATGTTTTCGATAAGATATTGATTTAGACAAGATTTTGGTTTTCAATATTATTTAATTAATTATTTATGATAGGATGGCTTAGTTTTGACTGCAGAAATGCATTACCAACAATCCATGTACTAAGATCTTGAAGAGCACATGTGTCTTAAAGTATGTAATATAGGTGAGACAAAAGAGTGATGATAAAGGGGATGTGATAAAAGCGCGTGCTTGTGTTCACATCAGTACTACAGCAATCCTGCTTTCTATAGCAAATAACATTTGAGTTTAATTAAGCACTAGTATTAGACGTGATCTTGAAATTTTATCATTTCATCTCATCTGCCAGTGGATGGAGTATTACAACTTCAAATGTGCACTGAAACTACATTGACCAATGTACACCCAAAGCTTCTTTATTCAAGGTTGAATTCTAGAAACAAGGAACACTCACCGTACACCTCCACTTCACAGAGGTCACTGTCAACTTTATTAAAGTACCAGAATGGGTAGATAACTCCTCGTCGTCTCTCGTTGTAGTAAATGACGTACTGTCCATGTACAGGACAGGTGATGGTAAAGACAGCGGGTAAGGTTTTTGGTGTAAAGTAACTGTTGTCGTCCTTGTAACACAGAGTTCCTTGTAGTCTGTCTGTTGTATTGGAGACGTACACCGAGAATCCAAAGACGTACTTTACGAGATCATAAAATTCTACGAAAGAAACACTATCAAAGAGGAACTGATAAAAGAAGCTAGATTAACTGAACAATATCATTTTTGCTCTGAGAAGTCGTTATTTTAACCCCCCCCCAAAAAAAAAAAAAAAAGACGCAAAACGCTCTGTAAAAAACCCTACCCAATATTATTGTTATGGAATTCTTTTGGAATTGTGAGTAAGTAGTAAATAAAACGATAAGCAGTGAAATAAATAAAACGTTTGCATTTATTTAGTCCTTGATATGTGCATTTTTTTTGTTAAATTTATATATATTTTTTTATCCTAAAATTTATTGTGGAAAAAGTTTACGTAATATGTAAAACCCCGTGTATTTGTTAAACCTGTTACAAGTATTTTTTGAAAAGAAAACAATACAAAGAATCGAAATAACATAGAAGATTGAAAGTTGCGTTTTATATACTTATCATATATAATCCTATTCATGCCTAATCTCAAATATAAGTAGAACATAAGTTAAATGGAAATTTATAGATAAAATATTAATTACATTTATTGGCGACCGATTGTCGCAATCTACAAACAACGTAATTATCCACAAAGGTAAATACTCCGGTGTAACCTAGGAAAACCTGCCTGAAAATTGTATGGTGTTCACTGCACCTCTTTTTCTGACGGAAACATTGTTAATTCACAGATCTATAGAAACTGATTGAACTGAAATCTACACGCACCGTTTATCGATTGGTCGAAACCTACAGCGACTTTAGAAAAATCACGGACTGCACGAAATAGTTATGATGATATCAGACTCAAATTCCCATAGAGACGATTTGGCTGTTTCTTTTAGCTAACGTACTGATGTACATTAACAGTTATTTACTTACTTTAAACAATCGATTTTTTAATTTGCTAAACGAAAGATGAAAATTTAAACAATTAAACGATTTTAGCTATATACATGTATTTTCTATCGATCACGAATTAATTCATGTTAAAAAATAATAATAATCAAATTTATATGTAAATAAAATAAGGCATCAACAATACGAAAACAGGACAAATTGTTGGTATTTAAACAAAGGTTCAGATTTAACGAGATACAGTGTATAAACAATGCCCGGCAGTATAAAAAAAATGAACAAATAAACATACAAAATAACTATTTATATTTTAGTCAAATGGTGGTACAAACTTTTACATCAAACACAATAGGATAATTATTAAATATAAACATAATTTGAGTTTTAACGGAAATGTTATCTGAGGGTTAGCGTGAAAGAATAAAATGTGACTATACTCTGTCGATCATTGTCCGTCCTGAAGTAGATGGTGATTTGATGGATGGTGTGGATGCTGGTCAGATTCACCCACCAGGTGGTGGTTTTATCTGGAATTGATCCAGTACATTGACCTCCATCCCAACTAAGGTTTGATTTACGTCCGTCTAGAGCATTACTTGCGTCAGCTATGTCACCACTGTGTGGATTCTGTAGGTATGCTGGTTTGTTGAGGGCGACATTAACTGTGAAGATAAACACACAGTGTACTTAGAATGTAATTCTCGGGATGTATATAAACTCATGGTGCGTTGATAACTATATACATTTTTAATATTATACATAATTAAGTTTAACTATGACTATGAGAAATACATTAACATTCATAGTAATATAAACACATACTACTATACGCAAGGGCATGCTCTTCGTATGAACAGTTTCTAAGCACTACTAAGTCATAAAAGTACTGACATTCCCATTTTTTACTGATAAACTTAGACATTTACTGACAATGTACTGACATTACTGATAAACTTAGAAAAGTACTGACGTTTTTACTGACGGTACTGAGAAACTTAGAAAAGTACTGACAAACTTAGACAGTACTGATAAACTTAGAGAAGTACTGACACTTTTTACTGTGGGTACTGAAAAACTTAGAGAAGTACTGACAAGTACTGATAAGTACTGACACCATTGTTCTTACTCCGCTAGAGGTTAAAATGTGTGAAATTGTATTAAATAATGTATTTTTAATTATAATAAAGAATTAAACGATTATTAAACTTATTAATAACATTTTCCTTGAATGAAAATATCAATTTTATATGTAATTTTATAAGTGAAAGAGAATCTGAGCCTTGTTTTTTTTTAAAAAGAAACTGGCGGATTTTATAATATTTATGTTGTTAGCTTGAGTTTTGATAATTAGTTAGAAACGAAAATTCAGTTAAAAAATTGACACTCTTGAGCATCAATAAACTTGATCACCCATAAAAACACCTAGTTATTAGCATTCAATCTACCCGTATTACATGTACCCATGCACGGATTTACGGGGGATCTGGACCCCCCTCCCCCCTCTTGCACCCTCCATGGAAAAATCTAATTTCTTAAATTTGCATAGATAATAAATATGGCTCAGACCCCCACCCCCACCCCCCAACCCCCAGGCATTTCTACTCTTTTGAAATGATTTTGGGGTCTGCGCATTTTACATAGTAAATTAAATCGGTGTGTTTCCGTATACTTATGATTGCGGTAAGCTTGAAGCGCTTGGGACAAAGGCCGAACGTGTTTAGCAGTTATTTTGTCTTTGTGATATAATATAAATCTAGAAATGAACCCTATCCATCTACATTGAAGCTCGAGGAGACTAGATTTTATCTAGACATCTGACTCAACATTGACACAAATCAAGTTAGACTTGTATACCGATAAACCGCTTATATATCTTATTACATGTATTTAAACAAATGACCGTGTTTTGTAATTTGTAAAATAAAAAATAAGTGGAGGACCCATGTAACCTGCCTGAATTAAAATGCATAATAACACAACATAATTAGCACGTGCAGATAATCACACACCGATCGAAATGATCACCTATATTTTGTCATTTTTGCCTGGTGTAATGATGCATTGAATAACATGGTGTCTTCCCACTTAGCCAAAATTCTGAAATTTACACAGGTGACTGGTTTTGGCTATGTGGGAATGGTGTACAGGTAAGGGGAGGGAGAGAACAAAAGAAATTAATTACAGGTGACCTATAGTCTGTTTTAGAATGACCACAAGTGCTTTGATAAAACTATTATACTCCCGTGAGGGATTTATTTAATCATATTATTATTTATTTATTTATTTATTTATTTATTTATTTATTTATTTATTTTTAACATTTTTTTAATTGATTTAATAAAAAAACCATTCTGAAATCATCCGTTTAGTGAATTGGTTATTTTAGATTTATTAATTTATTAACTTTTTCTTTTTGGAATATTTTTTAAATGACTAACTGTATGTATTTTACCAATGTAGGATTGGAAAATTACATTTATTAGTTCCTCCATTTAAATTTAACAAAACTATGGTTGACATATATTCAAAAGAAAATACTTATTACACACTGACATTACACAGCTATTTAAACCTACAGAAATCATCTACCGGTAATTTAATGAATTTTTGAACTAGAGAAAAATTTTGTTGTTAACTCCTAATGTTTAATTAAATCTCATAGTCCCAAAATAAAAAGTGTACATCTTTGATATTTAAATCAAATCTAAATACACAGTTAAAATTATTGTTTTTAGCATGTACATAGATTTTGCAGACAAAAAAAAAAAAAAAAATTGGAAGTCATCTTCTTGTTTACCATTATCAACAAATTGTATAAATCAAGATTGAGTAGACAATTGTGCCTTAATTTAATATGATTAAATATGTAAAGCATTAACCAAATGAAAAGTACATGTAGAGATGTGCATTTGCATGTTTAAAGTGTTTACTGAATACTTATAGGATTATGATAGAGTAGACTGCAGCATTGGGCATATAACTGACTTACGATATACTTCTAATAAATCTTGTAACTGGAACCACTAATTTATTTCTATTACCAGTATTATATTTTGTTAAAAAATTTTTTGAAGAAATATACTGCATAAAATTATAAATATTCTGGCACAACCATAAAATATAAATTGACTACTGCATTGTAATTTATTGGAAGACCCATTACTATCCTAACTGCAGTTTATTCAAATTCGAGATTTCATCTGTCAAATATTGAGCTGCCACCCCAAAGAACTGAAGCATATTTAAGTGTGGGTCCCAAAAATATTGTGTAAAGAAAAGAAAGGTTTTGCCCTATTTCTCTTTTTTCAAAACCATTTGTTATTCTTATTTTTCCCTTAATGACTTAAGTACAGTTTCTCGCTACCGTGCACTGCAAATTGTCAAGAAGGGCTGTGTACGGTAGCTATTGTATAATCACTTACTGGCCACTCAGATCTTAGGAAGTCTGTGTATATATACATGTACACGTGTGTCTGTCACCTCATTGTTCCAAATCTCGCTACCGTCAACTGCAAATTGTCAAGAAGGGCTGTGTACAGTAGCTATTATATAACCACAGACCGAGTGAAAAAATGTCAACATCCTCTCCTTTGAAAACTTTAACTTCAATCAACCAGTTGCTAAACATGTGTTTTCAGATTCTTTGATCAATTGATCTGGTGTAAAATAAAACATTGATGGATAAAAGATTAAATTGACCGCTCTAAGTTAATCTTAATAATTATACATTGTAAGTTATGAAAATTAATTAGGATTGCATGTTTACTTATAGAGAAATCAATTTCCGGGTAAACTATTAGTAACT
The DNA here is from genome assembly GCA_016163765.1 of Magallana hongkongensis. Classification (NCBI taxonomy): domain Eukaryota; kingdom Metazoa; phylum Mollusca; class Bivalvia; order Ostreida; family Ostreidae; genus Magallana; species Magallana hongkongensis. Next base: position 29,596,426 of record WFKH01010211.1, read on the forward strand.
ATTAATTCAAAATCAATGCAAACTCTCTCTCTCTCTCTCTCTCTCTCTCTCTCTCTCTCTCTCTCTATAAACTCCTACATGTAGAGAAAACACTAGTACTACATTTACACATTTACATGTATGTCGTGAATGTTCTTACCATGGCCGCGGAATGATAAAGAATTGGTCATGAAATGAGGATTGCAAGTTAACTTATTTGGAAATAAATTCCCGGGTAAACTATTAGTAAATTTAATTCAAAATCAATGCAAACTCTCTGTCTGTCTGTCTCTCTGTCTGTCTCTCTCTCTCTCTCTCTCTCTCTCTCTCTCTCTCTCTCTCTCTCTCTCTCTCCTCTCCGACAAACTGTACCAATGTTGGTATAAAGTTAACACGACTTTACCATGTCACCATGCACCTCGTAATAGTTGATCTTTTTTTTAGCGCGGTAGGTCTAACTACCGGTTAGCCTTCCGTTGTATCCCGCATCAAATTTTATATACAAATGATTTTTTTTTTTACATGTGATTAGCTGCATATGGCAAAACATATTGAATTTAAACATTAAGATGTTTTACGTCTAAAAATTGAACAGAAAAAATGCGGCATTCCGAGTCATTCGCAAACATCCAACTCCAATTTCACCCCCTTCCTATTTGTACAGCACAATTTTATGTGTAACAAATAAAGCCCCATTTTTCACCTTTTTATAATTATGACAATTTTTCTAATCATAATTTTTTATAATATCAGTCTATATCAATTTTACAGTGTATCTAGGTAGCTTAATTAATAAATGGTGAAAATGACATAAAAGAAAAAAGATCAAGTAAAATTTCATTCAGTAAGAGTAAAAACAATGGGGTCAGTACTTATCAGTTCTTGTCAGTACTTCTCTAAGTTTTTCAGTACCGTCAGTAAAAAGTGTCAGTACTTCTCTAAGTTTATCAGTACTGTCTAAGTTTGTCAGTACTTTTCTAAGTTTCTCAGTACCGTCAGTAAAAACGTCCGTACTTTTCTAAGTTTATCCCTAATGTCAGTACCATGTCAGTAAATGTCTAAGTTTATCAGTAAAAAATGGGAATGTCAGTACTTTTTTGACTTAGTAGTGAAGACGAGGCAAGCTACTCACAAACAAGTTGATAAAACAGGACTATCAACAGTCTCGTTTGAAGCCATCTTTTCGTAAGTTCTATGGTCGATACAACGACCTTGTCAGCAAATACAATCTTTCACTGGGTCGCATGCTGACTGACGTTTTTCATACTCATTGTTAGACCACAATTAATTACCTAATTGTCTAAGGACTTTTGCGGTTTTTATTTTCCCGATTACGACTAAGAGCACACGGCGGGTGTGCTGGTCAGCAGAGGATGCTCACTCTTTCTAGGCACCTGATCCTACCTCCATCTTTTTGGAGGTCCGTGTTGCTCTGCTTTGAATTTGTATTTCGTTTTATGGATTTTTGAAATGGTTGACGGATTTTTATTTTCATTTTTCCATACTAACGGTAACCATAAATGCATATATTTTGGTTGTAAATGTCACGCGATTTTAGAAAATCAGTCTGAAGAATAATTTGTTTGTTTACATAATTCAAATTTTAACCCCTTTTTGGTTAGTTCCTCCTGTTTGACTGGTTTTTTGGCGTGCAGTATTAAGGGGAAAATACACAAACAAAACACAAAATAATTAAACCTATAATAAGAACTCTCTAACAACAAAACTTTATGATAAACGGATGACTTCAATTTTTCTATCCTTAACTTTCCTTACTTATGAAGCAATATGCCTTCAGCACATGCGTATGGAGTATTTGGTTCTTGGTTAATTCGATACGCAAGGGCATGCTCTTCGTATGAACAGTTTCTAAGGCGAGGCAAGCTACTGACAAACAAGTTGATAAAACAGGACTACCAACAGTCTCGATTGAAGTCATCTTTTCGTAAGTTCTATGGTCAATACAACGACCTTGTCAGCAAATATGATCTTCCACTGGGTCGCATGCTGACTGACGTTTTTCATTCTTATTGTTAGACCATAATCAATCACCTAATTGTCGATGGATTTTTCCGTTTTCCCAAATACGACAAAGAGCACACGACGAGTGTGACCGGTCAGCAGAGGACGCTTACTCCTCCATGGCACTTGATCCTGCCTCTGAGGTTTTCCAGTTTCTTTTGAAACAATACGCGTGGGTTTTGTAACTTGTTTGGGTTCGGTGATTTAGATCAGTCCAATGAATGTGTTTATAAATATAATCGCAACTTCTTGGGTCTTTCCGGCAGACTCGGAAAAAAAAACCCCACCTCAAATGTATTGCATAGGCGCCCATGACAACTCCCTTTTATAAAATTTGATATAAATATAGCACATTGTACGATCAGTTTAGATGAAGTCAATGATATACCCTAAAATATACCACAGAAGCGAAATACAAGGCTGTCTAGTCGATACTTATTTTAATGGGAATTTTCTAAACGACTTCATTTTGTATAAAATTTTAACATCCGGTAATGTTTAATACATTATGGGTGTTGCTAAAACGCGGAACGGAAAACGGAAAGGAGAGCGGAACGGAACGGAAAACAAAAAATACTATGATGTATATATTGGACACAAACTAGTTACTTTATATCATGTATTCGTATTTATGAATGATTATTATCAAAAGGTTGCTTAATTCTTACGAATGTCGATCAAATAATTCATTGCATTCAATATGCTTAATAAATACGAAACGAAAAAATTAAATGTACACACTTTGTTAATAAATAAGCGATTATGATAACTTTTTAATTATTTTCCTTCTGTTATGTTGTTTGAATAAAAGTGTACGGCAGTTGGTTGAAGTGTTTGCTTGTGTTTTTCATGACTTTGAAACTTGTTTGGGATTTTAAACTTATTTTTAAAAAATTCAAACATGATCTACTCTCATCTACATTGAATTTTAAAAATTTATTAATATCATTATTGATATCAAAGACATGTCCGACGAACAACATCCACTATCATTGCTACAAGGTTTTGCTGCAACATCTGTTTGATAACCTCTTCGTCTCGCTATCTTAAAGATCATTTAATCAAAAAGAGAATCATTTTATTGGATCACTAACGCTTTATATGTCCTGCAAAGTATCCTATCTTTTTTCTAATATCGACATTCGTTGTCTACATCTTCTACTGTTTTAGATTATTTATTCCTTGTAGTTTGTTACGACAGCTTCTTTACGTTTACTTACGTAATTGTACATTAATGCAACTCAATCCGAATAGAGAGCTGGAAATGTAGTTTAGTTCGCTAAACTGTGACTAATGGTCAAATCATGTAATTATACCCGCACTTTCTTAAGAAAGTTCGGGTATATTGTCGTTACCCTGTTCCGTCCGTCCGTCCGTCCGTCCGTCTGTCACGTTTTACTTTATCAAACTGCTCTTACATCTTATTAACAATCGTAACTCTTGGAGTTTGATTTGGGGTGTCATGTTGTTTTGTTAAAAGGTTTCAAAAATTCTCTGGTAGTCTTGGGGGTCAAATATTTGGTGAAAAATGACGTTTTTTCACAAAAAAACCTTCTTCCTTGAACTCTTCCTACATTTTCAACAATAGACGAATCATCTCTTGGAAAATGTTTTGGGGTGTCCTATAGATGCACATAAGGTTTAGGAAATTTCAATTTTGTCCTGGGGGTCATTTGGTGGTTAA
>WFKH01010211.1:29605518-29626510 GCA_016163765.1 Magallana hongkongensis
GACTAGCATATAACAAGAAGAACTTCATTTTTTTATTAGATGAAAGAGCAATACAGAATTACTTAATCTTAATTTAAAATTAGAAGCATACACATAATATGACTATGATATATATATATATATATATATATATATATATATATATTATCGCAAATGTATTGTGTTTTATAATCACAAACTTTATATATCTCTCCAATTTACATCCTGATCATACCACTGGTATATACATCAGTAATTCTAGAAAAAGCAGCAGCAAATGCAACCTTACATAAAATTCTGCACATAAAAACTTAAAACCACTTCCTTTATTTTAGCGTAATCATTGTAATAAAAATGTTAACTGGTACACAAGCAATTGTTTCTCACGTGAAATCCACGTTAAATCACGTAATTTCCACGTAAAATGCACGTGTAATTTACGTGAAAGAGAACTCACACGAATTTAACGTGAATTTCACGAGAAATTTTTCGCGTGAAATTTATGTGAATGTGTTACACGTGAAATGTTAGTGAAAATATGTGAACTTTTAACTTGAAATCGCATGAAAAAAATCACGTGAAAACACAACGTGAAATTAATATGAAGTTCAAGTGAACCTTAACGTGAAAATCACATGAATCTCTTTTAACATGAATTTCACGTGAGGCACAATTGGCTATTTAATCATTGTATATATAACGTAAGGAGAGCTGGGTTAGATTCATTAATATATCTGAAGTTGAATAAATTTTTCGATGAAGTTTCCAAACTTTAACAGATATAATTAAATACCCTTTAAAAACAAATCTAATTAAAGGGGTATTGTGAACGGATTTATAGCGAGATGATTATCACAATAAGCAGTTCATATCTTCCAACCCCGCAAAATGGGACTATATAGTATACTGTATAATTTTTTCAGAATAAATAAGCCAATGGTTCATAATAACTTTCATATGTGTTCAGACTAATTCTTAAAACTTAATAACGGTAAAATACGAACACTTTTTGCGACATTATTACATTGTTAACAGGTTGAGGATTAAAACACTTGTCGCGGCATTTACTAGAATACCAGAGAAAAGGAAATGTATAGCACAAAAAAGTTTACATTTACATTTATCTATTAGGTCCATAAGCCCCCCAAAAATTATTGTCGATACACTTATAGGTTGAAAAATAAGACTTCAAGATCTGTATACACTATAAATGCACATTAAATTGTGCAAAAGTAAAATAAATAATAAAATACTTTAATTGGTGTTTTATGCGGTTGAGGAGTTAGTTCGATTTACCGGAAAAATGTCAAAGCAGTAGTTGTAAAACAAAGTTTTTTCTTCTTTTTTTTTTCCTTTTTTGGGGGGGCGGGGGCGGAGGAAGTTGTTTGTTTGCTTTTGTTCTTTTGTACGATTTAACACCATTAAAAACATTTTCGAGTAAAATGTAAGTATTTACTAGTAACACTACAGCCAACAAAAGTATATTCAATATAAAATAATGAATGAGGGTTATATTCCCGCTACGCACTCTTAGGATACCGTAATATTTCCTATTGACATTGATTAAATATTTCTGTCTATACGTAATTTGTAATATATATCCTAAAACATAACACGAAATATGTTATATTCTTTGTTAATTATTTATTGTGATATAGGTGTTAAAGAACATTACTTTAATTTTAGCACTCAAACAAAGTAGTATGAAAGTTTTATTTTGATAGATTCATGTGATAAATAAGCTAAACAAGTGTTTGTGTTTTGTAAATAAACCCACACATTGACACATAGACAATGTACGAGACATACGGTTGTTTAACTTGTGTTAATATGTATATATTTATACATGTTATATATTAATATTTGTTAATTTTAACACACGCATTGGTAAATATTGATTTACAAACTAAATTATTTGGGTTTTTTCTTCCTCCGCTTAATCACTATAACAATCGGGTTATTGAGTAAAGCCGCCTGCATGTTCAGATAAGTACGTATAAGGAAATATACACAGCGCATGGATCCCTTAGAAGCCGCATGCAAACACTGTACGCATTATTATTTTAGCAGAAAAGTGATTTTTGTTCCATAGTTTCTAATGAAAACCTTAGTGACTGTGTCACTCACACATTGTGTGAAGACGGTGTACAGTGTGGTACTTGACAAAATAAACATGTTTAAAGTGGGTAAATCTGGGACCAAACCAATGGACTTTTAAAAATATAATAAAACTAGGTTTTGAGAGTACATCAGCGAAATCAAATAAGGATGAACGAGATGTAATAAACAATAGAAATACAAATTAAAGTCAGACTTTATTTTGAGAATAAATGTACATTACATCAAAAAAGTGAAATCAATGTAAAGACAACCAAAATGCTTTGATTAATAAATATAATACACTATCATGTTTTATAGAAAAGAAATATGTAGTTACTTATTAAAGTTTTAATATATCATATAGTAGTATTTGTTCAAAATTGAATTGTTTATTTTTTTTGTGTCAGATTTGTGTACACTAGTAAATTGTTGCATGACTTTCATTTTTCTTCTTTTTAATAAAGTTGTTTTTAATATGATTCATAATATTAACTAAAAATTTAAAATATAAAAAATATTCAAGAAGTACTTTTCGTAAACAATATGTATACTAGCTTTAACATTTGTTCTAGATATTGGTTATCGAATCATTCACAGCAGCGAAATCAATTTAACTTGCCCACTTTATTTATTTCATAACGAAGAATGTTATCTTTATATGTTACTCATGAAAATGATGTCAAACCACAAGGCTAACTCCATATAGAATAATATTTGAACCTATTATCAGTCTTATATCATGTTATATTGCTTAACCAATATATAGTTCATGCGTTATAATTTAAATATATTTGAATATGCTTTGTCTATCCTGTTTTTGCCCGTGTAATACCATGATGATGTAATTACGTGGTCATGTTCACTGGTAGTTTCTCACGCTTTAAAACTCTCGTCATTTTAAATTTAAGGTAGGAGTAGAGTGAAGTTTGTTGAATGATAAAATTTAAATTTTTCTATATGCAAAAATGTTTCAAAGCAAAGGAAAGTCAGCTTGTTTGAAAAATACTTTTTATATGCAATTATATTTAAAAAGGGCACATTCTGATGCAGGTATTTTGGTGAGGTTTTTAATTTAACAAATCAATAGTTTAGTTCTCCATTTGGTATTTAACAACCAACATAACTCCCTTTTAATGATGAATATGTGGTTATTGTTTTGGAGAATTTAAGTGATTTTTCAATTGATTGATTCACTTGATTAAAATTGCACGCTATGTGACAAAGATATATGATTTCTCTGTTTTTATGAAATGTGAATCGAAGAGTAATATGTCCTTTTTAAAACATTTAAAAAACTTTTCAAGAACACCATTGAGCAGTTTCCCTGTACTCACCCACATGTGTTCTAAAATAAAATATACTAGCCGTGAAGCTTTTGAATGTTTAATTGAATTATAGTTTGGGTTCTGTAAACAGATAGTCCATGCTATGACCTTGAATTGTACGTATAACAAATCGGTCACTATGATACTTATGTATACTTAGATACTGTGCAATGAATTGTGGTAATGATAACTAACAGAATGAACTCTGTGACTTTTGTATTCCTAAATGATGTTATGCAACCAGGTGTAGAATGCGGGCACAAACATCCAGATTGGGAGTTTATAGATAAGTTTTCATATTTGGCGATTCTGTGTCTGCATCGATAGCTCTGGTACTCTATACTGAGTCATGTATTGCTTATTCTCTATAACCTTTATAACCTTTTAAACCATGAACTCATGTATACTTTTGTATAGGACATTTTAATATTGTACGCAAGCGATGCGTCATAATAAGGCGGGATACCCAAAGCCTGCATCCAAATACTCTTAGTCCTAAATGAGGTTAATTAATTCTGGCACAGTAAAATCCAAACTAAAAATATATAAACAAGTTATCAACAAATTGTCATATTTGGCGACCCTGTGTCTGTAATGAAGGCCCTAATACTGAAAGTTAGTCTTGTAATGCTTGTTCCATCTATTTAACCTTTGTAACCTTAAAGCCATGTATGAATGAATGTATTATGAGTAAACGATGCATCATACCCAGGTGGGAGACTTCGAGACTCAGGACTCGGAGACTCAAATCCTGCATCTATACTCATTGATAGGCAGTTTTGACAGTTTTGTAACTTAATTTAGAAATAAATATAACTCTGGAATTTGAACACTTAATGTTCACTCATGATCATCGTAGATGGGTCGAACTAGTCGGAACTGTCCATCATAAGTAAAATGTTATATATACTCATGTAAAATGATATTAAGCAGATTTTTTTTTTATTTTTGGTTTTATAATTTAGATTTTTTTAATTTTTGGTTTTTTAATTTAGATTTTTAATTTTTGGCTTTATAATTTAGATTTTCAGTGCTTTGTCTTATATTTTAGAATTTGGAATTGTATTTTGGATTTTGATTAAGCTTAGATAGATCTTTAATTTTTGGCCTTAGATTTTTGATTTTTGATTTAGAGAGATCTTGACTTTTTAGGCTTGGAATTTTTATTTAGATGTAAAATTATATATGTTGATTTAGAATTTGATTCAGCTATAGAGATCTTTGATTTGGGCTGCTTTTAATTGATGTAATTTTGACTTTACGATCACGCTTGTTAATAAAGTGCTTGTGAAAGAAGTACTGGATTTGGTGATTACTAAGTTTGAGCTGACCCTCAAGTGGATCGGACATCCATAAGATGGAAGGGTTACAGTTCTTATCCCACTCAACACGGTTTCCTTAACTCTCCCCAAAACTAAACTATTAAAAGAAAAAAAATAAACTGTTACAAACGTTTATATTCTCGTTATTTTCATTTTTAACATAGATATACTAGTATATTTTTAAGTTATGTCAAAAATAGGTAAGAACAGTAGTTTAGTTATGTTCATCAATTAATTATGCCCATTATATCTTTTCTATCAAGCGCAATTATTTAAGTAATTAAAAAACTGCATTGCTGTTATGGTATAAAAAAGATATATTACCTTGTCTATTTTTGCGTTATACAATATTTTGTGCGTTCTGTTTTATTTCCTTTTGCAGCATTCAAAACAATGTTGACAAAATTGTTTTACTGAAAGTGTCAATTGTTGTTTGATTTTTCTATTTTTCTTCGATCATCGAAGTCCCATTAACTCTACAATATAAATATCTTATATGCTATAAGACATTGCTTTTATGCTGAAGGAATGACCCCAGGCTTGTCTTGCCAAGTCACAAATCATGAAAGTTAAAAGTACATAAATAACAACAATGTTATAGTTGCGTCTTCGGGTTTTTGTTTTTTTTTTTGGGGGGGGGGGGTTGTTTTGGGGGGGTTTTTGGGTTTTTTTTTTAATTTTTTTTTAAGAAGGGGTAACACAAAATTCACTTGACGCTATTCATACAAAGGTCACTTCCAGTGTAACGTGTTAACATTTAAGTGGCATGCACTCAAGAGTAGAGTACCTTTCCGTTATTGTTTGAGTAGTGGAATATAATGATTATTATTGTGTGAAACTGTAATGCTGTCGTTTTATCAATATTGTAAAAACAAAAGTGGAACTATGAAATTCTTCATGACCAATTACATTGACACATTATAATATTTCTATATATTATTATACACACCTCATTAAAATTATTGTCATTTATTCTCTTATATTGTACCTCGGACTCTTCGTTTTCATAACATTTCTGTTTGGTAAGCTCAACACCTGACTGAAGCTACACTGTTTTTGCTTTGTTATATGTCCTAATAAAAAAAAAGTCCCAAAACGAATAATGTTGATATATATTGCCATAAAAATAATTATAAGACAGATGCTTAGATACACAGCTGACTTAAATTACCGCACAGCCTACAAACTGGATATCTATTTGTACAGTGTACGTATCCAACATTCATATCAGAGGGAACGTCATGTGTCAAGAACCACAACTTCACACTAAACATCATACCTGCTGTTTCCTGTACATTGACAGTACGTCATCTACAACAACGAGAGACAACCAGGAGTTACCTATCCTGATGAGTATTCTGGCCATATATACAGGGAGCTTTCATATGTGTTGAGATAAATTCTGAAAACTTAACAGCAGTAAAATACGAACTATTTGGCGACATTATTACATCATTAAAAGGTTGTGGGTCAAAACACTTGTCGCGGCATGTACTAGTATACAAGAGAAATAGAATGTATAGCGCAAAGAATAAATAACCGCACGCAAGGAAAAGGAATAGTAATTTTGATTAACAATACACTATCCAAGAATGTTAAAATAAAATAAAAACTATATGACACAATTGTTTGGACCCATATCAGCAAAGAAATTGTATCAAACCACATTGATCTATATATTGCAGCAGTTTTATATACCACCAGCCGACTCCAAATCTCACGACTGTGACCTATTTACGACGCTCAACAACAGCATACAAAATATACTGAACTTGAAAACATCCTCATCACAGGCAACGTCAACGTTAGAACCGGTGCGTTACTCGATTACATTGACAGCGATGTTCTTTTCTCGGAAATAAATAACCATATCTCAAAAGTTATGAGCTACATACCCGATACCGAGCCAGGACCAAGATCAACTATGGACAGAAAAATAAATACATTTGGTAGAAAACTTATAAATTTATGCAAATCATCGCATTTGCGTATTGTCAACGGTCGCCGTAAGTCCGATCCAACTGGTAGTTATACATACTGTAGTCCAAATAGTCGATCCGTCGTCGATCTTGTTCTTACAAATTCACTGTCTCTTATATTACACTTCAAAGTCAATGACTTGACGGAATTCTCAGACCACTCACCAGTAGATTTTTCTATCCAGTGCACACTTAGTGACAATTGTCCTGCAATGAATACAAATGATTCGAGAACGTCAACTGCGCATAGTACATGTATTTCTACGGTACGATGGAAAGAGCTATTTCAACTTCAAATGCGACGCGATCTTATAAGTATTCTGGACGCTCTATATGCTTGTGTCGAAGAAGACAGTGATACTAATCAAATGGTTGATAATGTCAGTGAAAAAAAATAATTGTGTGTTAGGAAAGTACTGTACCAGCGAGGGAATAGGCAAAATAGCATATACAAACCTTACAACTGACAAGGACAAGCCATGGTTCAACCAAAAAAGTTAAAAACTTATATTATCGGTATTTAAATACAACAGCAAGAGCAACAAGAATCAAAGTACTGAAAGTACTGATAGGCGGAAGCATGATTGCAAGTGTCAATGTCATAATGTTATTATAAATATTTTCTCCTTAAGAATTAGTTTGATAACAAAAAACACTATTCTAATATGTCAATTAAGGTATATACATGTAGTAAATGTGGAAATACTCAGTTACTCTACCAGATTAGTCTAGATCATGCCTTAAATAAAGATTATATGAGAAAAGCAATTTAAACATCAAAACATTTATTTTGTTAAACCAGTTGATACTGATATGCAAGCTGAAACTACAGGTATACATTTTCATTTATTATGCCGACTTATTAAAAATGTTCATTTTGACATCAAAATGATGAAAGAATATTATAGTATTAGAATTTAGTAAACTGAACTTCTGAAACTGCAGTATTTTATTATTTACAATAATGTTTCACCAAAATACAGAAGTTACATCTGTATATCACTTGATTACAGTATTTTACATAATCAAGTAGCAATAGCCATTGAGAAATCAGCTTTATAGAATAATACACAAAATATATGGACAATGTGTAGTAAAAAAGGTAATAAAGAAAGAGATTTTCAAGCTTTCTTAATATATTCTCAAGTTTAACAGTAACAGGATGATTTCAAAGCCATTTTATAAGTGGAGAATTGCAGACCTCTAAATGATCCTCAGATTGCAGTTCATACATTTTGTTGACAAATGTCTAAAACTTAGAAAGAATGTATTTACTTACTGTACTGTACACCAAACATATTTTACAAAGATCGAACATATATGCAAATGTTGAGAATTACAATACAATGTAAAAGCCCAGTAATTGATGGATAGCTATAGATTGATATTCAATAATGTATAAATTATGTGTCCTTTACAATTGCCCCATGTTGTACTGTCAAATCACAGGTCTCTAATACTGAAGACATTTGAACTTTTAACTTTTAAGTCTTTTTTATTTATTATATATAGTATTTTAATACTAATGGAATCTTCAAGAGAACTTCCCCCATGACAGAACATAGACTTCCAAAGAATTCCTTTATAGCTGCATGCCGTAAATGTGTTTTTGGAAAGCGTGTATCCTGGTGTGTACCATTTGTGGTAACAACAATTTCAATTCACTAGTGTTGTCTTGCATCCATTACACCAATGAGAACTGTCTTTTTCAGCAGGATAAATAATAATGGATATGTTATCAAGCAATATTTCATTACAATATACCTGACCTCCAATAAAGAAAACATGGATTTAAAAATATAATTAATCTATAAAATATTTTGAATTTATGTGTGTTTTACCTTAAATAATTTATTTTAAAAAGTATACATGTGTTTTGCAAATAAAGGATGAAATATATAAGATCACACGATATGGATTATCAATATTTGTAAGGTCATTTCAGTATATTACATACAATTAATGGAAAATGAAGTGATTGAACTGTAAATGAAAGTTTAATTTTTTCCCCAAAATTCTTCAGTTTATAACTGCATTTAGAACAAGAATATTTACTATATTATTAAAGATATGACAACAAGATATCTGTGAGTCAATGCTCACTAGTGATACCCCTGCTCTGATGTGTATACAAAAAAGCATAGTTAACATTACATTTAACGGGAAGTTGACATAAAATATTTTGAAAAATTAATCCTACCGTATGGCATGCCTTAACAAAGAGTGAGTTAAAATTTCAAGCATCTGCGATTGTTGCTGAGATATCTTTGACAAAATTTGTGTTATAGACAAACAGACACACAAGAGTAAAACAATATACCCCCTCTCCTTCCGAGCATGGGTATAACTAGTTCATATTTAAACAAGAAAACCACGGGGAATATCATAATTAAATTTAGTTGTATTTACTAACCTTGAAAATGGTGTTAAGGCCATTAAGATGAGGATTCCAGCATAATTTAGATACCCTGCTTCCATTTAGAAGTTGCAAACGTGCAATGTTTGTCCCTCTTTAAAAGTGCAGAACTGGGAAGCCAACACGGCATTTATAGCATCCGTCTTTTTCTTTGTTTTGCTTGAATTTTGCTGTGCGCCCAAATTTAGCAACTCTCCCCTTCACCAGAGATAAAGAATAATGTTGGGCTCTCATTGTCTCCTCTTGTCAGTTAATGTTAATCAGTTTCTTGACATTCATCTGAAAGAACATACATATAGAACATATAGATATATGTTAGGTCATTATCTATAATCTTTGTCAGGTATATAATTGAGTCTTTTTTGGAATTGCAATTAATCATGAACATGGTAGATCAAAGACATACCGGTATATAGTCCAAGTTCTTATGAATTGAAAATTTTAAAAAAAATTTAAAAACATGCAGTCATCAAAATTATCATATAAATTATGGTATAAAGAAATTTTCATAGGAAATTTTAGTCACTTTCATTATAGAGTAATGATAACGTAATTCTGAGATACAAGTAAATACAGTAGGTAAAAGGATAAATCATGTTATTTTTTTTAAATGTTCAATTAAATATCTTTATAATAGCTAGCCTATCTGGAATATTTATTATATCAACCAATCAATTGCATCTCGTATGAAACTTAAAAGCTATATTCTGATATATTTTTAGAGAAAATCCATTTGCATTAATCATGAGTCCTTTTAAAACCAAGCTGAATATTGTAAATTTCTGTAAGCAAAATGAATGAACTCTATATCATACAGTGTAGTAAGTATTATGAAATAACCATATGAACATATAGATCTGCAAAGATGTCACAAAATATTAAAGGTTTAAAAAAAGTATAACGTAATCCTTCGTTATATGCGATTCCATTGTGCTAAATTTTAATCTTAAAAGAAATCCTATACGCCTCGCCTTGTACAGTATTCATAACTATAGACCGACATGTAAAATGTTGAGGCAAACGTATATACAATGAGAAATAACACATTAGTTACCTAACTTGCCTTACGTATGTCGAAGATGGACAGTCATCAGTTGTTCTCAACGTGGGTTTGTTGACAAAAATTTTACACTGCACATGCAGTATTGTCTGAGATTACTACGCGAAACGTTGGTATGTTTACAAATAATTTATAGGCATGGTATCATTCTAATAATCTTTTTATAGTCTGTCCCAAGATATTTAGGCAGCACATTTGGACGATTTTTAATAAAAATACACATACCTGTGAAAGAAGTGAAATTGAAATAGTTGAAAGGGATAATTTCCAAGATAATTGCATTGACACATTATCATCTTTCACTCGAAAAAATTCACAGGAACAAAAACAGATTCACATCTTTTCTCCATTCGGAATACACTCGGAATACATCGCGCAATTTTTCAACGTTATCATCCGGGCTTGCTGCAATACAAAATCCCCGTAGACATCACATTTTTTAGCATTGTATTGAAACCTGATAAGCTAACAGGGGCGTTTTGACTGATATATCTTGGAATTTTTTCATACTTTTGAATGAACATCGTTTGAACCCTGAGGTATCTATAAATATCAAGCAATTAAGCAAAATCTGTATTCAGGATATCTTGGGACACACTATAAATAGAATTATACACACCGTTGTTCTTAAAAAAACATTCATTACCTGTTTCCCTATTAATTTTTCCTTCTCATAATTTCAAATTGAACTATTTTTTCCCTCGCAATTTAATCTACAGGCATCAGACTCCGTGCTTATCCTTTGTTTATGTCGCATACCATCGCAAGAGTTATCGTTCGTTCCTGTACTATCAAAAACGTAAACTCATAGATCTACCACTTGCTATCTTTGCTATTAGGCATTTTCAATGGATAATTAAAAACGATAAAGTAAAATTTTAGACACATACCACAAGAGTTCTATTATCAAAAACGATGTTTAAACGGGGGTCGAACGGTGGTGGGAGGTAATCAACGACCAGCTAATCAACGAATATTTTTCGAATCCTGTTACATAATCCTTCCTATATTCGTTCGCCTCTTTAACAAAATTCTTAATTCTGGAGTATTCCCCACGTCGTGATTAAAAGCTATCATTATCCCGCGAGTAATGAATTGGAACCGTAATGAGGATATCATCACGGGCGCACTATTTGGTTTTCAGGCTGGTCGCTCGACTACAGACGCATTGTTTGCATTACATAGTTTAATAACAGAAAGGTTAAATAAGAATCAAAGACTTTATTGTTGTTTTATCGACTACAAAATAGCGTTTGATAGTATAAATAGAGAAAAATAATGGTACAAATTAAAAAAGTCCGGCATCACTGGAAAACTGCGTTCATTATTCGTGGTCCATCGTTGTCAAAATGGTCCCAGTTCATCAGATGACCTTCAACCCAGGCCTCTGTCACATCAGAGTTAGGTCTTTAAAACCTAATAATGGCCTCTAGCGCCTCGAACCACTTATCTTCTACAGGGCGTTTAGTTACTAAACAGGTTGGGAACAATTACCCTGTTGAGGAATGATTACGCTAAACGGGAACTATTCCCCGTTTCAGTAATAAAAAAAAAAACTCCCGAAAATGCGGGATTTTCTCGATGTATGCCAAATAAATAAAAAAATCCCACTTAAGTAAAAATTAGCGCATGAGAAATGCAATGTGCAATGTGGTGCAAAAGTACTTTATACAACTGACCTTCATGGGCTAAAACTTTAGTCCTCCACTGCTGCAAACGAATTTAAGACGATTTTGAACTCTGGAAAATCGTGAGTATTCTTGCATTGATCGTAATTTTTCCATTAATAGTTTGCTTTTACTGCCTTAACCCCCAAATATTTCAGAGTTTTGTGTTCAATGAGTTGACACAACTTGACCATGCGTGAAAAAGCTTGTACCAGCAATGATTTTAACACATATCGTAAACTATAATTTAAAAGAAAATGATATAAAACTATGTTTATTTAGAAGAAATTTCAATCCAAAGCCAAACAATGATTAAAAGAAATTATTGTTCTAATTTTAATAAAAAATGAACAAAATATTGAACGAATAATTCTATGTACGATTTAACATGTGTACAGAATAACTACATTTATTATCCATAGAGGTTACCGTAAAAAATTGCTAAATAGATTTTGTTTGTTACTGGATTTCACTAAAACGCAGCTGTTTATATTAAAATTTGAAGCATACACATAATAAGTGGGTCCTTGTTGATAATAAAATGTAAAAATATTCTTGCGCTTATTGTTCAGTTTAAAGAAAACAAGACGTGAATGAAAAAAACATGTCAAAATTCCGCATTTGCGGGAATGTTTTTATTACTGAAACGGGGAATTGTTCCCGTTTAGCGTAATCATTTAAGGAAAAAGGAATCATTCTTTGAGTATTATGAGGTGATAATTTAGGTCGGGGCGTGATCAAATCCAATAAAGCCCGAAGGGCTTTATGACAGATTTGATCACGCCCCGACCGAAATTATCACCTCATAATATTCAAAGAATGATTCCTTATTACTTATAGCGAGCGCAGCTCGCCGGCGCGCAGCGCCGGCGCGAAGAGAGCTCTAACGGCAAGGCGTGTGTGAATAGAAAATTCGGACCAGTTGCACATTCATTTAACGGATTTTTTTGGCGTCAGTAAATCGGACCAGTAATGCATTGTTTTAAACGTCCCAGGAGTTCCCTGTAATTATGGCAATTTTTATCACTTCACACTCTCACGAGAATCAGCAAGACAATCAAAACAATAACGATGTATACGACATACAGTCAATGTTACCTCTAAAGTTCACCTCAGTACACTCTCAATCAAAAATAATCGAGTGACGTCCCAAAGGTTTGCACATTGATCCGATAGATTTTTTCGGCGTCAGTAAATTTTGACCCACAATTCATAGTACCAATGGTTTCCAAGTCCTCGCGTTCTCGCGAGAATCAAAGTAAAACTTTTGAGAAGCATATAAGGTGTGTAATTTTAAGAACATCATGCTTTTTAAGTAAATAAAACAGTATACTTCGCTTACTTTTATTTCTCGGGGGAGTTTTAAAGAGTCAGACGACACTTAAACGTGAACTTTGACGTCACAATAAGGGGAAATTACTCTAACTGAGGTTATTGTAAATCTGCTGAAATTACCAAAATCCTCTCAAAATCTTGCAAAGCTAAAGAATGAGGACATTTCTTCAGATATAGGAAACAGTTGTAACTTGCACTCATTTGGATGAATGCTCACATTTAATTTATTCACTATAACTACGGTAATTTCCAGGAACGTTCACGTAGCATCGGTTTTTTTTTAAAGTGGGGGGGGGGTGGATGGCAGCCTCATCCCAAAAATCTTTACAAGCAAAAAGAAAAAAAAGACTAGATACGATCTCGTTACGAGTAACGAGTAGGTCTTCCGTTCATTTTTTTAAACGATACGATTAAGATATCAATGATATTTCAGAATTCCCCCAACCCCTCTGTTTTCAATATCCTTTACAATGCTTAACAAAGTGTTTTTCTTTTTCACATACAGCACATTAAAGATTTAAGCTTTTAGTCCCCTAAAATCCCTAATTACGTCATCAATGGGTGTGGCAATCAGTTTTACAAACTGATATTGTTTCGATCAACAACTCTGCTTCTATAAAGCATTACAAAATCTTGATCGCTTTTAAGTTATTTGTAATAGTCTGTACGAGTGCCTTGGCCCCTAATTAAAGGGGTCAGCCCCTTTTTCTTGATTTCATACGAAAGGTCTCACGAATACTAACATTTTTTGTTCTTATACTCATCTAAAATTGTTGTTCGTTTTTGAGATACAAATGATTGAATATTTTAGGGGCCAGCCCTGTAGATCCTTAATGGGGACAAACATTGGTGTTTTGATTAGTGGAATCAATTTAAAACATTAATACCAACATTTTCTCTTCTACAATGCTTAACAAAATATGTCTCGTTCTCTAGATATATTGTGTCAAAGTTTGAGAACTCTGGCCCCTAAAAATCCCTAATTACGTCATAAATGGGCATGACAATCATTTTTCCAGATAGATATTGTTACGATCAACAACTTTGCTTCTATAATGCATTACGGAATCTTGATCGTTTTAAGTTATTTGAAATAGACTTTATGAGTCTCTTGGCTCCTTCTCAAAAGGGCCAGCCCCTTTTTCTTGATTTCATACGAAAGATCTCACGAATACTAACATTTGTTGTTCTTACACTCATCTTAAATTGTTGTTCGTTTTTGAGATACAAATGATTGAATATTTTAGGGGCCAGCCCTGTAGATCCTTAATGGGGACAAACATTGGTGTTGTGATTAGTAGAATCGATTTTAAACATTAATACAAACATTTTCTCTTCTACAATGCTTAACAAAATATGTATCGTTTTCTAGATAAATTGTGTCAAAGTTTGAGAACTCTGGCCCCTAAAAATCCCTAATTACGCCATAGATAGGTGTATCAATAAGTTTTCTAGATAGATATTGTTATTTTCAACAACTTTGCTTCTATAATGCATTAAAAAATCTTTATCGTTTTGAAGTTATTTGTAATAGACTTTACGAGTCTCTTGGCCCCTAAATAAAGGGGCCAGTCCCTTTTACTTGATTTTTTTGGAAAGAACTTTTAATAGTCTACCACTTTTATTATATATGTCTTAACAAAATATCAACTGATAAAAAGATACAGATCAAGACGTATAAAAATTTTGAATGAAAATTCGTACCCAATTTTCGTGCCTAGGCGAGCTACAAGAAATGGCGACACTGGCGTAAAACAACTACATTGTGCACAACTTCAAACTATGGACTACCTATCCTGAAAATTTCATAGTCATATCTCTGATAGTCTCTGAGTTTATGTCTGCACAAAATTGGTCGTAAAAACTTACAAAATCGGCCGTAAATCGGAACCGGAAGTGACGATTTCAAAATTTCAAAAAAATTCTAGAATTATGACCACTGGCAATCATCTGTGAAAAAATGGTCGAAATCGGCCGAATAGTTTTCGAGAAATCGCGTGCACAAAATTTGTGGAAAAAAATAATAATAATAATAAGAAACAGTACGAAAACAATAAGGTCTTCCGTTGGAAACGGAAGACCTTAATTATTTTTAAAATCATGAAAATTCTAATCCTTCAGCTCTTTAGCAGTTCAATAGTTTTTTTATTTTCACTCCCATTTATTACATGCTCCCAATCTCAAGGGGGGGGGGGTGTCAACTCCATGTAATAAGGAAATATTTTTAAACGTAAATTTAAAAAAAATTTAAAAATTAATAAGAAAAAATGTCTACTGCAAAATAAGGGGATGAACTGACGTTACACTCACTTTAAAAGAGGAGATACAGTGCATTCTGTATTAAAAAATCTATTTTCCCCCTGGGTATTCTTATTTGTAATCAAGTCCCTTTTCAAACAGGATGATTTTATAATGACATATCCCATATTGAGCATTGCAGTTCTCCAAAAGATCCTAAAAGATCCTTAATAATTGTTTATATATGGAATAGAAACCTTAATTAAACTCTTAACCCCTTGTAAGGTCCAAGAATCGTCCAGGCGCCAAAGTCTAATCAATTTTAAAGGATCAGCAATATGTCTAAATGCTTGCATGTACAAGTAAAACCATACATTAAAACATTCCAATTTTTGTGAATGTAAATCCTATGAAAAAAAATCGATTGTGGCCCCACCCTACCCCCGGGGTCATGATTTTTACAACTTTGAATCTACCCTACCTGAGGAATGTTCCACACAAGTTTCAGCTTTCCTGGCCAAATAGTTCTTGAGAAAAGTTTTTAAAATTTCTCAAATGTTTTAAACAATTCCTAATTATCTCCCCTTGAAAAAGGGCATAGTCCTTAAGATTTACAACTTTGAATCCCCTTTGCAAAAGGGTGCTTTGTGCTAAGTTTAGTTGTAATTGGCCAGTAATTCTTGAGAAGATGTTAAAAATGTGAGGGAAAAAAAATATGGACAGACGACAGACAAAATGTGATAAGAAAAACTCAGGTGAGCTAAAAACCAATACATAAGACAACAGGGAGAAATGGTACAACAGTTGAAGAAAAACAACCCAAAATATTTTTTTAACTTTTTAGCAAACGAAAATCACCAGCATCAAAATTTACGCTGGGAGAGTTTTTCGACAACTATTGGAACCTAAAGAATATCTATTTGCGTATATTTTAATTGCATATAACAATGATACTGATAGTCCTGTGATTGAATGCTTGGACACCAAAATTACAGCAAATGAAAATAGAAACGTGTATATGAAAATTGAAAACAAATAAAAGCGCAGAAACGACTATTTAGTCAACGATTACTTTATGGAGTTCAGCGACATACTTATTCCGGTACGTGTGACTCTTTTTAATAGAATCTTTAATTCAGGCATATACCTTCTTTCTTGGTCCAAATCAATTTCAATTCATAATCAAAGTACTGAACGTTCTGATAGACGGAGGCATCATTTCGGAGGAGATTAAACTAATAATCAAAGTAAATGAATTGAGGTATTGAAGTACTGAAGGGAGTTGATTTTATCGATTATAATTTATCTTAAAATCAACGATATGTAATTTCGCATGACAAGTAGTTTCTTATTTGTATTTGAATTACGCACATTTTTATAATATGAATTTTCGGGCTTTTCCGACAATTTTAAGAATTCCGGGAAAACTCCATATGAATTATGTTGTGTAAAATTTAAAGATATAATCAAGTTTATCAAACTATGTATCAGTAATAAAAATATTTCTCGAAAATTGCATGTATAGATACAAGCAATATAAAAAGATTATGCTGGAAATAGTAAAACTGAGATCAAAAGTGAGATATTATTAAGGTGGTATGGGACATCCGTCGATATTAATGTAGATTCAAGTACATTATAATTAGAATATTTTCACCGGTTTAGAATTCTAAAATTCTACAATATTAAACCGAAAAATAGCTTTTGAAAATATTTGGAAAGGTAAAAAATGTAAAAGCCCCAGCGAGATTCGAACTCATGACTTCGATTCGTAGTAAACCATCTAACCCACTGCGCTACGCTGTTAGGTGACAATATTGGGGAAGAAGTTACTTAAGGTCAGACGCAACCTATCATCCATTATTCTTTTAAAAAAAATCTTGTCTCCGAAATGTGAAGATTTCTTCAACGTAATTCCACAATTATATACAATGTTATATAATTTTTTTTATTTAGATAGTTTCCATGAAAAATATATACTATGACTAAATTTAAAAGCACAATTGCATTTTTCATGCTTTTATAATGAAAATCAAAAATATTCTAACTTCAAAAATAGTCTGGTAATGTACTATAATTTTTTGGGCATTAACAGGTTTAAATGGAATTTAATAATGAATACTCTTTCAGGGAAAATTATATAAAGTTGAGGAACGTCTCGTGTGTCCTTAAATAATAACACTTCATTTTATTGTTTATTTCGATGAAAAATACGTCACAACATGGAGGTATCCCATACCACCTTAAATTCTAGTCTCGTTTTACCAGACGCTCGGTTGTCTCCGTTAATCTCCGACAAGCAATAGAGACTCTCTGCTAGTCGGAGATTTACGGAGACAGCCGATCGTCTGGTTGAACGAGACTATATTGAACTCTGGCGTAGGAACACATACATGTACGACTATATACAAATAGTATCTAAATTGTTCGTACCATTTCAATCTGACTATTTTCAAAGTATTTATAAACAAGAGCATCCCCTCGGGAAATGAAATATTGTGTGTGGGGGATGCAAAATTTAGGATATACATGTAATTAAAGAGACCAAATATTTATCTTCTTTTAAAAAAACTCTTTAAATTAAAATATGGTGTTTATTCCTATCCCCATGCACGCTCTAAGGTGTATCTAGGGGGGGGGGGGGGGGGTTACATTTACGTGATTGTACAATTCCTCCAATTACTAGCGAAAACACACTACAAATGTTTTAAACTTTAGTAAAATAGTTTTATTATCTTTATTCAATCAGTGACATACATTACGCATACAGGCAATTAGTGTAGGCAAATTTAAGTTTCATAATGAATATGAAACGTAGCTTAAGATCTATCGATTTGTAGTCTGTCCTATGGGAAAATTCGAGATAACATGTCGTAAATTTAACCCATATTTTTTTTAATAGAGTAACGTATATACAGCGATTAACATTAAATGAATTCCCGGTTAATAATTTTGACGATATTTGTCAAAGTCTCTTCTGAATTATGAACCTGTTCTTCTCTTAGTAATTTGGGAAACATAGATAAATAAAAATATTCAGCTCAGACGGCTGCTTGTTTTGATTAAATTGGGATGAACTTAATCTCCTGCTCGCTTCAATTTTTCACTCAAGACATCCTTCTGACTCCCAATTTCTAAAACAAGAGGCCCATGGGCCACATCCTTCACCTGAGCAACAAAAGCCTATTGTAATCAGCTTTATAAAGTCATATGCAAAAAATCTGAACAATGTAGACACGCTTTGGCGGATCCAAGTCATGGATAGTCTCGAACAAAATATGAACTTGCAATGAAATAATATTTAATTATTACGTAAAGAGTGAATATATTTACTGTGAGCCTATTTAGAGAATACATAGAAGTTAAGATTTGACAAATGTTGAATAAATAAAATGAGTCAATTCGTTTCTTTAGTGGGCGATTTGAGTTTTGATAC
This sequence comes from Magallana hongkongensis, assembly GCA_016163765.1. Classification (NCBI taxonomy): domain Eukaryota; kingdom Metazoa; phylum Mollusca; class Bivalvia; order Ostreida; family Ostreidae; genus Magallana; species Magallana hongkongensis. The sequence continues at coordinate 29,624,376 of WFKH01010211.1, forward strand.
TCATTCGCTTGCAAAGCACGACCTCTGGTGAGAGAATTGGATAGAACTTTCCAGAACGGGGTAACCAAGAACGCGGATTGACTAATTAACGAAAAGTATAGGACGAGTTCATCATGCATCGCGGGCAGATACCTTGGATCAGAATTCGATTAATACAAAAAGTTAATAAAGAAATTGGAACAATTAATGCGATTTTAGTATTAATGGAAAGAACTTTCCAGAACGGGGTGCCCAGAAACGGGTTGACTAATTGACATCATGGCGGAAAGTGAGTGAGGGCGAGTTAACCATCGGGCAGATACTTTGAATCTGACAACTTTGGTTTAAAATATGCATGCAAATGGATAATAATGCATAACCTAGCATGTTTTAATATCATACTTTTTTTATACCACGACAGATTAGTTGTAAACCTTAGGCATTAATTTGTAAACATTAATGATTAATGAACAGATTATTGTATTCTACGTCTATATGGATACATGATGTATGCATAAAACGGAGAAGTTTAATTGGAATCCCCCCCCCCCCCTCCAGATTGTTTTTTTTTTCAAAACAGTCTTCTATCTGAAATTCTTATTTGGGACAGTAATAGAAATTATATTGTAAATTGACCTAAAGAACCAAATTTTGAGAAAGAGACACTAAATACCCATTCACTGGTTTGAAATAAATACAATAAAAAAGTTTATGTTTTTCAGTCAGCTGCAACAAACAGTATTAAGGCCACGTAGATGTATATAGTATCCATTTCAGTTTAAATTTTTCATCCCTGCCCGCTCCTCTAAATATCCAACAATGCAGTTTGTTTTTATTTCAATTTTAAAGAATAAGATAAGGAAAAAATTGGACAAAGTATATACAAAAATGAACCAAAAAAAATGGTTCAACATATTGAGCATTATATCATTATAGTGAGCTTGCGCGGGCTATCATCTAGTTTATCTAAAAAGAACCTTAAGTGATTAAGTATTCTTTATGTATACATTTAAAAAGTTGTTAAAAAATACATTAGTTTAAACAAATTTAGTACAGATATACATTGTACATGTAGTTACTCTGGCTTTACAAATTTATACATGTTGTACATTCATAAATTAAATGATGACAACACTCACGAATATGATCACATTTGCCTTTCATGTTTAAAAAGTATAGATATATGCAAGTCATATTCATACAGTTCATCAGTAATACATTTGAACTACATGTATTAAAATACATGTTTTTAAAGAGCTAAAATAAATTTACAAGTTGCACTGCTTTTTCATAACCTTTCTTCGAAATGGCGAAAATAGAAAGGTTATGAATAGTGCATGTCTTTACAAAAGCCAAAATTATATAGAGATATTTGTAAATAGATATTTAAAAAAAAATTAAATACAAATTGCACTGCTTTTTCAAAACCTTTCTTCGAAATGGCGAAAATAGAAAGGTTATGAATAGTGCATGTCTTTACAAAAGCAAAAAAATATAGAGAGATGTTTATAAATAGATATTTTTAATAAAAATTAAAAAAATAAATTTTTAAGTTGCACTGCTCTTCGAAATGGCGAAAATAGAAAAGTTATGAACAGTGCATGTCTTTACAAAAGACAAAATTATATAGAGATCATTGTAAATAGATATTTTCTAAAAAACAAACAAACAAAAAACTAGTAATATCAATATGTGTCGTTTCTTAACTGTTACAAAAAAATAAATGATTTATTTATCATCAGAAAATGATTAAAAAATATTTTTTTTTACAGATTTGGATCTATGTACACGTAATATATAAATGTTTGAAATAATTGCAGGAAATAATGCACTTTATACATACAAATGTAACAATCATTGAGAGTGCTAAATTGATTCAAAATTGTGTTAAGAATTGCCAATAGAAAAACTACTAGTAGTAATTTGTTTGAAAGAAAAAATCATTGGCAGCAATGCATGTATTTATCATTTCTCAATATCTTTTAATGACATAATTAGTTTTCTATAAAGTGTAAACTAAGAGTACACTATGTCAAATAAGCAACCAATATGTATATAATTGTTAAACATATTGCTATTTCTTTTATGATATTTATTATTATGATATGTCATATTCAAATATAAATTCTCTCTCTCTCCACACACACACACACACA
>WFKH01010211.1:29655840-29668349 GCA_016163765.1 Magallana hongkongensis
ATATATATATATATATATATATATATATATATATATATATAATATTGGGGGAATCGATCCAGCAACCGCCAAAGTACCTGTGCGTCAACACTATGCCATACAACACATATTATACAACCCATTAATTGAATGTCTTTTTAATATATATGGCTTTATACATTAATGTTTTTAAAAAGTCACTAAAGATTTTAATGATGTAGTGAAAGATAACTAAGACTTTTTTAACCTGGTTATTGTGTTTAAATACCTTTAAATAAGTATTCTATAATATTGAAAATGCCTGGTGTTTTGCAAAACCGTTCTGTTGTAGGCGAAATCGTATACTAAGTGCGCTATACCTCTTTGACAGTTTTATAAGATTTATAGCATAGTGGGTACATAATGATCACGTTCATTGCTCTTTAAGGAATAGAGAAGCTAACACTGATTGCATATAATAATCAATCCTCTATTATACATATGAAAAGTATTTGTAAATTAAATATGGTTTTTTGTTATTAAATGGTTACCTAGTGTTTCGGTAAATCCTAACTACATGTAGTGAGAACTTTGAAAATTATCATATAAATATCCATTTATTTTTTTTTTAATGTAATAACATTTGAAATGATAAAAAATGATTTTACAAATGATATTTTTAAAGTGACTTAAAATTTCTATATCTAGAAACGTAAATTGAATCTTTTTATGCTTGACCAAACTTATAAAGTCAAAAGTCAAGTTACTAATGAAATACAGAGCTTAAAAGTCATTGTTATGTAGATAAGCTCAAGTCCGGATCCCCCTCCCTCTCCCCCCGAAAAATCAAATTTCTTAAATTTAGATAGTAAAATTACCGAAAATATGGCTCGTAACCCCCACCTTACCCCCCCCCTGGCAAAACTAAATATTCCCCTGACCCCCCCCCCCCCCCTCCCTGGGAAAAAATTCTGGATCCGCGCGTGAAAACGTTCCCTATAAGTCAAGAGTACGTTTTATCTGGGTTACGTTTTCTCCAGGGTACGATTTCTCCTGATACCTCTTTGCACGCCACCTAGCGTTAATTCAGTGCAGACTGTTGGTTTTGCATCGGTGATAGTTTGTTTTGCATTAGTGTCTGTTGATTTTGCAAAAGAGGCTGTTGATTTTGTTTTAAGCTGGTCTGTTTCGTATTTTAGCATGGTTTTTTTTTAAAGTGAGTTGTTCGTTTTGCATTAACATCTTTTTTACCCTTTCCGCCGCCTATATATATGACTCTAAACAAAATGAGGCGTTTTCAAAGAACAAAATGTGTTCGATAAGCTTTTTAGCGCGGATGTTTACTAAAGAAGTATACGTATTACACTCTGTCCCAAGATATCCTCGATTCACATTTTGCCTAATTACTCGATATTTATAAATACCTCAGGGTTCAAACGATGTTCATTCAAAAGTAAAAAATTTCCAAGATTTCTCTTTTGAAACGCCCCTCTAGCTTTCAGGTTTCATTAAGGTCTTTTAGCGTAAAAATATGATGTCTATGGGGATTTTGCATTACAACAGACATTGTAAGTACACGGATGCATATGATAACGTTGAAAAATTATGCAAGCAATTCCGAGTGACTTGCGAATGGAAAAAAATGTCAACATTTCCCATTATAAATCTCCGTAAGAAATGTGCAACCTGTCTGCGAAAAGGGAGATTTTTTGATTAAAAATTACTTACTCTCTGCAGTCTTTTATTACGGCAGTTTAAACATCTGTCGTGCATTAATTAGCATCATTTTGTTCTGCAAGTACTCCAGCGTCTGTTTGTAACAAAGAATTAACAGTCTCATGCACCGTTACTGTCCTGGAAACGGCCGAATAAAAAAACGCGACTTTTACTTCCTGTTATATTTCAAGTGAAGTTTTCACAAACAAGTGCGATATTATTTTTATATAAATATAATTTTAGACGAGGTTTTATGAAAAAAATAAATGCATTTATTATTTTGAAGTAAATCATTTTACATTCATAGTTGTTCTATGATTATTGAATGAAAACAAGCTTATCGATATCATTTTGTTCTTTGAAAACGCCTCATTTTGTATAGAGTCATATATAGGCGGCGGAAAGGGTAAAAAGATGTAAATGCAAAACGAACTAATTTTTAAATAACATGCTAAAATACGAAACAGACCAGCTTAAAACAAAATCAACAGCCTCTTTTGCAAAATCAACAGACACCAATGCAAAAGAAACTATCACCGATCAAAACCAACAGTCATGTACTGAATTAACGCTAGGTGGCGTGCAAAGAGGTATCAGGAGAAATCGTACCCTGGAGAAAACGTAACCCGGAGAAAACGTACACACAAATTAGGGTGCGTTTTCTCCGAGAGAAAACGTACCTTGGAGAAATCGTAACAAGAATTAAAATAGTTATAAAAACTGTTCTTATGCAATAAAATAACTTATTCAATAAACATTTGTATCATTTTTGCTTGTATCATTGCATAATCATGTACATTAAATATTTACACAATACAGACCCGTAACATTGTTTTTGAAAGGGGGCAAGATTACCCTTAAAAAACTTGGCAAGCAAAAAAAAGATTAATTCGCAAATCACGAAAATTCTAATTCGTTTGTGGGGGGGGGGGAGGAGTATGCGTTCACCTATAACTTCAATTTCACTGTTAAATTCATTATTTTTGCTTTCAGTTTTCAGTGTTCCGAAAAAAGTGGGTGGGGGGGGGAGCAACTCCTTGATAATTCGGTTTTTTATATGTAAATTTAAGAAAAATGTTTGCTGGCTGTGTTAAAATCGTTGCTACGTGCCTGCAATGTGTTTACACACGAACAAGCGTTGCCAGAGCAGCAGTTTGACTAGAGCCAGCCCCTACTATTTCACTTTGTTGTAGGCCTACAATATTTGTATTTTAATATGTGTATTCATTAATTTATCCATTTATGTTATGTGTATCTGTATATCTATTATGTCGATATGTATCCAAATATGTTACCCGGTCTATAATAACCGGCCGGGATTTAGTATACTAAAGATTTTATATATAATATATGCATCTGTCTAACCAGCAGCAGTCGGCAATATTATTAATTATCGATTAGATCTAAGCGTATTACGGAGATTTGGGCCTATCTACAATAATGGTAATTAACACATTCTTGGATTTTATATGATATTGTTTTATATCTTTTATGTTTGTTTTGCATGATTGTTATTTACACAGAATATAGAATCTAACTCTTTAAATACTGAAATTCTTGTTATTCTTTTATCCTTCCGAACTCGGATTATGTGCGGGACTAACCCCTAGACAGTCCCGTTACAATAACTTATAGAAGACGATAGCGCGTTTTTGTTTGATTTTTTGGTACCAGTATTCTAATGTTTCGAGAATTTAGCATAAATATTTGAAAACCTTTGTATATGACTGCATATAGAAAAATAATTTATAAATATAATTTCAGAATCATTTTTTAAGTGACTTAAAATTTCTATGTCTAGAAACGTAAATTGATGCTTTTTTATGCTTGACCAAACTTAAAAAGTCAAAAGTCAAGTTACAAACGAAATACTGAGCTTAAAAGTCATTGTTATGTAGATAAGCTCAAGTCCGGACCCCCCCCCCTCCCCCTCCCTCCGAAAAATCAAATTTCTGAAATTTACATAGTAAAATTACCGAAATTATGGCTCGGAACCCCCACCTTTCCCACCCCTGGCAAATCTAAATATTCCTCTGACCCCCCCCCCTTCTCTCCCTGGGAAAAAATTCTGGATCCGCGCATGAAAGCGTTCCCTATAAGTCAAGAGTACGTTTTACCTGGGTTACGTTTTCTCCAAAGTACGATTTCTCCTGATACCTCTTTGCACGCCATCTAGCGTTAATTCAGTGCAGACTGTTGCTTTTGCATCGGTGATCGTTTGTTTTGGTCTGTTGATTTTGCAAAAGAGGCTGTTGATTTTGTTTTAAACTGGTTTGTTTCGTATATTTTAGCATGTTTTTAAAAACTAGTTGTTCGTTTTGCATTAACGTCTTTTTTACCTTTCTCGCCGCCTATACATATAGCGTTACGTTATGACATGACTTTGCTTGTGGAAACCACCAAAATTTTATTTTAATGTAACACTCAACCTTACCGCTTGTTTGTCTTTAAACATTTTTTTTTAAGATTTTGTTTTTGAATGTTGTATAAATTAATATGAAGCAAAACTATATGTACCTATATTGTACCTATATTGTCCGTCTGCTTGTTTGTATGATGATGCGTTGTTCTTCAAATAAATATACTTAGGAGGTTAAAATGTCATAATATATTTATATTTCAAAAAATCATACATAATATAGAGGTATATATAATAAAAAATTAAAATTAATAAGAAGAATTAAGTACAATAACTGTAAATAGGGAGTATTAATTTTGAATCCAAATTAATCCAGATTGTTTTAGGTGATCCAGATACATATTAAGAATAGTTTATATTTTTTAGAAAGATAACAAGAAATATATTTTCATTTGTTTGTTTGTTCATATGACCTCACTGGTAGTATATTACTTCAAATTTCAACAGAATTATACAAAATGTTTAGTTTTCTTGACGTTTAACCTTTTAGACACAGAGCAAAGCTTTTAACGAGCAGGATACACATGTATCTCAAAAATAAGTATTGAATGTTTAGAATCTTATATATAATGTATTATTTAAAGCCTGCAATCAGTGATTTTTAAATATGCAAGAAATTAACAAATTCAATGTTATTTAAAAATAAAATGAAAACCATATTTATTACATGTAATTTTTTTCATTATCATCAAATTGAAAATCATGAATAAGCACTTATATATCTGTATAAAATAAACATATATATAATGTAAAATTAAGTATGCCATTTTAAAACATTGTCATATTGGTATATTTTCCTACGTAATGTGTCTCAAACTGTAATGCAATCGCAAAAGAACACACGTCAAAATTCGCCTGCTGCACACACATCTAACAAAATATGAAATTGTTCCCACACTAACAAACATGTTTCATTAAGAAATTTGAAAATTTGAGCAACTAAGAATTTCCTCCTGATATTTGTTGATCATACTTAAGAACAATTAGCTTAGTGCAGTATCCATAACAAAAGATCAGTACTAGCAGAGATTCAAATTTTCTGAACGGTTCCGAATAACTCCAAGACATAGTAAGGGACCAGGCAAAATTTACCACAATGATGGGACCGGTACAAACAGGCATTGGACAATGACTTTTTTCATAAAAAGCATGGGACAAAAACTTTTTTTTAGTATTAAGTACCCATGGGACGAACACTTTTTAAAAATGAGTTACAGTTCTCAACTCAAGAGAATTTTTTTTTATTTTTAAACATATGGTACCATCTTGGTTAAAAGATTACTCTTTATTGTAAGGAAAAGACATTTCCAATTTTCAATATTTAACATTTAACTATCATGTATGCAGTTTGTACGATTCTCTAAAGTGCAGTATCTGTACAGTTTATTTAAAGATATTCATGAGAAGCATGACAGTGTTTGTTGAGGGAAAGCATCTTACATTTCATTGCATCTGTGTTATACATGTACATACACTGTACTATAGTAATAGCATATAAAAATAATTGTTTACATTGTACTTTTTGTAATTTTTGTTGCAACAATCTCACGAATATGAAGATGTATATCCATAGGACAGTAACATTTGTTTAAGCCTAAAGGCATGGGACACATATTTTTTTTCAATGTGAAAGCCATGGGACATGTCAACTTTTTTATTGAATATTTTTTTGTACTGGTCCCATCATTGTGATAAATTTTGCCTGGTCCCTAACAAATAAGAATCAATGTATGAAACTGAATATAATTTTATCACCTCTTAATATGTAGTAAGCAAACTAAGACTGCAGTATTATTCGCTTTTCTGTTGAATCCTCTGTGGTCAGAACTATTTCCGAAACAATCGTTAATTCTGGTCATTATCAGATCAATAGAAGCATCAATAGAGATCAAACGCTACTTATTGCCATTATTATTTCAGATTTGTGATTCCTTTTATACGCTTTTGCTAAATTATTAATCACATGCATGTCTCCTCTAGAACTTCCGTCCGTATTTCATATTAGAGATAATAACAAATTTTGCAGAGTTTGATGTCATTGATTCAAAGCACTTTTATGTTTATCTATCTTTTATCATTTATCATATTAATGTATCTCACCTCTCAGGTGAGATATTCACCTTTGAAAAATAAATCCCTACCGGAAAATAATTTTTTCCATAGGAAAAATAATTTTCCTATAGGATATTTGGAATTTCCTATCGGAATAAAGGAACTTCATATAGGAATTTAAATTCAGATCAGATATAAACTAAACTCCCATAGTATTTTAAAATCCGATAGGAAATCTTAATTTCCAATAGGAAAGCTACCTGTCTGAATCAAATTCCTGCGGTAAATACTTTTATCTTATAGGAAATATAATTTCTATAGGATTTTTAGAAATTCCTGTAGGATTTTTAATATTTCTTTTAGGAAAATTATTTTTCCTATGGAAATTTTTATTTTCCTATGGGATAATAATTTTTAAAGGTAAATATCTCACCTGTCAGGTGAGACACACTAAAAACAAAATTGGTTATACACTCTCTAACTAATGGTCTATCATTGGTATATGTGGATTTTTACGAAACTGAATCTTAAGCGGATGCAAAAATGCCACCTTGGCACTGGCATAATTATCCTGCAGAGTGTTACAGGCTTCTGTGACAATATACCACGTGATAACTAGCATGCTATGCATTACGTCAATGCAAAACAACATGCTCTGACAATACATTACGTTTATGTCGTTATGCCTTACATTACTTAGTATAAAGCACATTGTCCACGTGCTTGACAATGCATCGTATTGTTAGGAAATACAGTAAAACTCGTATAGTACGAACACGGATATAGCGAAATCTCGGATATAGCGAAGTTTTTTTCGAGTCCCCGGTAAATTTTTAACAAATCTTTGCAAAATTTTACGGTTATAACGAATTCACATATACCGAATTTACGGAAAGAGCGAACTGATTTTGAGTCCCGTAGAGGTGAATAATGACGAAAATTAAATCTTACATAACGAATTTCTTGACAGTTTAAAAAGTTCGCACTACAAATTAACATAATAGTTTGAATGAATTTATTTTCAAATAAATTCTATAATTTAATCCGATTATTAAAGGTTTCAAAAGAATTTATTTTCATTCTAAGCCTCAATTAGCAAAAATTGTAGTCTGGTGAAAGAAAACATGTATATAGTGAATTCGCTATTGTTACGTTATACGGATATAACGAATTACGGATATAACGAAGTAAATTGATTGTTCTCTGGGATTTCGCTATAACCGAGTTTTACTGTATTCGCCTTCGGACCATTACGGTTTTCAGCTAAATACAGAGGAACCAAAACATACCAGAGGTTTAAAGCGAGTCTGATAGAGAGAAGGATGAGAGAGCAGGGGTGTAAGAGAGGAATGAGAGAGTGGGGGTGTGAGAGAGGGGTGAGAGAGTTGGGGTGTGAGAATGGGGTAAAAGAGAGGGGTGAGAGAGTGGGATGAAAAAAAGGAGTGAGAGAGTAGTGTGTGAGAATGGGGTGAAAGAGTGAGGTTGTGAGAGAGCGTTGAAAGAGGGGTTTGAAATTGAAGTTGGGGCTAAGAGATAAGATATTCTTAAGGGAGATAGGGTGAGAAAAGGTTTAGAGAATGGAGTGTGATGCAGAGGAAAGAGATTGGGGTGTGATAGAGGGGTGTGAGAAAATGGTGAGAAATAGAGGGGTGTAAGAGATGGATGAGAGAGTGGAGTGTGAGAGAGTCGGATGAGAGAGTGGGGTGTGAAAAATAGGGTAAGAGAGGGGTGATAGAGTGGGGGTGAGAGAGTACGCTGAGAACGAGGGATGTGAGAGAGTGGGGTGTAGGAAAAGGGTAAGAGAGTTGAGTAAGAGAAAGGCTTAAAAACGTAGGGTGAAAGAGAGGGGTTAGAGAGTGAATGAGAGAAAGAGTGGTGAGAGATTGGGGTGAAAAAGTGGTATAAGAGAGTGGTCTGAGAGAGATCAATGGAACAGAGAGGGATGTGAAAGTGGAGTTGGGGAACGGAGGGGCAAGGGGGTTGAGGGAATGTAAAAAGAGAGTATTGTGAAAGATTGGGGTGGGTAGAGAGATTAGGGAAATATAGCTGAGAGTGGGGGAAAAGAGTAGGAATATTTGGATAAGAGAGTGGTGTAAAGGAGTGTGATGAAAGAAAGGGGTAAGAGAGGGGGACAAAAGAGTGTAGAAAGAGATTGGGATAAAAAAGTGGGTTAAGAGAATTGTTAAGAGAGGGAGATGAGAGTATAGAGGGTTGAGTAACTCTCCTTGTTAGGCTTCGCAGCTCAACACATTTATGTTAATGCATAATACATTAATGTACATGAAGGTTTGGTTGAGGTTCATTTGGTAAATATTTGGGATAATAGATTCCTGAGGAATATTGTACTTTAAATCGGGTTCATTTATCTTTCGTTCTATCTTTTAGGAACATTAATTAAAGTTCTTTGGGGAATGCATCATTGGGGCTTATTTAAGGTTCATTGGAGTATCATTGGGGTTTATTGGGATATCAATGACTTTAGATGGGATATCATTGGCATGAGGTTCACTGGATAATCATTGGGTATCATACGTTCTTTCATTTATGTAGCATAAGTGTTTTTAATTTCATTGAGGGTATCATTTACGCACATATTTAGAATCATTGGGGGTAAAAAGACTCACCCACTTTACATGTAGCTACACAAAGTGTATCTACGGTAATTTTTTGTGATGCTCTCAGAGCATCATTTTGAAATTAACGGTATTCATCAGCGATTTCGTTGCCTTGACATAGGTTGCAAGTACGTTTCATCCATAAATCGGACGGACGGACAGACTGATCATTAGCGGGGACCTAAAAATAAATTGTATTACAATTACAAATTATCGTAAAACATAATACTGAATATATTTTTCATCCATTCTATATCTATATATATTTTTTCATCCATTCTATATCTATATATATGTAGACTGCTATTATAATTTCAATGTGATTTGATTTTTGGTTGTTAATTAATGAGATGATCAATCAATGATTGACGACAACTTGTTTGTTCTGTTTGTACGTGACTTATTAGCATTTGCTTACAGTATAGAGAGTATAAATACATAGTAATTATCAACCAGTCAACCCAGATTCATCCTAACCACGCGGATCTCAACCAAGGTAAGATATATTCTACGAACATATTAGTTTTGTAATATGTTTCAATGATTGCTCACTTTCATTACTTAACAGTGAGTTTGATTTATATCGATAGTTTTATGTTGGTTCAAATTTTCATTAATGTTTTTATAAAAATTTCGCAATATAAATGGTAGATTACAGTCTTAGAAAAGAAATTCATTGCAGTATGTGTTTGCATGTCTACTTCACCTTTCCAAGCAAGCAACTTCTATGTGTCCGTGTCTTCATAAATTTAATCGACTCATTAATTTTTTTCAGCAAAACATTAAACTAGAACAATTTAAGAAAACATGGAATTTTAAAAATTAAGTGCTTTTTAGATACCTTTTGAAGTACATAATGCGATAAATTTATCGACACAATCACGGAAGATATATATTTCAGTAGTTGAAGTTTATCTTAAATCGAATTTTCAAAAATTACAAATCTTTCATATTATAAAGATATTCATCCAAAATCCATATATTTTCGTTGCAATGACACAGTTATTTGATACTGTATTTTTCATTAACATGTTGTTAAAAGAGTAACTCAGTATTTGCCTATGAAGACTTAGCAACAGATGGAATCAGCAATGCATTTCAAGTAGACAGATTTAGGATCTTTTGATAAAATCATTATCGATAGAAGAAAATTATAACAACTTATATCCGTATATTTATACTTTATCTCTATGTAACATTTTTTATAAGTCGTGTATTGATGGGAAATTACAACAGAATACACGGGTTAATATTTCTGAGGTAATTCATGGAAAAATGTTTGTGTAATTTTGTGTAATTTTAAATATTAATACAATTTTTTCAATTCAAAAAACTGATTCACATATTTTTTTACAGATTTTGTTTTAAATTATATTTGTTTAACGATCATGAAACTGATTTTAGAAAGCAAAAGGAAAATGATTTCTATAATGAAATACAGCCCTTTTTGTTCATGAAATACGATGTATACAAACAATTCTTAATTTGAAACCAGGAAAATAAACATTAGATAAAATCTAAAAATGTTGAATTAAAAACATTATGTCGGTAAAATTTGAACTTTATAATAGATAAAAGTGTATTGTTGTAGATGCTTCGGAGGAAAGTTTTTCTTTCTGGTGTGTTACTGTTACTGTGTGGTGAAATCCATGCCTCAAGGCTACTGACTTACAACACATTTCTTGTGAACTCGGAACAAGAATTCGACAAGAGGGCCACCTACATCGCTAACAACATCGACTCGACGAATGCTGATATCATATGTTTACAAGAGGTATGAACAAACATAATATCATATGTTTACAAGAGGTATGAACCAACAAAAATATAAATTCCTTGACAGACAATTTAAAAAAAGAATTCATGGACTTACATGTACGCTTGTAACTTACATATCTTCTTCACCACCCGTCAACCTATACTGTTGATGAAACCACCCTTATTTGTACTGTTCTGACCGAAAGTTTTATCAAAGCTTACGGGCCATGGCATTGAGACAGGTTTGGTATTTTTTAACCCCAGTCTCGCTTTGACAAAATGGAATAATTGAGACTGGTGCCAGAATTGAGCTCCTTTAGGTTTTATATGTGTATTGGAATATTTTATTTTATTAATAACTTCTTCATTGCGGAAATAAGTACATAACGATTAAAACAATTCAGAGCTTTAAGAGAGAGAGAGAGAGAGAGAGAGAGAGAGAGAGAGAGAGAGAGAGAGAGAGAGAGAGAGAGAGAGAGAGACAGACAGACAGACAGACAGACACATATTGTTAATTTTCGACACTTATTTTCAATACATCTATCCATATGCATATTTCTATACTTATTACTTTTAGGTTTGGGATGAAACTGAGGTGAAAGCAATAGTGAATGCTAACAAGGAGAAATACCCGTTCACCTTTAGTGGCCTCCATAGTAACACCCAGGACTTGTACGTCTCAGGTCGCATACGCCCACGCTGTCTGGAGCCGCAGGCTTTCAAAATGCTTTTCAAAGCATTGGCTAATGGTATTTTTTCATATTTGATGAACGCTTCTATAACTATTATAAGATACTGTAAATAAACAGCATGCAGAACTTTCTGCATTATTGCTTTCATCAAAATTTAATGTTGTAATAGAAGAAATGGAAACGGTAAAGCGCAATATTCAAGTACAATTACACGAATAAAGTTGTGAAACCAATACAGTAAGACTTGGTTATAGCGTAGTCCTTGAGACCCGTGAATTTAGTCCGCTTTATCCGTTATTCATTATATTTTATCAAATTCGGAACAATACGCGTAGCAGTTAAAATCGCTTTAATAATGTTTTTTCTCCATAAAAACCGGGTGTGCTCATTAAAGTAAGTCTATAAACTTCAAACCTGCTTTTGGGAAAATAATTTATCGGAATGTAAATCGACAGATTTAAGTTAAAATAAAATATATCAATTTTCAAAAAGAGATAAGATGTATTTAAGGACTCATCTCCCTCCCCACGTGTGATATTGACCCCAGAATTTCTATTACATGGCAAGGTTCCTAGCTTAATTTATCAGCTGCGAGGCACAACCGAAGAATTTTTGTTTTAAATGTTTATTCAGTACACATCTTCCAGTAAAATATGTTGACCTCAGGCCGTAATTTGAATATACCTTTCGCTAAACAGCTGTATATCATTCATACTAAATCATTTATTGTGTAAAACGGGACAATGTTCCATTTATAAGTTGACGTTTTAAATATGACTTTCTTCAACAGGATGTCTAAATGAAGGCAGCACCATTTCGAGGTTACAATGCCTGTATGACAAAGCGGGGTACTTTGACATGTCTCGTTCATGCATCTCGTGCATGTCAATGTCCGGTTTTGAATACGGTACTCTTGTAAAAAACTGTTTTGTCAAAAAAACTAGAAGCAATCTCCCTGGCCTATTAGTTTTGAGCAAGAGAAAACTTATTGGACCAAGTCTGAGATATTTTGATCCTGAAAAGACCATATTCAACAGAGCTTACATTTCTTTCGAGGTACATGTTTTTCGATTATCAACTTATAATACATTATCTATCAATGACCTAAAGCAAAAGCACTCAGTCTTTTAATGCATTCTATAGCATGATTTGTAAATGTCAAATCAATTTTTATGATGTAGTATTATCACATTCATATCGATAAATGCAAATGCTGTAATTTGCTGTAATATTTTCCAATTCCTTAAAATTCCATGATTTTTACTCACGCTTTCGCCGACGTAGGATGAGTCTGTAGGA
>WFKH01010211.1:29702805-29713322 GCA_016163765.1 Magallana hongkongensis
ATCCGGGATTTCCTCTGCAATGGACGACGTCAAATTTCAGTTATAGCCAAAATATGGATTGTATTATTTTTAAAAGCGCTCGTTTGCGCGGATATTTACTAAAGAAGTATATTTATTAGTTTGAAGATGAGTTAATATCGAATCGATTAAATGCTGTTACATTTATGCAATGTGTCTGAGAAAAGAAGGGATTTTTAAATGACAAATTACTTGCTTTCTGCAGCTTTAATCATGTCAGTTTAAACATCTGTCGTGCATTATTTAGTATCATTTTGTTCTGCAAGTTCTGCAGCGTCTGTTTGTAATAAACATCAGTCTCATGCACCGTTATCGTCCTAGAAACGGCCGAATGAAACAACGCGACTTTTACTACCTGTTATATTTCAGGTGAAGCTTTTGCAAACAAGTGCGATTTTACATGTATTTTCATATGAATATAATTTTAGACGAGGTTTTATTTAAAAAATCAATGTATTATTTTAAAGTAATTCATTTTATATATATATTTGTCCTATGATTTTAGAATGGATACAGGCTTAATTTGTTTCTTGAAAACACCTCATTTTGCAAAAGGTCACATAGTTACCTTATGACGTGACTTGTTTGTGGATACCATCAAAATTTTATTTTATTGCAACACCCTACCTTACGGCCAATTTGTATATTTTGAGAATATATATCAAGTAATAAATATCGCCCGGTCGTAGAAATTTCTTTGGTCAAAATCTAAAATAATTAAAGGTCAAATATCAATGACTAAAATATGACCAAAAAATTAATTATTTTTTAACAACATTAATAACAAGTGTTAATATTGAATTCAAATTATTCCAGATTTTTAAAGTTATCCAGATACATAAGAATAGTCTATATTTTTTTTTTAAATATGACAAGAAATATCAGACACATTAATAGGAATTGTACATATGTATTTTATGAAATACAAGACAAACAATCAAAAATTCACATTCAATTTTATTGAAATTTTAGAAATCTAAACTATTTTGGGAAACAGTCATTAATGTTGGTAAATTTCTAATTTATTGGAAAAACACTTTAAAATACGAATAATGCTCATATAAATTTCTAAAATCGAGTATAAATGTTCAAAAGTAAGTGTGCCCTTTTAGGAAAAAATACATCACCAAGCACTATGTCGATTAACAAAACTCAAAAATAATTTTATAGGTTTGTCGCTTACTTTGTATATTGTTTAAACATACTAGTACACGATTTATCAGTGTAATTGCCTCAGTATCTATAGATGCGATCTCTTTCATTCTTATTAAACATAGTTTCAGCTAACAAGGCGTGTTACACTCATTGTATCAATTACTCTTCTGTGTTTAACAGTTCATGAATACCAGACTTTGATTTGATCGATGTTTGTTTTTTACAAGACATTTTACAAATCTTTAGAACCATTTCAACAAGAGCTTGGACTTTGGGTAGTTGTGTCAAACAGAATGTGACGTAGGCCTGTCTATTCCATTGTTGGTCACTCAGCCCTGACTCTTTGAAATCAACAAGATTTGTCTGACTTTTGAGCTAAGACAACGCAATCTGTGCATATTTCGCTCGAAACAAGCGTCATTTTTAACTTCGTTTGATGCAAGAAATAGATAGTTACGTCCTACCCAAAGTCCAAGGACATGTTAAAATGGTTCCATAGACAACAAATCTAATCTTAAAAATGAAAAAATGAATCTTTGTCAACAAAGTAAAGATAATGTTTAAAAAAGCGCGCTAGAATTTATTTTTGCATTTAAAAAATGCTTGACTTCAGAAAACTCTACGACCGGAAAAAAGGTTGAAGAGAGGTATATCTTTACTTAAAAAAAAAAACAACTTTCTGCCAGGAGCTCGAGATATGTCGGCCCAATTACCTCGAAAAGTAAACCACCTTTTCTTTGTCACTCCATCTTTAAAGTAGGTGCACTGCATTTATCAAAATATTTGAAAGAGACAGATTATGTTATTTTCACAAAACCAGTTTTTATTGATAATAGTACGAACTAAACACTGCGTCTTACCAGTTTGATAAAAAACAACAACAAATAATCAGTCACTTACATGAAATAAAACGTCGCAGAACTCGTTAAATACACTTGTTAATCAAAGTATTGTTTCTTGTTTATAATTCATCGTTTGTTTATATAAATGCTTCATGAATTATGTTTACATCGTTCAATGGTATTTTATATGAATGAAAAAGATAAAAAAGAAATAAACATGATGATAAACTTTAAAAGCATTATAATTTTAAGTTCATATAATGTAGAAGACGGTTGCAATCACTAAAAAATAAAAACATAACCCACTTGAGTTATGATTTTTTAAAGTGTACAAAACATTTATATCTTAATATTTGTAAACAAAATAAAAACGAATTAATATATTTTGATAATGTATCAAGATTAATACTAACTTAAACAGCTTAATCTGTTGGGGGTTTAACCATTTTCTCCTGAAAAAAAACCCAATTATCTCAAAGCAAAAACACAAATATCTAAAATAAATAAATAAATAAAAACAACAATAACAACAACACCAGACACACATTTGTAGAGATGTTAATTCATGGGTCAGGGTGACCTTAGAAACTTATAAACATTGATAGCCCTCGACCAATGATCATCGAACAGTAATGTGCGATGTGTCTATAACATATGCTTTACTGCAAATATCTCAACTTCGCAGAAATGAATGTGACAAGTGGCATTATTATTCATCTCAAAGTGGACAAATTGTCCCACAATGCATTGCTGACATTCAACTTCCCCTGCTATAAATTGGTTGCCCGTATTGCAGAAGGTCATCTCGCTTGTGTTTGTGGTCAAACCAATTCTGACGTCATAGAACGCACATGTAGTTCCTCCACAACCTGAAAACAGAACAAGAGCAACAGTACAAAACTCTTCATGGCACTTTTGTTCAACGAATTTTATATGCATCGTCGTGTACTAATAACTGAGAAACTTTATGTGTTTTTGTTCTTCCGAACATCATTTTGAAATTCTATAAGATCTGGACCAAACGTTAGCATAGGAACTGTATTTGAATACGTGATTAATCAATTTAAATTGTTATTTACAATTATACATTAAAACTCTTTGTACTTACAATTAAAGGCAGCGACATTCAATTTTCTGATTTGGTAAACTCGATCTAAATCGATCAGGATCCATGGTTTTATTTCTTGACGTGTTGATCCACAAATTCCAAATGCAATCCCCGAATTTCCATCGACAATATACTTTACATTGTGATCCAAATAATTTTCATCATAGACAGAAAAAGAGTAAACATTTTCACCCAAAGCAACGTTCTCAGGGGCAACTGAAATATAAGGTGTTCGTAAAAATATTTTTTTTGAAATATATAAGCGACGACATATTTCATGATTGATGTTTTGATCTTTAAGCTGTAACCTCTCTTGAGATCAAACTTTCTTTCAAAGAACAATGAGAAACGAAAAAAAGAGGGAGATGCAGAGAGAAAAAAAAATGTTATGATAAACTGATCATCGTTGTAAAAGCTTACCTATTCCAGTTGGGGATAGTATGCATTTCTTCTCGCTTGTATGCAAAGTAACGCATTCAACATTCTGAACACTGCACTTTATTGCATAGGGAAAAAAAGAGTATCATATCAACTAAATTTCACAATTTTCATCTATCTAACATCCACCCACCCATCCATCCATCAAGCTATTTATCAATAATTATTCTTAATTTTCTTTTTTTTAATCAAATCAACTGGGAAGTAAAAGAATACATTTCTAAATTATTTCATCTTCCTTTCGTTGTCTCTGTTCATTCTTCTCTTTTACTCTTTTATAAATGCTTACATTTTCTTCGATGTGTTCGGTGGCAATATGGAGATAGTCAAATTCCACTGCGGACTGTAAAAGAGATGGATAAGCACCATCGCCCACAAAATTCAGCTCGCACGCCAGAGACTTGGAATTATAGTTCACTGACCGACATCCAGAGTTTTGGAGACATTTGTCTATGCACATGCGTATCTACGATGGCCGATATGGGCCGGACAAAAAGTAACCACGAGTTGTGTTTGATTTGCCGGCAATTCCTGAAATGCCGGCAAAAGGTAACCACGAGTTATATTTGATTTGCCGGCAATTCTTAGATGCCGGCAAATCTCAAATGCGGGCAAATCTTACTTATTGTTCAATTAAAATACCAGAGGATATAGAGGTCAAAAAGTCTCGTTATCTTAATTGACAAAAGGGTTTGACAAAAAACATGGCAGTTTTACTTGCAACGTGCATTATTAATGACATTAAACAGAACCCAAGAGCAAATAAAAAAAAAAAGACGGCATCCTAACATCCAGACATGTCTTAAACCCATTAGAACCCGACACTCTTAATGAAGCATTTGGTCAATTGCTTATATATCATAACTAATTAAGTGTGTTTCGGCGGTATTAATAGCACATGTCATTTCAAATTTGTAATAAGGCCCGCGTCGTCAGGAGTTCACCTTATACATAAATCAATTAATCTCTTTGAACTTCATTTGAATTTAAATTGGATCTAATGATTAGATCACCTATATTTTTGTGTTTACTATGCAACCATTGGATGTGTTGTAAATAATTTTTGCATACTTCGTCATGTTATATGTTATCCCAGTATTTCATAAGTCGTTTCCTTAATCCTTTTATACAAATTTGGTCACCAAAACATTAGAAACAGCCTTTTTATTGTTTTCTTCTTTTATTTTTTGAGAAGATTCATTCTATTCGCAGAAAAAGTCCAAGGTCTTGTTAAAATAGTTCTAATCCTCTCCGATATGCTTATCTAAATATACAGTAATTTCTTCAATTTTATCTTTAAAATTGTGCTTACCAATAAGGTTTCTATATTATAAGAATTAGTTACCACATGTAGTACTTTAAGTTTGGAATATGAATCTTATATCTGAACATGTTTAAAGATTTGTTGTTCGTATTTTATTTTTCTTATTATTCAGACATGTATTTACTAAGTAAGTAAAATAAAATTAGCATGGTTTTTAATTTGGGTTGAAAATTTGTTGAATGAACAAGTCATTGGTTTTGAAAATATGATTCAAAATGTTCTACACAAAGTGGAATATTTTTATTGTGCTGTGAAATAATTCATATGCATCATATTTATGCTGACAAAACATTTATCGTAATGGAGTCTTCGATTTGGCAAGATTCACGTTGTTGAATAAAATGTGTTCATTTACTGGAACAGCTATTCCGTTTATTGTGCATGCCTAATCCCGGTTTCCTCTTTGTGAGTATCTTCTTTGGGAGATTCGAGCTTGACTTCAACCTTGGTTAGAATATAGTTTAGTAGTGAGTATATATACTAGAAATCAGTCATGGACTCATTGTTAATAAAAAATTGATAATTATATAGTAAAAGACATATACTTTAGATGCACATTTATATATGCAAAATTCATGAAACACTTCACTATTCTCTGAAATGAAGTCCATTAAAACTTAGATATGGCCAGAAATTAGTCCTGACTTTTACCCCATTTCATTTGTAACAAGTAACAAGGCACTGTTTTCTGGGACAAAAGTAACATATAAGACAAAACTGGTTTTTTTTCTCCGCTAGATGGTTTCATTTCATCCAGTTACAATGGTTACAGCTATATTTTCTTGATGACAAAGGGTAATAGGAGTGACAGACCTTTTTAGCAGGAGGTCTTATTTTATTTGGTTACAAAGGTTACAATGGTTACAGCTATATTCTCTTGGTGACAAAAGGTAACAGAGGTGTCAAGCCTTTTCCTGTTTAGCAGTGGGTCTTATTTTATTTGGTTACAATGGTTACAGCTATATTTTCTTGATGACAAAAGGTAACAGTGGTGACAGTCATTTTCATGATATACAGGGGGTCTTTTTGTATTTGGTTACATCAGTAACATTGGTTACAATGGTTACCATAACCCTAAACATAACCCTTAACTAACCCTAACCTAACCCTAACTAACCCTATCCCTAACCCTAACCCCAAACCTAACCCTAACCCCAAACCTAACCTATTTTGTAACCATCGTTACCAGTAACCACTGTAACCAGTCACAAGTACATCAAAGTTTGTAAATCATTCATAATCAAGCATTGTAACCAATGTTACCAATGTTACTGGTTACAAATAGAAAGGGGTAAAAGTCAGGACTAATTTTTGGCCATATATGTAGATATGTAGATATGTTAAAACTTACTTTTGGTACGTGTCTGTTGAGAATATATAAGTATGTTTCCGAGGCCCAGACTGGCATAAATATCTTTAAAAGGAAAATGTGAATCGTATGAATTAAATATTTAAACTTTTTATGCAATCTGATTAAAATCAGATCATCGATCCGCTACTTATTTTGCTATTGTCGCTACACGAGTAGCGACAGTCAAATCACTGTTTTTATCTACAATTAATAGCAAAAAATTAAATTATAAGCAATGAATTCAATATTCATTAGTTTTATACGATATAAAATGGTTTGGAACAGTTTATGCTTTTTAAAAACCACTTCGCGGTTTATAAAGCGTAAACTGCCCCAAACCATTTTATATCGTAAAAAAAAAATATTGAATTAATTCCTTAATTGAATTGTTAATGACTGAAAACAGCGTTTTCTTAGTGCAAAACGGTCAAAATATTAATTAGGTGATGAAATTGTGAACATTTTCTTAATAATAGTTTTAATTTAATATAGTTTAAATAGAGTAATATAGGATCTCTCGTGATTTGCGATGGTATATATGATTTTTATCCAACGAGTTGTGTGTTTTCTATCCCCGAGCCTTGGCGAGGGGATAGAAAACACACAACTCGTTGGATAAAAATCATATACCATCGCAAATCATGAGAGATTCTTTTTATCACATGTTTTACCACGTCTTTTGTTAAACCTCAATTTTTTCTGTAAACATTATAATTGTGAGCCGCACAACACATTCACTACAAGACATCAACAACGTTACGCATGAAAAAAAGATTATTGAAGATTAACAAATAAGGATTTCATTTTCTAACATATTTTTATCAATTTATGAAAAAAATAAACAGTGGCGTAGCTGGGATTTTTTTCTAGTGTATTCAAAATCGGCAGGGAGTGCAGGGGGCTTCGCCCCCGGAAGCTCCTGGAATTTAGGATTTAGCTTTTGGATTTTCAGGTTTTTTGATGATAAGATATTATCTCAAAATATTACAATTTTACTTACTGTATGTGTAAGGGAAATGTTGAATTTTAAAAGAATGTGTATATGAGACACGGATGCCCCAGCGGAAACCAACTGCATATGACTTTTGATATAAGGCGTTTTGAAACAGCTCTATTTTTCAAAAACAAAACATACGAACCTTAGATGAAAAATTTTTGATCAAGTTTATTATTGTAACTTTGTTCAAATTTAAATCATAAGCCGACTAAAAAGTATGAATTAATGTAATGTATGGAAAGACGGTATTTTCCGGAATTATAGTAATTGCAAGGTTTACGATGAAAATTGGGTACTTAAACATGCAGATTATTCCGTGGAGCCTAAGAGACAATTCGATGTGTTTACGTACAAACAATAGGAAAGTCTTAAGACCTATGCTTTGCAAAATTCTGTGTATTCATTTGCGTTTTTGCGTAAAGGGCGCTACGCCACTGATGAAACAGCATTAAATGCTTCACATTTATAACTCTACACCTCCAACTGAATTATTTTGTTACTTTTTCATTCTACGTCAATCATCTGCCTAAAGCTACGTAATGTTTAATTATGACGTCACGTGGCGTAAGAACACACAGTGGAATATCAAAAATTTATTACATGAGTGATATTCACCGCATATTGAGCTATATAGTCTGTCCCAAGATATTTATCAATTCGAATTTGGTGAGGTTTTTCCGATAGCGTCAGGATCAATTCTGTCTGTTGCGTCATGCATAAACAATACACACCGCCGGTGTTAAAACTTTATGATTGGTCAACTCGTTTTCTTAGGCGGAGCTACATGTATATATGCACGCTTACGCAATGTCACAACTTATGGATTTCACAGGACACTTCATTTACCAAACACGTCGGTTTTCCCTTGTGTTCAAATTCTTTGCAAATTAAATCTCTCTCTCCTCTCTCTCTCTCTCTCTCTCTCTCTCTCTCTCTCTCTGTATTGTATGTGCCCCGGTTCATTTTATGTATATAAATGTAAATGTATAATGTACATGTATTACTACTTACTTACCAGTCGAAGTAATATAGATGAATATCTCGATTTCTGCACCTTTTGATCGGCAAACGATCGACAGTCAATAAACGAATTGAACGATGATATGAAAGAGTGGAAAGCGCAAGGGGGTATAAATGTACATGTACGTAGAATCCGATTCGTTTATTCACCCTTACCCTACCGCATTCTGTGTTAATCTATACCAAAATATCCTCATACATTTTACAGCAGATGTTATTTCTTCACTTGACTCTGAAATTCTTTTAAACGCCATCACCAGCCCCATACAGTGGCGTATTTTGTTTACATATAAAAATAACGACTTCTGATCTGCTTTACGAGGTCGGTTTGCCAAAGATTGTTTAATAAGAAAAAGTTTGGGGCAAGTTCTTGTATGGACAGTCGTAAACTGAATTAATTTTTAAAATGGATTTTTTTTGCACAGAATGTGATTTATAATTTTAATTTCATCTGTTCAAAACTAGCTAATTCATGCGCCGTGAATACTGCAATAATTCATGTCACAAGTATACGACAAATACCCCAATTCCGACAGTCACGGGTAACCCGGTGAATTTTTCGTTCTCTGATAAGTTGTTGTTTTGTCCGTGCATAATTTAGTCTGCACCAGCAGCCAATCAGCGATAAGCTGCGTCCACCATAAGAAAGTTTGTGGTTAAGGAGCGGGTATTGTTTATGCATGACGTAGCTGACAGACTTGAACGCGACGCTATCGGAAAAACCTCACCAAATTCGAATTAATAATATTCTGAATTCAGATTTTGCTTAATTGCTTGATATTTATAAATACCTCAGGGTTCAAACGATGTTCATTCAAAAGTATGAAAAATTTCCAAGATTTCTCAGTCGAAACGCCCCTGTTAGCTTATCAGGTTTCAATACACGGCTAAAAATGTGATGTCTACGGGGATTTTTAATTGCAGCAAGCCCGGATGATAACGTTGAAAAATTGCGCGATGTATTCCGAGTGTATTCCGAATGGAGAAAAGATGTAAACATTCCCCATTATAAATCTCCGTAAGGAATCTGTTTTTGTTCCTGTGAATTTTTCCGAGTGAAAGATGATAATGTGTCAATGATATTATCTTGGAAATTATCCCTTTCAACTATTTTAATTGCACTTCTTTCACAGGTATGTGTATTTTTATTAAAAATCGTCCAAATGTGCTGCATAAATATCTTGGGACAGACTATAAACATGTGATAAAATATGTATTTTATGCCATGGTTCATTCCAATAAAAATTGTAGAAGGAAAAGCGATTTATCTGTAAATTGCACTTTCAGTGCAGAAAGGTCATGTTAAATGCACCGTAGCGCCGAAAGAAGCATAAAGACTCCCAATTTTTGGTTTTGAATTTTGGTCAAGCTGTGAGTGTAGAATTTTAAAAAATACTTTAGAAAAAAAACTTTAAAACTTTTGCTAGTAGAATCCAACCTCCTTAATCAGATTGACTTTATATGTTTCTTTGTTTCATACTATATCATTTTGTGAGACATATTTGAGACATGGTTTACTTACCTCGCAGTCTTCATTTGCAAATTCTTTCTTAATTTTCTTTATCCTCTCCACTGTTTGCAAAACGATCGACTGGAAAACAAAGATTTCTATGCAACTTCGTAAGAAAAAGAGTTGTTGGTTGCATACTATTTATGTCATGTATGTCAGGGGAGGTAACTAGGGGAGTACAGCTTGCTTACCCTGACGTCTTTTTCTTCCAAAATGTTATTGGTAGGATTTAATTTGTGATGTTCAGCCATTCTCTCATGCAAAGAGGCCCTATAGATGATTTGTTGTTGTGTTTCAAAATAAACCGACTTTTAAATGCAGTAGATGAAGCGGTATTCTTCCCGATAATTTTCAGACATGTGGCGTCATAATACATTATAGCATTTCTGACGTCGACGCGTTAAAAAAGTATTGTTGTTGACGCGCGATTAAGACGCCTTTATAATATCATGGTGTTTCATCTGTCCCAGGATCATGAAAGCTGTCTTAGACTAAAGTCAAAATTTGTACACTGTCTTGTGATTGAAATCATCGAAAAAAAAATGAAATGCTATTAAAATGTGTTTCTATATTATGTAGCTGCAGAACTGTAACTCCACGGAAAATTCGGGTTGACGGACCGTGGAGCTACAGGTCCACCCATATATAAAACTGTATATTTATTGCGCACAAAAAGTTGCGCGCGGTTTTGGACTTATTAAGCTAAATTTAGAACATATTCTGTAAATATTTTCATACAATAAAAAAAATCCTG
>WFKH01010211.1:29715326-29742995 GCA_016163765.1 Magallana hongkongensis
TTTTACCTGTAAACAAACCACACCATTTCACTTTACGGGGCCGGTGAGAGTGTTTAAAAGATATTCAGAGGCAAGTTAAGTAAAGACATCTTAAGTAAAATGTCTCAGGAATTTTTTTGGTATTGAAATTTTCACAGAATATATATCTTAATTAGGTTAATAAGTCCAAAACCGCGCGCAACTTTTTGTGCGCAATAAATATACAGTTTTTTATATGGGTGGACCTGTAGCTCCACGGTCCGTCAACCCGAATTTTCCGTGGAGCTACAGTTCTGCAGCTATATATTATGTTGATAGTTACAAATTTTCAGCGTAATTTTATGATATATTATAATTTTGTGAATTATTGAAATTTGGAAATTTCAAATTAAAAAAATGCCTCATGATTCCGACATTCACTTAAATGTTAAATTCATATTGATTTAATAATTTCATCATTTTATGGTGTCAAAGGATGAAATCCCATAACATATATTGATCAGCGGTCCTTTTTTAAACAATGTACATGTATTATAGAAAATCTGACATGGTTTTTATTATTTGAAAATAAGAGTGAATAAAAATTGCATATTTTGACTAGAGTTGATAGCTTGAATCGTTGGATAGGGAAGTTGCGTTTTCTGATAGTTACATATGAGCGTTGCGAGTTGCATTTTTATCCTTTCACATATGAACAGTTTGACAAAATAAGGATAAAAATGTACCTCAATTTTAAAGGCTTTCAAATGTGGAGCGGAGCTAAAAGTTTACAGAGATTAAATATAAGTATTTACATCTACCGAGTATGATCCCCTCTATTTCTTACGGAAACTTATTGTTAATTTATAGCTCTATAGAAACTGACAGGACTGAAATCTACACGCCCCGTTCATCGATTGGTCGAAACCTATAGCGAATTAAGAAAAATCACGGACTGCACGAAATAATCATGATGATGTCAGACTTCAATTCCCATAGGAGACGATTTGGCTGTTTCTTTTAGCTAACATACTGATATACATTAACAGTAATTTTAGTTAATTTAACTTACTTTTTTACAATCAATTCATTAATTTGTTAAAAAGAAGATGTGAATATAAACAATAAAATGCTTTCTTTGGTGATTCATGCGGGTTATGAAGGTAGCGATCATTAATATTGCAGAAAAAAATTACATAACACACTAACGCGGGTTATGTATTTTTTCTGCATTGTCGCCACCTTCATATCTCGCATGAATCACCAAGGAAAGTATTTTATTGTTTAAACAATGTACCCCTACTATAATAATATAATAATAACTTTACCAGCAAGATCAAGATACATATATGGGCCATGCTCGCCTTGTTCTACTTCTGAGGATGGTACATATACGTATATATTACGAGTTAAATTATGCACATGTGATATTGTCTTTTACTTTTTAACCGTATTAAAGGTGATAGAAACTCGGACTATACTTAATCCGCACACAAAAGATAGCTGGCTTTGAGAAATCTAATAAAATCCTTGTTCAATTACTTTTCCGCCTATACAATTTACCTAACAGCTCAATTACTTACAAGAGCAATAGATGACAAAACATAAAAGATATAGCTTTTAGCAACCCTGACCGAAGGTAAATACCACAGGTGCTTGAGGACAGGACCGACCCCCCCCCCTCACCCCCAGTATCTAGACCCCCGGGACTTTACTTATTTTTTTCTTTAAATTATCCTTTTATGACACATTTATAATCTAATGTATAAATTTATTGCATAAAATTACTTAATTAAAACAAACATTTTGAAAAAAAATCGTATCTCCGTTACATATAATACAAAAATATATACTTGTATTACCCGGGGGGTATATATAACGGGGATACGATTTTTTTTCAAAATGTTTGTTTTAAGTAATTTAATGCAATGGATGTATACATTAGATTATAAATGTGTCATAAAAGGATAATTTAAAGTAAAAAATAAGTAAAGTCCCGGGGGTCTAGATACTGGGGGGGGGGGGGGGGGTCGGTCCTGTCCTCAAGCACCTGTGGTAAATACTAGATGTAACGTTACATAACATTAACTCTGGAAAGTAAATTGAGTCATGCCATCGGATTAAAAGAAGAATTTGATAGAATTACTTATACATGTAACGAACTTCTTTTTATTAATTAAGATATTCCAAAAAAATATAAGTTTAGTGAATTGGAAAACAAAGTTTTTCTCACGACAATATGTTAAATCATGGCCAGCAATTATTAATCTGATCTGCCACTAATGGCATACGTATTTATCAACAACATGCTTTGAACGTTACGGTATTAAAATTTTGCTGTTTCATCATATATAGATTAACAAGCAATGACATTAAATAAAAAAATTCATTTATTCCCCCATATATGCGAACATGGAGGCTAACAATCATGATACATTTAGTTATAATTTCAATTAAATCATTTTTACATGTATGTGCCCGGGTTGAAAATATGCTAATATAACATGCATGCAAAGAGCCAAGTTCCTATAAAAATCTTCATTTTCCCGCTCATGTCGCATTCATATCCATGCAAACGTTTGGTTCCGGACTCTACTGTATTCGGACACAAGACCCGGAACTAAATTCAGTGCCGCGTTAATTCTTCCTAACATCCACAGTGCAAATGTTCTCCTTTCTCCGTTGCCTAGGTGTCGAAACTTTACACTGAATGAACAAGGCGTTCGAGTAGTGCTTCCTGGTACATATATGGACAACATGTTTAGTTCACAGAGTGCATTCCGAATAACGGTGTCCGTCCAACTTATAGACAAAAATTTCTGTGTGGCATATCCGGTCTGGAGAGGCTTCATTTGCAGCGATATTTCTGTTAACAATCCAATCAGGTGTGAAAGCGATTCTTTCTGGGAAAAATGACAATAATAATATAGTAAGATCATAAAATCAATAACTTATCTTTTGAAATACACACATTTATGCACTAAGTGAATGCTTAAATTGTACATTTATTATCATCTGCAATGTCTAGGTTCTTAGAATCGGCCATTCTGAGTGCGTGCGTACAATTCTCTACCGGCTCGTAACGTACACTAGTTCTTGGAATTTTCCTTCTAATTGATGTGCTTTTATTATTTAAATTAAACGTACCACTTCACAGCTTTCACCGATATTGTAAGATTCAGTTAAATCGCCTGTTGTCTCGTATTTGGCGATCAGGTCCTCATTGTTCTGGAATATCGTTCTCTCCTATAATAAAGGATTGAACGTACATGTAATGCGATTTTGTTTAATACACCTTATGTCTTTGCATTTTCCTTTATCTTCTATAATATTTTATTTGCTGATTAAAGCAGCTTTTTTAAATTCGTTATTTAATTCGATATCAGAAGATTCAATATAATTATTGATTGGGGACACATGTCCCCGGCCTTCCATTTCGTTATTAAAATGTCTATACTTGAACTGTTTTCTTGTATCATTAATAAACATTTTAAATGACCGGGAGGTTTCACTTAAAAGGCACGAAGACTTGCATGTAATATTTCCAACAAAGACACAGAAATTTTACAAGTATGTTTTAATTTCATTCACTGCATCTATTTTATTTAACACTTTGCGACATAAAATTTATTCTCTTTAGAGAAATGGACAGATATAGCATGAAGGCCTCTGCACTTCTCTAAAAAGAATAGGATTCATTTTCTATAGCTATTCTTTTTCTGTTTAAATATGATACACTATATTGACTAACGTATTCCCGTTTAGCAAGAACGAGTCTGTCTTGGATCTCCCAGATGTCTTGTGTGAGGTGGCTCAGGGTAGTATGTAGATTCTGGTCAATGACAGAGAATGGGGAAAGCCCCACCAGTGACCCAGAGCAAGGGTGGCTCATGTCGAGGCGGAACCGATACAACTGGTGCTGGTTTCGGGAATGCACGACTCCACAAAAAGTTGTGCCACTTATGGCACAGGAAAACATGATCTGAAGCACGGTAGCTGAAATTTGAAGAAGGAAAAATATAAATATATACATTTGTGTAGGGCCTAAACTATACAGGGTTTACTATCTCCTTATGGAGGAGGTGCCGGGGGGGGGGGGGGGGGGGTAAGATAATGAGATAGGAGATATAATTTTGAGAGGGATATAAATGCAACGAGAGTTTTATTGAGGTGAAACATAACTGAAATTAATCATTAATGGATGAACGTTAACGATATCAAACCAATTTATGATATTTAATTTAAAAAGAACAATCGATGTAATTTTTTAAAATGTTTACTATTAAGGAGGCCGGGTGGTCAACAAATTAGCCAATAGATATGCCTTAAACTTTAACATAAGATATTTCTGTCCATATACAAACATTCAGTAAAGAAAAAAATCCAAAATTTTAAAATATGTCAGTTTCCTACATGTATATCTTTATACAGAGCTCTTCTTCTTAGGAGATTTAAATAGTCAAAACATGGCCACGACCATCAAGTCCTCTTAAATAACATTTTCAATAAAAAAAAAATAATTTTTCTTACCAGTATTCATTCTTCGAGATAGTGTGGTCAAGAGTTTTATTTTTCTTTCAGTACTAGGGTTTCCTTTTATATACTTTATTTTTTGGGAAGAAATGTGTATTTTGGTACACAGCAAATTCAAAATTCCGTTCATCATACTCATACTACTAATAACGTAGTTTTGGAAATTAATTAGCCTTTTTCATCGAAACAATCAGGACCAAATATCTAGTCAGTCTACCAGTAATATGTAAAGTATTTAAGACATTTGATTTTCAGTTTTACTTGTATTGTCTTGTAAAAGGATAGAATGAAAAGATTTGTGGAACGGATTTCAATTCAGTGGTTTCATATGTCAAAAAGCCCAGGAATGAAAATTGAAATGTACTAATAAGATAGGGTCAAATCGATCAACCATCCCAAAACGACTACTTTGTGAAATAAAATGCCCAGATCAATAAATTTGTAGCTCAAAACCGGAAAATTAAGATTATCGCCGTATGATGCAAGAACATATCCCAGGTTATATTATATTGTTGTTGTTTGTTTTTCAATAATGTAGGCATGTATACCGTGTTGTATTGTGTATGAAATAAAAATCAGATTTTACTGATAAGATTTTAAGTAATTGTTTGCTCATCATCACCGTTTTCTTCTTCTTTTCTTCTTCTTCTTCTTCGTCGTCGTCGTCGTCTTAGGAATTTAGATTGAATCTTAGAAAGCATTGCCGTTTTGATCGCAGTCATAATCCTTCATAATGAGATTATGATTAAAAAAAAGTATGAAATGATATTAATAATTGCGAAGTTTATTTGATGCAAGGTAATGAATGAGTATACATATTAGTATGATAATGTTATTTACTCGTTATAATATTTATTGAAAAAGTTGTCCATGTTTGTTAGAAAAAATATTAGCTCGATTTATTTAATTTTCTCTACTCTTCCTAACTCGATCTTGCATATGTACATTTGTAAATATTTTTTTTCCCACGGTACCTCAGTCATGTACCATTGATATGGTTTGAGAGAAATAAACATTCATTCTCTTGTGTAAAAGAATATTTCATTATCGTCATAAAATTATTTATCTGTAGCTGTAGATGGTTTAAATACACGACACTGTAGATCTATACAGGCGCATATACATACAAATTTTCCCTTTTTGGAAACCGGCCGACTTTTTTTCTTTGAATAACATGATACGAAAAAACTGCCCCCCCCCCCTTCCATACACACATGGATTTTAATTTTAATGATAGGCGTTTTTGTATTTGTATTTGTATTATAAGTTTTTGTATTTTGTTTTGCTTGGCAAGTTGTAAGGGCACCGGTAGGCCAATCTCTCTCTCTCTCTCTCACCCCCCCCCCCCCCCAAAAAAAAACCCCCACACATACACTGGCATACAAAAAACTTTCAAAAACGATGTTACGTGCTGCCCTTTTCAATCAAATGATGAAATAACTCATCATCATCTATTTTTCAACAAGATATTTAACAGGTTTTTTAAATTTTTATTCAAACGATAAAAAAGAGATTTACAGTCGGGATCGATCTTCTCAAAATATAACGCGCGAATGACTTCACCGATGAACACATCCGTAAAGAAGTAAAGTGAATGAATTTTTCAACAGTAGGGGACTTTATTCGGTGATTATCGTGCTATGGGGTGTTTTAGTAATGAAGCAACGTTAGTCAGCCCCTGTGTGAAGTATACTCTATTTTTCTTCAATTTTGCATGTTGGGTAAGTAAAAGTTGGTATCTTCCCGATTTCAGCGGATGAATCGTCAGGAATTTTTGACATTTACCCCGGGGGTTTCTTTCTACATTTCATTTGATTATCTGATCTCCTTCACTTAAAGACAAAACAAATTAGAAAAAAGTTCCGAGGGTTGTTAAGAAGAGTCGAGGAAGTGTGATGAAAAAAACTCCCCACACCATTTACAATCTGACATCCCATGGATGACATTGTTGTCATTTTACTACTTATAGTACGAACAAGCTACATGTAATGTTATACATACAGCGTACTTTTGAGATTGGTTAATTAATATGATTTAAACATTTATTTCTATGTTTTACTTGTAGTCAGAGTTACATATCGGAGTTAAATCTGATTTGTTAGCCTATACTCTGTCCCAAGATATCCTCGATTCACATTTTGCTTAATTACTTGATGTTTATAAATACTTCAGGGTTTAAACGATATTCATTCAAAAGTATGAAAAATTTCCAAGATTTCTGAGTTGAAACGCCCCCTTTAGCTTATCATGTTTCAATACAGGGCTAAAAAATGTGATGTCTATGGGGATTTTGTATTGCAGCAGACCTGGATGATAACGTTGAAAAATTGCGCGAGGTATTCCGAGTGACTTCCGAATGGAGAAAAGATGTAAACATTCCCCATTGTAAATCTCCGTAAGAAATCTGTTTTCGTTCCTGTGAATTTTTCCGAGTGAAAAATGATAATGTGTCAATGAAGATATCTTGGAAATTTTCCCTTTCATCGATTTCAATTGCACTTCTTTCATGGGTATGTGTATTTTTATTAAAAATTGGCCAATGTGCTGCATAAATATCTTGGGACAGACTATAATTTAGTGGTAGATTGGACCTGTCTATATTTATATATGATCTGAAAGTATTTGTCTGTGACAGTCAGACTGATTCAATCACCTGAGTAAGGCTCAGTTCATAGCAGACTTTACTAGAGATTCAGGGGGGATGGGTTCATATCCAAGTCTGGTCCATCTTTATTTCTGACCCATCCTATTACATTTCGTGCATTAACCAACCACTGGAACTGACGGCTAGGTTAACTCCCGCTAGGAGAAAGAACCTGTGATGTGGATCTTCTAGCAGAAAGGTCATTTAATAGATGGAGGACTGTGCATTCAGACCGATTTGATAGCAGGCACCAGATAGCTCTGGTGGTAGCACACTTGACTGGAGATTCAGTTTATTCAGGGGATGGGGGTTTGAATCCTGATCTGGTCAGTCATGTTTTCTCCATTTGCATTACAGATCTACATTTTCATGACATTCTGTAGCTGGTTGGTAAAATTGTGTGTATCTGGGACAGGGTGAATCCTTTTGGAGAAGGTCATGGTTTAGCCATATAATTTTTTTTTTCATCCATTGGTCCATTTTTTACAACAGATTAAGCCCTGTTAGAAATTTGATTTGTTGAATATCAACCTGAATAGTCCTGTGATACAGCTATTTAGCATGTTTGAAGTCACAAGCTTTTAAATGCTTGTTAAAATTATATGCAAGTGAGCAGGGTTCTTGAATGTGTATATTACTGGATCCAGCCGTTCAGGGTCTTATTTACATTTTGAAGAGTACCTTTTTTCCAATTGAATGTTTTAATTTTCTCAAACTTATAGTCAAAGCCTGAGTGAAAGGACATATATATATATAGGTATAAAATATATTTATATACACTTGCTGCATAAATTCCTGGATATACATGTAGCAGGACAAATTTAATGTTGAAACCAAAAACCAGGAACCCAAAATATGATGAGTTTTATTGGATGTATATTTATAACAGTTTTCTAAATGCTCCAAACATTGCCTCTAGTTTCTTTAATTTTAATGGTCCCAGCCCTATTACATTAAAGTTGTGTCAGTGTGATAAAGGAAGTAAATGTGATGACTTCCAAAAAAGTATGTTTATATACAGTAGATTCATCAGTCCCTGTAAAGGTTTTTAACTGTCACTTAACTTAAAGTTTATTGGTTATCAAGTAGACTTAAATTTGTAGAGGGAAGAAGACAGTGTATTGGATTTATAACAATGTTAATTCAGTTCCCTCTTCATTACCATTTTCCTATCTAAAACTGAATAAATAGGAAGTCCTGAATGTCGAGATGCTCTTTCCGCCTGTAAAACACACTTCAGTTTAGTAAAGTAACCACTTACATATTATAAGACATTTTATTGAAATAAAAAATATATCAGAAATGAACATGTTTTTTTATGTTGTTGAAAAGTACTAGAATTTTTATTTGGATAAAATGTACATGTACATGTATGTGCAGTTGGGTATGTAGATAGATTATCAAGTTAAAATCATTGAAGTCAACTTACTGACACATGGACTAAAGAAAAACCACAGTATAGACAAATAAGAAAATATTATCTTTCTTCAGGCATAGATTTCTTCTGATTTGCTTTAAAGCTCCACTTAGAAGGGCTGTCAATTGACTGAGTTTTCAGTGAATGGTTGTAGTGATGTTACATGGTTGACTTGTCAAAGATTGTAAGCCCATTTCTTTAATGTCGAACCTGAAAGCTCACTAACCAGCTGTTTCACACATGATTTTTGTGATGTGCAAAATCATTTTACCTGGAATCTAGGTAGAAAACTAAAAGCAAAGGTTGATGTTTGTTGTTGTTTTAAAATATTGTACATATCTAGATAGAAAACGAAAAGCAAAGGTTGATGTTTGTTGTTGTTTTAAAATATTGGACAGAAATATCCTGTACGTTTTACATGTAAAGCACTTGAGACAAATTTAAAGATCGTTTTCTGATTACTATTGCGGTGCGTCTTTTAACCCCAAGGAACATGTAAAGCACTTGAGACAAATTTAAAAATAGTTTCCTGATTAGGCCTAAAAAAAAATAATGGTTTGTTTCCACTTTAATGCTGAAAAAAAGTAGGGTCGGTCGGTCGGAAATTTTTTTTATTTTTTCAAATATTTTTTTTTCCTTTAATATTGCAGTATCCATACATGCCGGTTAGATACTGACACTGCTGAATGGTATAAAATGAGAAATACTTTTAATATCTTTCCTGACTATTAAGCTGGTCTAAAGAAAACACAAAAATGATATAATATAATTATCAGGTACTTCCTCTTCCAGTGATAAGAGCATTATTAATATCTACAACACATGGAAACAAAACGTTTGAGTTACACTGATTTGAAAAGAGTAACTGCTACAAGCGTTTTTGTGACCAAAATTTTGAGTAAATTTTTTCCAAATCGGATAAAAACGGAAATAAACGATTTTCCATCAAAATTCCTTAAAAAAAAAGTTTTGAGTCGGCGGTAAAAAGCTAGGGTGGGTCAGGAAAGCGGAAACGAACCATTTTTCTTTTTAGGTCTTACTATTGCAGCACGTCTTTCAACCCCAAGGAACCCCAACGAGCCCCAAGGAACCGCAAGGATAACCTAATGATAAAAATTTAAAACTCTTTATACCCCTGGGGACTCATTGGTATTCCAGAGACACCCCTAACTACCCCATGGAACCCCACGTATACCCAAACGAACCCCATGAAACTCCAAGGATACCCAAACAAACCCCAAGGAACCCCAATGAACCCCAAAACCCTCCCCAGGATACCCTTATCATACAAATTTATAACTCTTGATACCCCTTGGGACTCACTGGTATCCAAGAGACACCCCTAGGTATCCCATAGAACCCCACGGATACCCAAACAAATCCCATGGAACCCCAAGAATACCCTAATATTACAAATTTATAACTCTTGATACCCCTGGGCACTCATTGGTATCCCAGAGACACTCCTAGGTTCCCCATGGAACCCCAAGGATACCCAAACAAATCCTATGGAACCCCAAGGATATCCCAATGATAAAAATTAATAACCATTGACACCCCAGGGATCTCATTGGAATCCAAGGGTCAGCCCTTTGATCCCCCTCCATCCCCCCTGGAAAAATTTGATTGGTCAGCCCATGATGGATGTATATGGGTACCTATATGTGATATGTTCTGTAAAAAGCAATGTGAGTGTTTAAAGAATATACTGATAGTGATTACTTGCACTCAATGCCCTTTATACTAATTTGTGAGTAATGGTCTATTAATTAAAGTATTTGCAGGAATGAACATGATGCAGTTTTCCTGTGTTGTGGGGGGTTTGTTGAACATTAACAAATGCATATACTGTAAATTCCTAATTAAACGCGAGGAATAAAATCCGCGTAAAATCGCGAGAAGCACATCTCGCAGATTTTAAAATCTCGCTTTTATTTTTCGGACAGATATAAACTAAATAAAACTATGATAAAGATTCGGCGTTCACGATTTTATATTCTCGCGATTTGATGCAAAACGTTTAAATCGCGGAATTAAGTACTCGCGTAAAATTAGGAATCTACAGTATATAATTATACTGTCCATGACTGTGAGTGTGTATATGTATATGTACAGTACAAAATGTACTACAATCTCAAAGCCTATAATTAGAGATTTATTTATAGTCCATATCACTTTGTTGCAATTATGTTACAGGAAATATATACCCTTACACTATACATGTATATTATGCACTATAATATAAGGGCTTTCATAATTTTTACATTACATTCATGCAAGTATCAAATATTAACTTGTGTTAATTATTTAATTGTCATAATTTTGCCAACATTAAATGCATCAAAAGACAGTGCTAGATTTCTAATACAAGTACATGTATTTATAAAGATATGTACATGTATTAGAGAATTTACCAATTGTCTTGTAATATATCATCGCTATATGACCTATCTTTTTTCGTTTTTCAGTTATTTGGTGGTGTTATTATTGGTATTGGAGTGTGGGCATTTGTGGAAAAAAACAGGTACTACCAGAAAGATATCTCCACTGTGTACGATGTGGTCTTTGATCTATCGATTATCTTCCTCATCATCGGAAGCATCATATTCATCTTGGGCTACGCAGGATGTATAGGGGCCCTCAGGGAAAATGTCTGTCTCCTTAAAATTGTAAGTATATACAGTACCTCAAGGCTCATGGTTAATTGTGCAAGTAATTGAGAAGTCGTCATATATGTATTTGATGTTAAATTGTTACAAGAGGCAATATTATTTCACATTGTGTAGATGGAACAACTTAAATGTTTGTGAAGGATCAAAATAATAAGTGAACCATTTTCAGGATTCTCCGACAGCTCCTATTACATTTCAACCCATAGACTCCACCTTTACACCAACACAGATTGCTCATACCACATGATCATCAGCACAGCATTTATCCAAAAATTACCAAAATTGGATATTTTTTTTTCTTGTTGGGGGGGGGGGGATACCGGTAATTAGGGTAGGGAGCCCTCTTGATGGACATTAATATTGCAACATTATACTTGTATTTCACTTTTCTATAGTATAAACACGCACACTTTTAAAATCCAGCTTTCAAATTACGCTAAATTTATATTACATTTTCTTGCTTTGTAAATTTCTATAAATCAGTTGTTAATGATAGATATTGTATGATTTGTTTTCAGTATTATTACTCTATGATACTCATATTCCTGACATTAGTGGTGGGAATCGTGTTAGCGTTTGTCTTCAGGGACAAAGTCAAAGAGGAAGTAAGCACCATTCTGCAGGAAAACCTCGTCACTACTTACCAAGATGATCCTGATAAACAGAGTACCATTGACTGGATTCAGGAAAATGTGAGCATTTCTATGAGCATACGTTGGATTTTCAGTTCTTTTAAGGTCACCTGAGCCACTCAGGTTGACTTATTGCTACATGTATCTTGTTTGTCCGTTGTCTTGGGTTGAGTGTTGTCTGTTGTTCGTAAACATCTACCGCTGAACATTTTCAGCTTTTCCTCAAAAAATAGGAACTGGGCCAATCTGGACCAAATTCATTATGTACCAGCAAAATGTTTTGAGGAAAGGGAACTTTAACTGTGAAATTTCTTGCCAATTTCTTGCCACTAGGTCTTCCTGTCTGAGCTCATTGAATCATATATGGTGAATACATAATAATCTTAAACAATTTTCTTCTCAACAATCACTACTAGACCAGGTTATCTAGTGGACAAACTGGGTACATAATCATTATGATATCAAGGAAGCCTCCACCAAAAATGTTAAGTTCATGACCTCAGGGTCAGGGGTTTTGGTGTTAGAGCAGGCTTTGTTGGTCATATATTGAATATTCATAACTTCTTTAAAGCTGGACACTACTCATAAAAGGAATTGTACGCCATATTTCTCTTTCATCACCGTTATCCTTACAACCCCTATATAAGCCGCAAACCTCTTAACAGTATTTCACTGTAGAGGTCTCACCTGTGTGGAGGTATATCTTACATCCCCGTGTTACTCACTCATGATAAAATTATCATATTTTTACGCACTTTTTCCAAGCCATGAGAATATTAACATCAAATATACAGATTAATGTATTAAACAGAAAATGCACATAGAACAAGAAATAAATGCACGAAATCTAAGATCATGAAAGGAATACTACTTGTCAGCCAAGAGTGTCTGCTGTGCAGTCTGGTGTAAAAAAATCGAGAGTTTATATACCTGTAGGACAGTGCCTGTATATGAGTGTTGTTCAGCTTTAAGAATCATTTTCTCTACTACTTGGCATACAGCATATACACTAAGTACATGGTTATCATATGCAAGGAGGCCTCTCTCAAAATTGTGAAATTCATGGCCCTAGGGTCAGGAAATCTAGGGTGGGGCTCTATAAATTATATCAGTAGTGTAACGGTATTGATACGTTTCATGAATTGATTTACAGGGTTTTTAAAACATACATGGAAGGTAGTAGTTGTTGTTGGAAATCAATTCTTGATGTATCTGATATTTTTTTATGATTATAAAATTATATTATACTTTTCATAAAAAGGGCAAAAAAATGTCTGATTGTTGTCACACACCTGTTTTTGTTCATTCTACCTGAACAGTCATGAATGCCAGCAGGCTATAGTCTGCCCCAAGTTATTGCTTCCATCACTTTTTGATGATTTTTATTTAAAATACACATAGCTGTGAAAGAAATACAGTTGAAATCGATAAAAGGGAAAATATTCAAGATATTATCATTTTTCACTCATAAAAGTTCACAGGAACGAAAACAAATTTCTTACGGAGATTTATAATGGGGAATGTTTATATCTTTTCTCCATTCGGAAGTCACTCGGAATACCTCGCACAATTTTTCAACGTTATCATCCGGGCTTATTTATGGCTGATGCAATGCAAAATCCCCGTAGACTTTTTACTTAGGTTGTGTATTGAAAACTGAAGCGGTAGAGGGGGCGTCTCAAAACAGATAATCTGGACATTTTTCATATTAGTGGATGAATGTAGTTTGAGCACAAAGGTATTTATGATTATCGAAATATCAAGCGAAAAGTGGTGGAAGCAAAAACTTGGGACAGAGTATAATTCAAGCCATTTATTTGCTGTCACTTAATTAGGATTTTGACCGACAAGATTTTTTTTTTGTCTGAAAGAATGATATATATATACTAATAGGAATTTGACCCTTGCAATCTTTTTCTCTTGTGTTGAATTCATTCTACTTGTGTATGTTATGAAATTGAAAAATACAAACATTACACAATTTATTTAAAACCATGAATTCAGTGTGTAACGTTACTTAAGGGGGGTAGATTGTCCAAACACTACTCAGCAGACCTACCTTTAAATTTTGGAAATGACTTCTTTTGCCATAAACTATTCTTTAGTAAAGAAAAAATCCTAATATTTTAGTTTTAAAATTTAAAATATTTTCTATATCTTTATACAGAGCTCTTCTTCTCAAGGAGATTGTTATAGTCTAAAAAAAAAAAATTGGCCATGGTCATCAAGCTCTCTTAAAAAGTTTAAATTATCATACATACTACATGTTCTCTTTTATATCTGTTTTTATTTTATGAAAATTCTGTCATACTTGAATTGCAATCATCATTCAGACCAAAATACTGTTCAGGAGCTTTGAAAATATGTGAATTTTTGGAAAATTCTATACATCTTCATAAATATTGTATATTACATGAATACATTAAAACATGGTTGCAGCGAACATGCTTAAAACACAGTTTCATTCCCTAATCTTACAGATGTATATATATTATAAATAATCAGATTTACAGTGTAACAAAGAATACATTTACTGTTATATTGAATGAAAAATTCTCATCCCTGGCAATTCGCTATAAACCTTGGAGCATATAGCCGTAAAGTTTTGATATTACATTTGTATCTTATGAGTTTGGCTTTGTTTCAGATTGAGTGCTGTGGAGTGGCCAGCTATCAGGACTGGGTGAAGAATGAGTATTATAATTGTACCACAGATAACCCGAGTCCTCTGGCCTGTAGTGTACCGTACTCATGCTGTAGAAAGCAAGACTCCATAACAGTCAGTATCTTGATACATGTATCAGTAAATTTATACTTAAGCAAGACTCCATAACAAGTAGTAATTTAATATCAGCAAATTGTATATTTATGAATTAAATTTTAGCCCATTTAGTCAAAAGAATTTCTGGTAATTGCATCCTTTTCAGCTAGTTAGTTCTCTTAACTATTAGAGTAGCAGAACTGTATAATATTTCTGTGAGATAGTATGAAAGTTGTTATCAATGAAAAAAAGAGTATTTCTCCAAATATACAGAATAGAATATTATTAGAAGTTCTGAGAAGACTGTACATGTAATTTTGAAAAAGGAAAAAAACCATGATGCATTTATAATTTGATTCTATTACGATGTTTTGCATAATGTTTTGTTTAACAATATGTTTTCTTTAAATTTCAGAGTGGTCTTCCAAATATTCTTTGTGGAAAAAATGTCCTTAAAGCGGTAAGTGCCGATTTTGTCAATAGACGTGTCATTTAAATTGATTTCAATTATATAAAAGTATCATTTAAATTGATTTTAATTATACGCAATTTTCAAATTGCTAGTTCTGGGTAATGTGAATGGCTTGTTCCTGTTTTGTCATTTCAATAGAAGGTGCACACAGGTGGGCTTTACTTTTTGTATTCATTGTTCAGCTGAGTTTTTCTTTCATTGCATCAATTGTATGTCTAATTGTCTATTGTGGCAGGTCAAGTTCCTTATAAGAAATCACAAAAATCTGAAATTCCCCAAACTCCCAAATGATACAATAATTATGTTTGAAAGACATGAACTTCTGAATGCACTGGCACTTGTGATTTAAACTTTTTATTGTTAGATAATTTCCTGTACTTTGATATCATTATTGTTATAGTACAGGAAACCATATGCTTGAAAAGAAAAGTTTTAATGACCTGTATCTGAAAGATACATCAAAGAACTACCATGTTTTCCATAATATTTATGTGCTATACCGCTATTGTGGGAAAAAGTAAAAAGCGACATTGGCTATAATTTTTCCTGAATTTTTATCATGCTTGGATTTTAGAAGTACATGTATTGAAAAATTTCAATATGGCACAAAGTCAAAAACCACAAAATTTATTACTATTCTCATATAGAATAATAACCTTTACAAACTTAGATTATTTTAATGAAAACCCTTAAAAATTCACAAAATCATCAGGAATAGAGACAGATTTTTTTTCTTCAAAATTTAAGGAAGAAAAAAATTCTTAAAAATAAGATAATTGAAGGACACTTTATTAATCTTGTTCAAAATATATGGTCTACAAACTGTCAATCTTTCTAAAACCAAAACCAGTAAATGTATGTAAAATATGTGTAGCAATTTTAACCATTTGAACTTGAATTCAGATTGTTGGAAAAGTCATTGTAAAATATCCCCCCCCCCCCAAAAAAAAAAAAAAATTGTGTAAATTTTTGTATATTTCACTTTTAAAATACTGTGGTGTCATTATTAATGGCAACAATTTTCAGGAATTAAATGAAAATCACAGTTTCAAGAACAAAACAGTGTATTACTGAATGAGTATTAGAATTTCATTTAATATTCATTTAATTTTGTTGATCATTTCAAAAAAAGACTCAACCATGAAATTTGGTATTCAACAAATATTGATGAATACTATAATAATAATAATAATAATAATAATAATAATAAAGTCTTTTATTTAGACAGGATAGCACAATTAGTAACAATGTACTAGTTTACATTGTGGTCCTGTATAAAACATACCGGTATGTACAACAATAAGTATAAGACACATAGATAAATAGTAAAGATAAAATATACACACTCATCAATTAATATATATGCACTGATTTGATATCGTAATTAATAAAATTTACTTTGCTAGATAATATTGTTGTAAATACTTTGTTTTAAAATAAGCCATGCTGTTACATGTTCGAACACAATCTGGCAGTTGATTCCATAAAATAGCTGTTGATATTCTAAAAGAGCACTTATAATATTCAGTCCTTGATTTTGGTACATATAACAATTTTGGTACATATAACAACTCAGTATGAGAAAAGCTCTCTTGTATATATGTTGTTTTGAAAATTGATCCGAATTAGGGATTCAACCTTCTTGTTTATTTGCTCGTCAGGAATACCACACACACTTTCAGATTCATTTCATTGGGCCTGCTTTAAAGTTCAAAACCAGTGAAAAAAAAGCTACTGATAAAATTGTTATTATACCCCATGCAATGAATTCCCTGAAACTTTGTAGGTACACAGGACACAATATGTAGATGTGCATATTACCAGGAAATTCTTATTCCATTATTTTTCTGAGAATTTTCGCCCTCAAATTTTGATCTGAGAATATTGATCCTATATTGAATGTACCGGTAGTATTGAACAGTTGTAAGTGCAACTCCTCTTAAACTACTGCACAGAATTGTATGAAACTTTGTAGGTAATTAGGACAAATATGTAAATGCATGTGCATATTACTATGAAATTCCAATTCCTTAATTTTTCTGGGAATTTTGGCCACTTTGAAAATTAAAATTTTGGCCCTATATTAAACATAGTAATTAACAGTTTATAAGCGCAGATCCTCTTAAACTACTGTACAGAATTACAAGAAACTTTGTAGGTATTAAGGACACAATGTTTCAATGTGCTTGGCATCAGGAAATTCCGATTCCTTAATTTTTCTGGGAATTTTGGCCCTTTTGAATATTAGAATTTTGGTCCTAAATTGAACATACACATGTAGTAATGAACAGTTTGTAAGCGCAACTCCTCTTAA
This sequence comes from Magallana hongkongensis, assembly GCA_016163765.1. NCBI lineage: Eukaryota > Metazoa > Mollusca > Bivalvia > Ostreida > Ostreidae > Magallana > Magallana hongkongensis. The sequence continues at coordinate 29,732,730 of WFKH01010211.1, forward strand.
ACTTCTGCACATAATTACGAAAAACTTTGTAGATATATAGGACACATTGTGTAGATGTGCATGTCACCAGAAATTCTGTTTCCTTCATTTTTCTGGGAATTTGGGCCCTTTTGAAAATTAGAATTTTGGTCTAAATTGAACATAGAAATAAACAGTTTGTAAGTGCAACTCCTCTTAAACCAGTGCAAGGAATTTGATAAAACATTGTAGATATGTAGGAAACAATGTATAGATATGCTTATTACCAAAAGATTCCTGTGCTGGTTTTTTTCTGGGAATTTCAGCCCTTTGGAATTTAAAATTTTGTGGTTGACAAAGGAATAGATACCAGGCATGCATATTTGCAGGGAGTTTTTATCTGATGATTTTTTGCGAGTTATGCTCTCAATTGTGTTTATCAAATTATTTTGTGTATCTATTTATAATGGTTACCTTGCCATTCATTATGTGTAGCATTGTCAAATAATGAGGGAGCGTGGGATATGTGAGCTTGCTCACTTTTTCTTTTATTACATGTATTAATTTATTTTGTTTGCAGGGTGGCGATTTATCCCTGATCTACACGATAGGTTGTGTGGAGATGTTCCTGTCCCTGGCAGAGACCCAGCTGCCAATTGTAGGGGGCATTGTGATAGGTATCGCAGTACCTCTGGTGAGTACCTCACTGGACAACAAAGTGGCATCAGTCATCTGTGTACCAGTAGTCTTAGTGGTTATCCAGGCCTCACCATCACCAACATTTTTTAAATTACTCAACTCAGTTCTCAACTCAAATTCATAGAAGATATGAGTTGAAACCTCAGACTAAAGGATGAACTTTAAGGTTCTCGGATTCTCGGCCTCAAAGTATTTTTTTCATCAGAAATGTTATTTGTCCTTCAAAATTTATAAATGAAATAAAAAGAAATTTATTTATGGTATCCATGCATTTTACTAAGTTATTGCAAATTTGCACACAATGGATATAATGGAATAAATCTACAAGTTGAGAACAAATTTTATAAAAAAAGGTTGTACCAGTGCTCGGTGGCTCGAACTCCTTTACCTTTATGTAGTAGACCTCCGTGGATCCACTAAGCCAAGCATTTCGTTGAATAACTGATCATAATATTAACACTAGAAGACTAATTAAATTTGTCTATATAAAAGGCAGATTTATGGTACGAATAAAAAAAATGCCAAGCATTTTGTTGAATAACTGATCATAATATTAACACTAGAAGACTAATTAAATTTGCCTATATAAAAGGCAGATTTATGGTACAAATAAAAAAAATACAGATAATTTAGACTTATAAAACATGGCTAAGGATTGGAGAACTTTAAGGTGAGGAATGTTGGTGATAGTCTGTCAAGGTCTGATTAAGGGGGATTCAGACATGTACAATATCTAGCCATATTACATTATGCAAAATGGTTGAGATATCAGTGAAACCTTTTTACACTTGAAGTTTTGTTTTTATGGTGGGTATGTTGTGGAAGGAATTATGGCCAGGTGCTGTAGGTCTACCCCATTTCGTTTTCCTCAGATGTTGAGGCTGTACATGTAAAACTTTGTATGGCTCAGACTGCGAAACTTTTGAGAAAAAATAATTAATAATTGAATTATTTTATCAGGTTCTTGTCTAAGCAATACTTAGGTTAATAAGGTTACAGTAGTATCTTTTCTTTGTTGTAGTTGATTGCCATATGCCTGTCAAGGTTGTTAGAAGGTCAAATCCTGGATCAGCAAAGACATATCCAATACGGGTAAAGTTCAGAGGTCAAACACTCATGATTGGGTCAAAGGTCAATAGCAATACCAATGGCCCTCAGGATGCATAATCACTTAGCAATATTTTACATGTACGTAGTACCCCAGACTTTATCATAAATCCAATGTATCCTTCTTTATTATATGATTATAGTTCTTAATATTTTAATAACGCAGTGATATTCAAAATACTGTAAGGAGAGCTATATTACACATTGCATCAATTTTTTAAAGGAATTTTTTTTTTCTTGTTAATATGTAAATAACTATGTTTGATTATGTATTGGTCATATAGAAGTCTTTCTTATTTTTGTTAAAAAATGTGCATATATACTTGTTTGTTATTCTAGATGTTTTGTTCGCTGGACGATGTATAAGTTGTATCTTATATTTTGCTGGCAAAAGTTCTCTTTGGGTTTTTTTTTTTTATTCAAAGTCAAATTAATTGGTCTCTTTATTGTATAATTTAATTGATCTCTAATTTATGTTAAAGTTTTGTGTTTTTGGTTTGATATTTTTTAATGCTAATTCAATACTATCTAATGGTTTGTAATTATTTGAATAGTCTATGTAATGTACTCCAGAGGATTTTACAATTAACAACTGAGGAATGGTACAAGAGATTTATTAACTGATAAAATGCAGCTGAGAAGTGCAATCATTTGTGAGATTTTTCAGTTAAAAATTAATAGCTCCACTTTACACTTAATTAATGGGAAGTGTTTTGGGGGTATTCTGTGAATTAGTTTACTATAATTTAGATATTGTTAATTATACCCCCGCAAACGAAGTTATGGGGGGTATATTGGTTTCACCCTGTCCGTCTGTCCGTCTGTCTGTAGACGCAACTTTGTCCCCCCTATAGAATTTTTTACTACTGCATGGAACAGTCTGAAAATTTGTACATATGTTAAACACCATCTGAAGATGTGCACCTGCAATTTTTTTTAAGATCAAACAAGATTTAATGATTTTATGACAGTTTTCATTTTTCTTATTCTATATACTGTACACTGACATTGAAAAGTAAGGGAGGTAATCCTTACAGATTTTATTAATTAATGAATAGACTAAGTATTAAAACACTCTAAAATTTATTTATATAAATACATCCAGATGGAGGTTTTTTGTCTTTATTTCTTAACTAAATTTGTTTTTTATATCAACTGACAATGCAAAATTTTTGTTTGTCAATGATAAATTCTTAGGAGCTAATAAGAACATCAAAGACAAGTGTGGCTGAATTCATTTGTCCCAAGGGGGCCATTATCTGAGCCATGGTTTGGAATGGAGCATGTGTTTAGGGAAAATTGATAATCTGTAAAATGAGTGGTGGTTTTGGGGCTATTTTAAAACTGTTTCATGTAAACCAAAAGTTTCTATCATTATAAGGAAATAAATAATATCATTATTCATAAAGAAGTTAACTATTTTTAGAAGTTGTTTAAATTTATTAGTCAAGTAAATTGATGAAGTGACCCTAAAGGGCATTAGTTTAAATGAAATTCAAAATTACTGATATGATTGTAGTGTTTTGGCAATTTTAAAATTGTTTGTAATATTAAATTTTCTTTTTTACATATATTTACATAGTATGCTAATTATGGTAATGTTTTGGGAGTTTATTAAATTTAACATGCTCATCAAAGAAAATCATAGTCCCATGGGATCAATTTTCTGATATGGAGTTGCATTGTACCATGGAAGAAAGTGAGGAAAATTTGAAACAACTAATTGCATCTGTCAAGACTCTTATTAGAAAGATAATATTCAAAGTTTTATCAACAGAAGAGCATTGCTTGGCTATTTTCATTTACTGCAAAGGGAGGGGTTATTGTCACTTTGTTGGTTTTTCTTTAAAACAATTAAATAAAAAAAAATATCATCAGATACATAAATTTATAAATGTATTACTGTTATACATATCTATTACCAGTGAAGTTCTGACAATTTTGATTTTAATTTTTCTTTGTTAACTAATTTTTTTTTTTACAATTCTAGAAATTTTTTTATTTATATGTGTTGCAAACCTTTATTATTCAATTAAATTATTTGTCCCATTTGAAATTAGCCTTGCAGGGATATTAGTCCCATTAGGACAGTTCTAGTTACTACTACAATCAGTTTGATTATAAACTCTTTACTATTCAAATTAATGTCTAGGAAAAAAATTGTGAACAAATTTATTATTGTAGTCGAGTTTCTTTCCTCACAAATTAGAAAATCTACTATATAAAGTATAGGACCATTTTTGAATGTACAGTCACATGATTGACTTTATCATTGTGTTCATTAGACTTGATCATTCTGACCAGAACAAATTACCATGATACATGAAGCATAATATGGCAGTTTTATCATTTGTGCCTTATTTTTTTTCCCTTTCCCTTTTCAAACAGACCAATTAATTATGAGTTTTATAAAACTGATAGATGCTTCAGAAACTGAGCTCATCTTTTAACAATTTTTTAACAGTACTGTATTTCATTAGAAGTAGACTGACTTGATACTGTTAAAATTAGCTGCAGGACCAAACATTTAAATGTTCATGTAATGAAAATGGGGAAAGTCATCCATTCATGTCAAACTTTTGAAGGGCCTGAAAATCTGTACATGTTATATATAGCTAGATTAAAATGGGACCTTGGTTGAGTGCTTACACCAGTTAACCACTAAGTCTTCTTAAAGAAATTCTATATAATAATATATAATTATCAAAAATAGTAGATTATATATACAGATGGGTGCCAAAACTATATAAATATAAATCTAACTTTGGCACAACTCAATTTAGACATACACTGTAAACCAACTTTAATTTGCGACGACTTTATTTCGCGATTTATGGAGATACACTGGCTCACAGCTTCTAATTTTCGCGATCAAGATGTAGATTATCTAGAAAATAAACTACCTGAGACATTTGAAGACTGGTTTGTGATGAAAAATGTTTGTGCAATAAGGCTCTCCCGAAAATTTCTTGTGTACACGCATAAAAGTTGCTGGTTTACAGTAACCATTCGCCTGCATTCTCACTTTTACTTTGTCAATTTCTTGCATTGACTTGCCACTCAAAAGGTTACTCATGCATATTTGATGGTTTGTTTGATTTACCATTTTGTATAATATTGTTCCTTGTTCAAGAGATGTTGATTTTTTTAATCCTAGACATTCCTTTAGTCGTTATACATGTAGCATAGCTAGAAAAATCAAACCATTCATGTTTATTTTGCTTCTCTTTATGTTTTCATCTTGGATGATAGAAGAGTCCTTGAATTTATGTTTATTTTGTCAATATAATCACTTGTATACGGAAAGTCAGGAATTTTACGCTCAAAGCCATTTTCCGTGAATTTCAAAATTTCAAAATTCACTTTGTTGTTTATTTCTTTGCTCACAAACACATTCAGTGAAGATTGATGATTATAATTTTCATTTATATCTATGATAATGTTTATACTTTTATTTTCCATATCAATATGTTCTAAATAATTAAGAGTCAAAAGTGTAAAGCCAGTAATTTTATTGTGCATCTTAATGGTTGAAAAATGAGAGTGTTTAATCATGTATAAAAAGTGTTGTCAGCCATATCCATGTTCATCGTCATTATTTTTTTTAGAGCTTTTCCAATTTTAAATGAAGTGTGTAATCTACAAATCTGTATGTTCAGTATATGCATTTGTATTGTTACAATGAATTTACTATTTGTACTACATATATGCTTGTTCCCTAAAGGCCTAAATATATGTACATAATCATGATTTAAATGAAAAAAATTGTGCAGGAAAACATAATTTTTTATTATATAAAGTTATATGTATATATGTATTAATAATCAGGAAGAATTACAAATTTGTTTTTCTACTTAACTGGTATATCATACAAATAAATATTTAAGGTTTTCCGATCCTCAGCCTCAAAGTATTTTTTTTCATCATAAAAATGTTATTTATCCTTCAAACTTTATAAATGAAATAAAATAAAAATAAATTTTTTGGTGGTATCCATGCATTTTTCGAAGTTATTGCAATTTTGGACACGATGAATATAATGTAATAAATAACATCAAATTAGAAAAAAAAGTTGTACCGGTGCATCGGGGGCTCGAATCTCTTTTCCTCTAGGTAGTAGGTCTCCGTGAAGCCACTAAGCCAAGCAGTTCGTTGAAAGGCTTAGCGTAACATTAACACTTCAAGACTTATTAAATTTGTCTATATAAAAGGCAGATTTATGGTACGAATAAAAAAATTCCGGATAATTTAGAGTTATCGAACATTGCTGAGGATCGGAGATCGTTAAATCAATTTGATAATTATAATATTGTGTTGGAATATTTGACCACAAGGGAAATGGGAGGAAAATCCATTTCCCCCATTAAAAAACATGTATACATGTATGTACATGTTATTTTCTTGTTTTGATATTATCTTTACAAAATCTTTATTTTTGGGGGTTTAATTCAGAAAGTGAAGTGGGAATGTGTATTTTCGAACCCAACATTCTGCATTGAACTGTTGCTACAGAGATTTACGAGTATTTTTGGTATTTTTGAAATTTCTATACGGTAGTATTTATCTAAATACATAGATACATTTATTGTTCATATCATTTTTCTTTTCAGGACGCATAAATGTATCGTTCATGTCATGTTTATCATATTGAATATTTGAATTATATAAATATTATGGAAAAATATTGTTGCAAGCTGGTTTATATTTTACTTATTCATTTTACAAATTACATACGAGATACTTAGTGGTACTTACAAGTACAAGATAGTAAAATGTATTACAAGATTTTCCATCCGATTATTTTAGGATTTCAGAGAAGGTATTTCATTTTATGCCATTATAAGCAAAAATGGTAGTGACCTGAAAGAAAAAGAATTATAAAGCGAATTCACTCTACCTATTATAAACGGATACAACGAAATACGGATATAGCGAAGTAAATATAATTAATTGGTCCCTAGATTTCCGCTAAAACCGAGTTTTACTGTAATATGTTGAGATACTAAATTAATGATATGATAAGAAGTAATTGATAACAGTATAATAGTGAAACAAATAAGATACACAGCTACATACGATAAACAAGTCTTTATACAATAACCTCCATAAATAAGTATCCGCTCTCTGGGGGTATTTTTTCACAATTTTCAAATTAAAAAAAAATCAAAATATTCTCTAATATATGCATTTGTCATCTTTGAATAAGAAGGATAACCCTTGCCATAATTTGTAAAAATATAACTCAAGGGGAAACTTAATTCTGGATAAGGAATGAAAACCTAAGTTTTGCTAAATTTCTTTTCTACTTTGATAAAAGACATGATTCGCATGAGTATAAATAAAATCTTGATGTTTTACAAGCTGGTTTTGAAAAATTTGTGTGCAAAATTTTTCCTGAACGAAATAAAGAAATCTAAATGCTAGCAACAATTTCAAAACATAAAATGTACACATCAGAAGTTAAAATGGTCACAATTTAGGAAGATGGGGCGACTCTCATTTAAAGATAGGATCCTTTGCAACCTGCTACATCAACAAGGAGTATCAACATCGGACTTAGCAATAAAACTTGGAGCTACAAGGTAAGTGATCAGTTTAGAACTTACCAGAATTTTATAGCTGTAATCTATAACTATAAAGTTCTGAAAAAATAAAAACCTTTACTGATTTTTCTCTATTTTTTTTAAAAGAAGGTAAGAATAACAATTCGAAGGCGCCAGACGACAGGGTCCGATGCAGATGCTCCACAACCGGGGCGACCCAGGATGTCTACAGTCAGAGAGGACATGATGATTGTAAGACAATCTTTGCAGAACAGAAGCGAGACCGTTTCACAGCTAAGAACTGGGTGGATACAGAATGGGGTTCAGGCATCAAACCAGCACTGTAACACGACGACTTGAGGAGGCTGGTCTGGTACTGTAGCACATGTGGCTTTGAAAAAAAAAACCTATTCTTACAGCTGTACATCATAGGAAAAGGTTACAATTTGCATTGGATCATGCTAACTGGACTTGGGTTGACTGGTCTATTGTATTTTAGACTGATGAGTCAAGATTTACTCTTTTTCAAAATAACGGGTATGTGTTTGTAAGGAGAAGACCTCATGAGGCTTACAGATGTACCTACAGTAAAATTTGGCGGTGGTGGTGTGGCTGTCTGGGGTGCAATGTCGTACAGGGGCTCTGGATTTTTAACTCCACTTAAGGGTAACCTTAACAAAGATGGATATTTAGACATTCTTAGTAACTCCGCAATTCCTTCGGCACATTTTATTGGATATGGCAACAACTTTGGTTTCCAAGATGATGATGCCCCATGCCACAGGGCAAATGCAGTGAAACAATGGAAATCTGACCAAAATATGCGTTGTCTTGAATGGCCACCACAAAGTCTAGATCTCAGTCCAAAAAAAATTAAATTATGGAGGGACCTTGGGGTTGCAGTAGAAAAATGTACGATGCCATGTAATCTTAAGAATTTAAAGTAAGCTTTGGTAAATGAATGGAGTTGAATCCCAGTCAGAAGATGTCAATAGCTAATTCGAAGTATGCCCAACTGAATGGGAGCAGTTATACGCAAAGTGGATACACAAAGTACTGACACTTTGGAGAATGAAAAGTGGAATTGACAATTAAATGTACAATTGCTCCTTTTTAGTATACATATAATAATAAACTTATGATACTAGTAGTTTAATTTTGTCACGTTTTTTCTCATTTGTTATATATTTGATGTTAAAATATTTGAAACTTGCTTAAAGTCTGTGCATGGTTCAGACAAGAAAATCGAAAAAGGCACGTTTTCAAGGGTGGATACTTATTTATGGGGGGTAATGTATAACAAAATAATAACAAAGTCATAATAACATAGATACCACAGGCACCTGTGATAGATACTTAGTGGTAAGAAATAGTTGCATAGTCGTTTGTTCCAAGATATTGTCACAATAATGATATGGATATGTAATATCTTGAACAAACGACAATTGCAACTATGTCATCTATGTAATTATGACTTTATTATTATTTTGTTATACACTACCCTCCATAATTCCATTGTTCGGATGAGAAACTTGGTCACGTAAAAGTCATAATAAGTCGTAAATGTGGCATAAACAAGTTTGAATATCGGGCAAAAGTTGTTCCATAGTAAGGATAAGTCGTAGTTACAAGGTTTTGTCGGATGTATATACAGGAAAGTTATTCATGTGTGAGATACTAATGTCATGTTGTAAATTTTGTATTTACACCCACCCAGTAAATTCAAAATTTACAACATGACAAGTTGTCATGTTGTAAATTTTGTATTTACACCCACCCAGTAAATTCAAAATTTACAACATGACACTAAGTTGTACATTTAAAAATTGTATGTCGTAATTAGAAGGTAATAAGTCGTATAAAAGACATAAACTAAGTCAGCATAATTAGTCGTTTTAATGAGACAAGAAGTAATAATTACGAGATACAAAGTCACTAGAACAAGATACTTAGACTAGCGTGCAAGAACCTAACTCTTAATAATTATTATGAGAAACTATATCATTTTATCTAGTTTTAACAGCTTAAAATGTGGTTCCTTTGATTACGTTTATTTCTTGTGTACCAGGAGCCGATTCACATTGTCTTACGAAATTCAAATACATGAATCGTTTTGATTAAATATTTCAACAAATGCAACATCTTAGCTCAAATTTCCTCAAAAAAGAATTGCAAACCTCTTCACTGTTGACTTTTACAAACACAGAATCAGATAGGGTAGCTTTATTTTACATATCCATATGTAATGGGTTAGGACATATGCCTATATAACCAGCCCCAACACTCAAACCTTCTTTAAACTGATCCATAAAAAAAATAACCTGCCCTACCATCCTAAAATGCCGAGACCTTCATGCGCGGATCTAGAGGAGGGGGGGGGGGGGGCCCGCCCCCCCCCCCCGCAAAATTCAAATTTCTTTAAATTACATTACAAAATTACAAAAAATATGCCTCGGACCCCCCCCCCGGCAAACACAAGTCCCCCTCGCCCCCCCCCCCCCTTTATCTGAAGCTGCTTCTGTGTTATACATCCAAAGTTACATTAACCACGCGAGTATGATTGTGCTTAGACCAGTATCCACTTCATTATATATGCATCCACCAAGTATGATTCCCTCTGTTTCTTACGGAAATTAATTGCAATTCAGCTCTGTAGAAACTGACAGGACTAACATCTACACGCCCCGTTTATCGATTGGTCGAAACCTTTTATCGACCTCAGAAAAATCACGGACTGCACGAAATAATCATGATGATGTCAGACTCAAATTCCTATAGGAGACGATTTGGCTGTTTCTTTTATCTAACGTACTGATCGATGTACATTAACAATAATTTAGTTAATTTTACTTACTTTTCACGATCAATTTATAAATTTGTTAAAAGAAAGATGTAAATATAAACAATAAAATGCTTTCTTTGAAGATTCATGCGGGTTATGAAGGTAGCGATCATTGCA
>WFKH01010211.1:29756288-29769837 GCA_016163765.1 Magallana hongkongensis
GGGGGGGGGCTGTCTGGATCGACCTCTCCTTACCCCCATCTAGATCTGTGCATGGTATCATAAGCAGACCATCCGGTACACTTACTAGTACATGTAGATTACAAGTTTAAACTACACGTACCTGTTATATAACTTTTCTTGTTTAGCAGTTATAAGTATGTGTACCTGTACATGTAAATCTTTTAAATATACAAATGTAATTCTAGATATTTTCGCCTACTAAATCTATTGCATGGTGATTTGGTGGAATTTTTGGTCACAGTCGAAAATTGAGAATTGCATGCGTTTGATTTATTGAACATCTGCATTGTTATATGTAAGTATGATTTTATTTATCACAGATGAATAAAATAATAGAGCCATCGCATGTTTTCGAGGAAGAGATACGTCGGTGTATTAAAACTTCAATAACATATTAAATTTAATGAAAATTTATGTTTTTTTATATCAGTATACACATTAATATTCAAGCTTAAGAAACATAAACATATTTGTTTAAATAAGTAGCCAACGGGGAAACAGAAGCTACAAGTTGGACCTTACAGGTACTTTGCAATTTACACGTATGTTCATTCAGGCACATGTGTGTAGAAATTCGTCATTACAAAATACTGATCACGTAATGCACATAATTTCCTCTCTACACATACATTTGGTTTGCTAAACCTCTCTAATATATACCATGTATACAATACATTCAGCAAAAAAAAAAAACACTTATCACTCCCTATATTCTTCAAATTAGTCTCTGTTTGCATCTCTGGCACACCCCTATTAGTGTGTTTAGAATTTCTATACCATCCAAGATGCAATCAATATATTGTACAGATTTAACCATCTGAATCCTCAAAAGTAAAAAATTGTTCAAAATGATTTCAGTTTAAAAAAGGTCTGCACATCTCTCATGCATACACCGGATATACCGGTGTGTGTGTGTGTGTGTGTGTGTGTGTGTATATATATATATTTTTAGGGATCCCTGATCTCAGAGGATTGAAATATCTTCAACAGCTAAGTGAAATCTAATGGACCTATCAAGACTTGGTAAGATTCTTACACCCAAACCATTATAATTCAATATGCCAGAGGGATTTTAAGCACTGCATGTACAGAAAATTGTAAGTGATCATATGTATCATATATATATATGTTCTGATTAATTCTTAGGCCCCTTATACTGGCAGATATTCATCAAAATTAACCTTTTGTTTATATTATACCCTTATAAATATTCTCCTATTATTAGTGAGTTAGGAGGAAACTTTAAATTGGCTTGATTAGATAATTGGAATTTTTGAAAGAAATTAGACAGTCTTTGTTAGAAAAATTTGTATAAAATGTGAAACTGATCAAATTAATTTATGATTTTACATACTTAATACATAGAGGGGAACATTGTTTATATCAATCCGGGCCTGAGGGGATGTGTAGCGCTTGATTAAATTCTTTTAATGATATGTGATCGAGATTTAAAACAATTTTTCTATTATTATATGTTTCATTACAGATCATTATGACTATTTAACAAAGCTTTTATTTGATTTGATTTAGTACTGGTATTTATTTATCTGAGTGAAATTTTTAGCTCACCTAAGCCATTTAAGGAATCTGGGATGGTTCCCACCCATTCTGTTTCACTCTGAGATGGTTCGAATATGAGTTAATTAGGGTGCTATATCAGAGAATTTAAAATAATTATGTACTTTAAATTAAGTGAAAACTGTGCTATGCGTGTTGACTTCAAATAATGTTTTATACCAAACAAAAACTCAAAAACTCTAAAGTATATTTATTTCATAAATATTTTGGTCTATTTACTTTACATTTACATCTTTAATACATCATTCATAATTACACCTGTAATCAATGTGAAACATCACCGCATGAACCATTTCAGCGCGAAACAGAAAAGGAGCGAACCATCTCAAGGCGAAACATGTTTAGGTGTGAAAAACATTCCGAAGGTTCAAGTGAGATTTTCTGATCAACATTTGTCCATTGTCTGTCATTGTTGTTGTTGTAAACTTTTCACATTTTCATCTTCTTCTCCAGAACCACTACACTGATTTTCAGCTAAACTTGGCTCAAAGCATCACTGGGTGAGGGGGATTCAAGTTTGTTCAAATGAAGTGCCACGCTCTCTTTAAAGGGGAGACTATTTAGAATTACTGAAAATTTGTCTGTAATTTTCAAATATCTTCTCAAAAACCATTTGGCCAGAAAAGCTCAAATTTGTGTGGAAGCATCCTCAGGTAGTGTAGATTCAAGTTTGTTCAAATCATGGTCCTTGGGGGTAGGGTGGGGCCACAATGGGGGGATGAAGATGAAAATCTTTTTCTCAAAAACTTTTAGGCCAGAAAAGCTAAAGTTAGCGTGGAAGCATCCCAGGTAGTGTAGATTCAAGTTTGTTCAAATCATGATCCCTGGGGATAGGGTGGAGCCACAATGGGGAGATAAAGTTTTACATCATAGAATATATAGAGCAAATCTTTAAAAATCTTCTCAAAAACCATTTGGCCAGAAAAGCTGGAACTTGTGTGAAAGCATCCTCTTGAAGTGTAGATTCAAGGGATATCCCCGGGATAGGATGGGGCCACAAAGGAGATCAAATTTTTACATAGGAATGAGAGAAAATCTTGAAAAAGTGTTCTCAAAAACTATTTGGCCAGAAAAGATGAAACTTGTGTGGAAGCATCCTAAGGAAGTGTAGATTCAAGTTTGTTCAAATGATAATATCAGGGGTATGATCATGAGCCACAATGGGGGAGTGGGCAAATTTTTACATAGGAAGATATAGAGAAAAATCTGTAAAAATCTTCTGGAAAACATTCAGTCAAAAAAGCTAAAACTTTTGTGAAAGCACAAGTTGTACAGATTAAAGTTTGACCAAACCATGATTTGCTGGAGAATGCGGGGCCACGAAGGAGAGTGGATATTTGAATATTTGAATAGGAATAGAAGAAAATCTTCTTACAAATATGTAAACAACAAAAGGGGCTTGGTATTTACCATAAAAATATGTAGATACAAATCAGCAGATTTTTTAACTTTTTGTGCAAAATCTACTGTACTTAATTGTCAAGAAATTTTGAATTTGATACTGTATGCTAATTTGATCAGTTATGGCTATTGTTGCTCTAGTGAGTGATGTGGCACCTGGGCCCCTTGTTCTATTTAATATGTAAATTATTCCAGATATAACTGTTTTCATACCTGGTATATGTACAGTCTAATAACTAATTTCAATTTTGCTAAGTATAAAAATTAATTGGTTTCTCAATCCTTCAGCAAGCTTCCACTCATTACTTATTGTGATTTGTGGAGATGTTGAGAGAAATCCTGGACCTCCCAAAAAAGGGGCTTGTAAATCAGAAGTGTTGCGACAATTCATGCGAAGCATACAGTCTGATCTTGTCAAGCTTGTCTACGAGGCACACGAGCAGGACCCACCTAAAAAACTGTACAAAAAAGTTCCTCCTGGATGGGATGCATTTGAAGAAAAAACAGAATTTAAGAATATATGCAATTCAAAGAAAGAAGGCAATAAGACATTTGATAAGCTTGTTAAACTATGTAGAAGAGAGGTCAAAGGCCTTATTCCAAAGAATATTTTGGATGTCATTGTTTGTTATGAGAACCTTAGGGATTCGAAAAAAGATTCTGACGAAACAAAAGCATGGAAGCTTGCCTTAGAAAACTATGTGTCCCAAAATAAATCCATTAAAAATAAAAGCACAATTATAGATCACATTGATGAGAAACTTCTGATTGAGATTATACAAAAAGGAACCGAAGGGGTTAAGCAAGGAATCATAGGCTCATCTCCTGAGGGTATTAGAGACATCTTCAGTGCCCTGAATGGTCTCATAGCTGCTGCTGAAAAGAATATGGAGCAAATGGTACCGGTATGTTATATGTATTGTCATTGCTTAATTAATTTAGCTATCAAAACAGGAATTTTTCAAATGATAGTTATATTGTAAGTATTGGTTAAACTAGAAATTTATTCTTCTCCTTCAGTTAAAGAAACCGAATACTGCAGGAAAAAAACGATCATTAACTGCTGAACAAGAGGATGCAATGTGCATGGTATATACATATATTAAAGTATTGTGGAATCATTAAAATATGTGGGGCCCAATTTTCGTGGATTGCTGAAATTTTTTAGGTTCATGGGGACGTAATTTCGTGTATTTTCTTATACCTACAAAAGGTAATATGACTTTATAATCTGGATATATTAATTTGTGGAGGATGTTAATTCATGGTAAAGAGGTACCCACGAATTCCATAAAAAATTGAGCCACCATAAATCTAATGATTCCACAGTATAGTACATGTATTGCAGATAAGGTTTTTACTGAATTTCAAAAGTTTTCATTGTTCACCTGCATCCTCTTTAGTATTGTATTTTATTCATATTCCTCTTACAGGCAGATTCAGAGTCATGAACTTATTAAGCGGTATTTCTTAATTACATGTATAGTGTCAAAATGCAAATTATGCACTGCTTAGTATAGCCAAAATCTTTCAAGTCTAAGTACTGAATGAACTTCATGAAAATAATATATCTTACACATGCAGATTTTAACAGAATTAATTAAGAGATGCCTCTTAGTTTTCTTTAGAATGTAGTGGTACGACATCTATTATTTTAGAGTAAATACTAAAATAGTGAAAATTGCTTCTCCTTAGGTCTAGGAATGTTTTACAGTACTAACTCATGGACACAACCAAACACCAGAGCAGACCCCAAAAATAGACCCCAGGCTCGTTTTGCTTTTGCTCAGGGTTCAGTCATAGTCCTCTTTAGATAAACTATTTGCTTTTGGTCCACTCTGCATTTCAGTCAGCAGTCCACCCTGCATTTCTCTGGGCGGTTCCTCTAGCTGCATGTGCTCCAAAGCATGTATTTTCATAATAACTTAAAATAATACTTCAATTTCTTAAAGACTTAAGCTCTGAGTCCACTGGGGATCACTCTGGGTTCACTAGGGATCTGACTAGAGCAGAGACCGAAAGCAACCAATAGCAGAGACAGAACCAGAACCTAGGGTTTTGTTCAGGTCTAGCTGCTTACCCGTTAGATTGAATCTGATGGGTACTGTAGAATAAGTCTTTCCTTTATTATTACCAAATTATTTTGAAATACAACATGAGTTTAATGATAATTAAGGGTGGCCAAAGGTGTGTGCTTCACTGACTTGGATCAATTCTATTTTAGAATCAAAATTCGGTGGCCACGCATAGTCACAGATTTTTTCCATACTTTACTATTTAATAGACTTTGATCAGTAAAAAGGCTTTACACCATTTATTTGTTGCTATGTGGTCCCTTTCCATGGTAACAATTAAGGATAAAGATGTAAAAATGACATGTTAATGCCGTTTTGAGAACATATCGTGAGTAATGCGCACAACTTAGGGTTTCTAGGGTAGAATATATTATTAAACAAAATTGTCATTTTTCAAGAAAAAGAAAAACATTTATGGAGAAACGCACATTTTTAAAGTGTTTCCATGGTAACTAAAGAGAAATTTCAAAGTATGATTTCTTCATTTAATTTGAATTAATAATGCAAATGTTGAGTTTTTGGTACATACTATTATGGTTGTGCAATTATGAATTTAAAATAAAAAATGAGAACTGTTGATATGGTAACAAGCTGAAAAATAATTAAGATATATTCTAACATTTTGAGGCATTTTTGAATGGGTATTATTCATATATAAAGTATAGATAAATTATATCAATTGGTTAGAAAATATCAAGTATGTCCTGAACTTGAAAGCAGTTTGAAAAAAATCTGGCATTTGCCAAAAATAATTGCCGTTACTATGGACTTTTCAAAAACTTAGAATTTCTTTGTGATTTTCTGTGCAACTTTAATTTTCATAGCAACAACACTTCTGTATTGAATTACAAAGTTTTATAATATTTTTACTTAAGTTCCAAGAAAAACAATTGCTAAAAACTTTTAAAATCAGGAATTACAGCATATCAAAATCATCTTTAATTTTTCAGTTTTTGTCTATTTCTTGGCCTTGTTACCACAGCAACGGATGTCAATTTTCATAAATAAAATGTATATTGCATGGACATTGAAAAGGATATAAATAATTCATAATATCCCATTTCAGCTAATAAAAAAATGCAAAAGACCAATTTCAACAATTTCTAACAGTTTCCATGGTAACATTTTAAAAGTATTGGTTTCTCATCAATTTTCTTCTATGAAATAAGAACTGACAATATAACAAAGATTGTTTTATGTCTTTGATAGTTTACATTAGTGGGCAAAACCTTCTAATATAGCTTGCTTTTTTTCCATCCTAAGTCTTGGTTACCATGGCAACGGTTACCCCCAGCACCCAACTATTAGACTCTTTTTGTGTTTTACACCTTGTATGAAATATAAAGAAAATTGGTCACTATGCATGGCCAGACCCCTTTCTAAATCATTGCATGATTCTTACTTAGAATTGAATTAAAATCTAAAATGATTAGTCTAGCCAGAATAGTTTGTATATCCTGCAGTGTAATGGCACACAGAGGGCATCTTGTATTATCCTATTCAGCTGCATGTCTATTATATACACAAAGTTAAAATATATAAGTATGGTGACGATTATATAACCACGCAATACAATTAATGTACAAGTATATATAAATAAAGGTTGAATTATTTTTTTTTAATTCAAATTTAGATAGAGCAAGTAAAAAGGAAGAAGAAATCATTTGATTGTATGTATGCTCATGCAGAAACAACGGAAAAAGGAGAGCCTAAACCAAAGGTGTGCATGTTTTTGATAAGACACGTGTATGCATTGAGATATTATATATTAAAAATAAAAGTAGATAAATCAGTAATGCAAGCAGTTTGAGATCAATTGCATGTAGTCTTGCAAAGAAAAACATGCAGATGCAGAAATTTTTCTTGGGGGACCAAAAATAGGCTGCAGAAATATTATGCACCTGCAATATCTTGTCTACGAATGTATGCAGCACATTTAAGATGTACTATCTGCATGTCTATGAAAATACCAACAGATTTTGATGTACATAAAATGATGCATCTATTATGCATTAAAAAATCAACATTTCCATGAAGTAACTATATGTATGTTTGATTTTGAATAAAACTGCATATAGTAAATGCCATTTATTTACTTACCTTACTGTCCCCTGATTGGAAAGATGTGATATTTGTAAATTAAGGGTTTTTATTGACTAAAAGCTTTGAGCAAAAATCCTAAGGATTTAAAATTTGATCATGCAAGCATTTTGTAGATTGGAATTTTGAATTTTTTATGCTCCCAGCAAATTGCACAGCATTTATTTTCTTGAAATCTTATATTACATACATGTACGTACTATTTACTAAAATTCAACTCATTCAAAAAGCAAGAATTAATAATCACAATATAATCACAATATGGTATGTTACAACGCACTTTGAAAAAATTTTTCAAAGTGCGTTAAATTTGGGACCATCTTAACGCACTTTGAAAAAATAATTTTTTTTTTCAAAGTGCGTAAATATCGACGATATCAACTCACTTTGAAAAAAAAATTGTCGATTTCCTGAACTTTCAGATAAAATTGGTAGTAAAATTAATTAATGTTATACCGTCCAAGTCACACACACACACACACACACACACACACACACACACACACACATATATATTACCAGTTTTCCCGTTTCAAACTATCCTGAAATGTTTGCAGGGCAACAACGATTTTAAAAAAATTGACGTTAGATGAATTCAAAGCTTTGTTATTCCATCTTGATATAAAAAAATTCATAAAAAATATATTAATATTTGTCTATATAATTTGAAAAGTGTTGTATCATTACTTAAACTGTGTGCTAGTAATTAATTGTCTCGCCTAAATATTACAGTATTGGGACTACATTTTAAAATCAAAGTACATGTGCTCAGAAAGTACTGACGAGAGTTTATTTTTTTTATTTACGAGTTAATCCTTTCTGGCTCAAGGAATGGATATTTGCCATTTACCTACTGTGAAGATAATGTGACTCATGACTTAGTATTTAAGTATAGACATGCGATTCTTTTTAAAGCAGTAATTCTAAATCAAATTAATTTGTTTTTTATTTCAACAAAGACATAAATGTCAATAAGGTATCTCTTTCTTCCTTAATTTTTTTGTGCATATAAAGAATAAAAAATACATTTATTAATAAACAAATAGCCCTCGCTCATATTACATATATTATAGATCCATATTTCAATATATTTCAAAATCTCTGTCTACGCGAGTTCATATTTTTGTTTTCGAATTAAAGGGCTATTTCAACAGAAGTAGCCGTCAAATTACTTAGTGTTAAATTTAAAATTATATTTTTTATAACGCAATGTGCTGAAATGTACATTCAGTATAAAGAATGTTAAAATAGGATTTCAAAAATGAAAAAATTCTTTTAATGAGCCATTTTATAATTTTGTTTTCATAATTTGATGCTAAAAGATCTTCTTAACTCCATATAAGAACCGAAATTTAAATAACGACTGAATTAAATTTAAAAGCTAGCGACGTTATACTTAGACATCATGAACTGGGTTAGAACAACGTTTTTAACGTTTATTAATAATAATACTAGTTTGTTTAAGAAAAAAAATTAATATAAAATTCATTGTTTATTCTTTTATGTGGTGTTAAACTGATTTGAACAATCATCGCTTTATAACCCGCAAAGTTGGGAAGGGAAAGAAATATGAATGTCATGTACAAATTTTGATTCCCAATATTCTAAATATTTGTAAAGAGCAGTATGATAAATGTTCTATGTAGGAAGCTCATCCAGTATGGATCAGCGCATGAGAAACGTCCTTGTCAATACGATCTGACGCTATAATCTCCCTTGCTGAAAGAATGGATTGCCGTATCGCTTCATCGAAAACGAAATATCAATTAATATTTCATATATAAACACAACTACATATCTAAATGGTTATAAAAAAATTAAGAATTTATTTTTTTCAAAGTGCGTTAAGTGTCATGATGTGAAAAAATGTTGGTCTACAATCATAACGCACTTTGAAAAAATATTTCAAAGTGCGTTGATTTGGACCAAAATATAACGCACTTTGAAAAAATTGTTCAAAGTGCGTTAATTTTCTCCCAAATTTAACGCACTTTGAAAAATTTTTTGAAAGTGCATAATTTTTTCAAAGTGCGTTGCCACAATGGCACCGTATAGCTGGGTTTTTTGGCAGGGATATAATTTTGGCCTATTTTGGCGATTTTTGAAAATTCACCAAAATTAAAATCACCAAATTTAAATACTTCTATGTAGATTTTGCTAACAAACATGTAGTTTTTTGTGGCTTAGTGTTTAATTCATATATTTTTTTCAAAGCCTATGAGCATGATATAAAAGAACAATTGTTATATGTATACGGTGTAGCATTTACAAATATTCATTTTTCATAATAAGAACAACACTATTAAATGTAAATTAAAACTTAACATTACTATAAATAAGAAGTTAATTGTTTAAACACCACTTCACTTTTTTCACTTCAGGTGTGTAATTAACCCAGGTGACAGGAGTGTAAGCAAATTGCTAGCTTGTGTTGTTTTAGGAGACATTTGATCCATTATCGACTCATGTGTAGATAATTGTCTGACTAATGGTTTCTTCACTAATAATGAAACTAAAATTGATTTTTTAGTAGGTATACCTTTTTAGCATATATTAAGTACGATTTATTTAATTCTGTTGAAAATATTGAAGTGTTTGTAGCCAGGATAAAACATCAAATTTTACTGCATTGTAATAGTGATTAAAATTTTTGCTTAAGAACATGTACTTCTCAGCTGTAAGAAATAAATTGACAATAGATTTTTAATGAAGGGAGAAGGATTCACCAAAATTACATCTGCCAAAATTAATGGTATACCTTGAAGGCTCAAATCCGCCAAATTTGTGTCCCGCCAAAAAAACTGGCTATACGGTACCTCTTTATGGAACAGAGTGTGACTATAATTGATTCTTTAAAACCAGCAATTTATACAGTGTAATTGATTATCAGTGATAAAAATATCTATTCTTTATATTGCATTCATGAGCTAATGTTACTAGTCCAAATGCATCAAACAGGGTTGTCTCTAAGACCTGGGGGGTGGTGAATTTCCCCACTTAAAATGAGGTAATTACCCGGCTATTATCGCATTTCAAACACAATCTAGCTATAAGCTAGACCCCCAGACCCCCTTCTACTTTTTTTATTTCTTCCTTCTACATATACTTCAATTTTTAGAGACAACCCTGCATCAAATGATTATTACAGATATATAATTATTTAACTTAGCTGTTAAAAAAAAGTTAGATACTAGTTATTTGCAGCAGCATTAACAGGCAATTAATTGGTCTTAATCAGTCTTAAGTTAAAGATTTAGTAAGTATAAGCATTCCAAGTAGTTTGTTAATAGAAAATGTTTTTGTCTTTAAGATCGATCGAGTTTTAGGGGTTACAATTTTGACCAATGAAATTTAAGGAAGTTATAATGAATTGAGAATACATGTACTTTTCTTTACTATTGTGCTAAAACAATATGAATGTTTTGCATAAAATGTTTGGCTTTTGCCATTTTGTGCAAATAAATATTTGAATTAATTTGTATCATTACTTGGCTCATTTTTTTCCCTATATACATTTTGATAACAGAGAAACTCTGGAAGTAAAGGAAAACATCATAAAGCCATGGTTACTCAAAAATCAATCCACCAGACTTCACAGCAATTAGACTCTTTCATGAAGTTAGTGCCGGTAAGTTTGTAGAGCATTTATATATATAGTTAAAGTACATGAATTACACATAACCAGGTCCAGTACAATAACTAATTTTATTTATTTCTATATCATAAAAACTACCTTCATAACTTTATTTACCTACCTAAAGCATATTGCATGGATCAAGAAATTTGTTTTTGATGGTTTTGGGGGGGGGGGGGTGAAGAGGATCAGAGAGATAATTTTGTTTGCCAAGGGTTTTCGGGGCCTATAAGAGACAGGGTGCTTAAACTTGAATATTATGTACATATACACAAAAAATATCTATACATGCAACGTTTTGAAATAAATTGCTCAAGATGCACGTTGCTCAGTCATTGAATTTACATTAATGATTAACTCCTCTCAATAAACCAATCAGTGATTTTTGGATTTGATTGGGGTATACAGTGGGTAGGTATTGTGTATATATTAAGCACTGTAAGCTGTCAAACTGAACAAGGCAGTCAGTATAAGGAAAAGTCACACCTAAAAGAAATTGCATGGTTATAATATGGAACCAAATATTTTGGTATCTTGGTATATTGAAATGTTTGTCTTAAGAGATTGAAACATGCAACTTGATTTTACAGGATTCTTCTGAGAATCAAGTCAATATGCTTACCAGTTTACAAATCCCACCACTGGTTTCAGAACTGCTGTTGTATTCAGTGCCATCAAATAGACCACAAGAGTTTGAACCACAACAGATGGAACCACAACAGTTTGAACCACAACAGATGGAACCACAACAGTTTGAACCACAACAGATGGAACCACAACAGGTTGAACCACAGATTGAACCTGTTAGAGACCAGCTTCCAGCAAATTTAAAGAAAACCATATAGCACCAATTTAATTGATTGCTTAACAACACCTATTCCTTTTTAAATTTATCAATTAAAGGACTATACATGTATATGATATGGACCTAAAATGGCCCCCTATAATGAACATCATCATTTTTCTGTAATTCTTTGTTTTCTTTGTCCACAAATTATTTTATAATTTTCCTTTTGATCCAAATGACAACAATTTAGAAATATGACATAACAAAGTTAACCTTTTCTCGATCACCATTTTTCCATTTTAGCATTAAACGGCTTGTTTTTAAACAGTTTTTCTTTCAGAAAAACATTGAGCGCATGCTTGAACAAACAAAATATTTTCATCAGAGGTGTATATCCATCCCAGAGTAATAAGGGACAAAAATACTTTCCTTGTTCAAAGTGACACTTTATATTTCCCATTCGGAAAAAGATAAGAAAAATGTCAATTTTTGAATGATTTCGATAAAACTATAACAATTGCATAACTTCTAATGTCAATTAAATTGCCAGTGAGTGCAAACAATTTAAATAAATAGGTGGGGGGCCAAATATGACTGTTATCATATATAGTTCTTTGTTATAATTCATGGACATAATGTCAAATTTCTTCTTTTCTTTTTTTATACCCTATTCAGGTTGGGGAAATATCACAGTGGTATGTTTCATTTGGTGGGTTATTCAATTGTGCATGCAATATACATGTAGATCCTAGGTTATGACCCTTACATAAATAAGCTATAAGCTCAAGTGAGCTTTCGAATCACCTTTGGTCTGACCTCTATATTTGACTGCCTGTCTGTAAACTTTGTATATTTTCTTCTTCTTCAGAACCATTGGGTCAAATTTAACCAAACTTTGCAAAAAGCATCCTTGGGTGAAGGGTATTCACCTCTCACAAATGAAGGGCCACACTCTCTTACAAAGGAAGATAATTAAAATAACTAGAGGTACTCTGACTATAGCAAGCTCACAAATGATACCCCTGCTTAGAAAAAGTTATAATTTAACTCAAGTATTTTTCTATTATAGAAAATGATGGATGCTATCTATTTACCAACCATGTTCTATCAATAACAACTGCTCATTTTTAAAATTGTTAATGCTAATGTGAGTACATAAACCAATTTCTATTCTTAAAATTCCATTTTATTTCAACTAAACTGTTAATGTTAATGCATGAAGACATTTGCATCCTTATGATAACAAACATGACTGGAATCAAACATTATTCCAGAGGCCTGTTCAGCAGAGCGAGCGCTCGCCAAAATTTGTGTTGCAGGTATGGGGAAATTCGGTGAGCGCTCGCTCTGCTGAACAGGCCTCACATGTCAAGCAGCCAATAAATGTTTTGAATTTTTGGTATACTGAGCCCGATTTTTTTCCAAAAAATTTTTCCACACAATTTAAAAAAAAAAAAAGATAAAATACACCGGGGTGGGCCATTTTCAGAAAGCAGACAGGTATGAGAATCTAACTTACAATGAATTTTATGTGGCCTGACACAACCATTAGCGTTGTGTCAAATTTTATCTAATCATTTTCATTAATACAAGACATGACACAGACAGGAATTAAGCATTTTTTAAACAATGACCTTAAACTTGTCCAAATGACCTTGGGTCAAGGTTATGACACACCCTCAGGTCATAAGCAATCTTTGTATGAAGTACAAACTTCCAATGTTTCCCCATAAGTAAGATATGAACCGGACACAAATTTTGCACTTTTCCTACCAGTGACCTTGACCTTGCCCAAATGACCTTGGGCCAAGGTCATGACACACCCCTAGGTCATAAGCAACCTTTGTGTGAAGTAAGAACTTCCAATGTTTCTCCATAAGAAAGTTATAGACCGGACACGAATTTAGCACTTTTTCTGCCACTGACCTTGACCTTGCCCAAATGACCTTGGGT
>WFKH01010211.1:29769847-29782556 GCA_016163765.1 Magallana hongkongensis
GCACTTTTTCTGCCACTGACCTTGACCTTGCCCAAATGACCTTGGGTCAACATCATGACACACCCGTAGGTCATAAGCAATCTTTGTGTGAAGTAAGAGCTTCCAATGTTTCTCCATAAGAAAGATATGGACCGGACACGAAGTTTGCACAGACAGACGGTCACAGACAGAGACGGATGGACGGACAAGGTGATTCCTATATACCCCCCCCCCAAACTTTGTTTGCGGGGGGTATGATTAATACTTTTGAAAAGGTCTTGGCATTTTTAAAAAATCTAAATAAAAATGTTTGTAAGTTGGGGCCACACTTCGGGGTCAGTTAAATTTTTACATAGAAATAAATAGAGAAAAAACTTTTACAAAACCATTTGGCCAGAATAGTTGAAACTCATGTGGAAACATCTATCAATAGGAGTAGTATTGGGTGGGCCACAATGGGGGATGGGGGGGATTGTTTCACCACAAACCTTTTTAACAGTATTTTATCTATATATGAATACAAATTTTTTCAGCAACCAAAAACACACACATATAACCTTTATTTTTTTCCAAAAATGCATAAAGCTAATTCTTGTTGGATGGAGGGGGTACTGGGGTTCAGGGTTATTTTTTCTACATATACTCTAAATTACATAAATCTTTATTACATTTGTATAACAAAAATGATATATATTTATAATGCTTACCTTTCAGCTTCCATATTCTCCCTCACCACCATGTAATGGAATTGATTTAGAGGACTTTCAGGTAATTAAAAAGCAATTTAGGCAGGTATGAATGGTTTATACAGAAGATATACATTTTAAAACTTTTATTTAAAATCTTGTTTCATAAAATCATTTGACCAGAGAAGTTGAAACTCATTTGGAAACCTCATTATGTAATGTAGTTTTAAGATTGTTTAAATTATGATCCCCAGGAGTAGGATTTGGCCACCACAAGGGGGGTGGGGGGGGGGGGGGGGGGTGTTCCACCACAAACCCCTTTTACAGTATTTTTTTATATGAATACAAAATTTTTCAGCAACCAAAAACCCACACTTAACCATTATTTTTTTCCCAAAATGCAAAAAGCTAATTCTTGTGTAATGGAGGGGGTAGGGGTTCAGGGCTTTTTAGCTCACTGAGATGAAGTCGGGGGAGCTTATGCTATACCGCGGACCTGGTTAAAGTTTTTGGAGCAGGTCTTTATCTAAGTAATTATATACTTGTCCTGTCTTCACCAAACTTGCATGGATGATGCATTTGGACCTACTTATGGACTTAAAAGACTTGTATGCTAAATCTGGGCCATGAATTTCAGATGCTGGAGGAGGTTAAGGTTTTTGGAGCAGGTTAAAGTTTTTGGAGCAGTTGCCCTTTGATAGCCTTTTATAAGTCACTACCTGTCCTTATTTCACCAAACTTGCATGGATGGTGCGTCTTATGATGCTTATGCACTTGACAGGCTCAGATGCTAAATCTGAGCCATCAGTTTCAGATGCTGGAGGAGGTTAAGGTTTTTGGAGCAGATGCCCTCAATTATTATTGGTTCATTATCTTTACCAAATTTGGATAGATGATGCACTCCATAGGCTTGGATGCTGATCAAGTTTAGGATACTGGATGAGGTTAAGGTTTTGGAGCAGGTCACATGTCTATGCATAATAGTACTTACTTATTCAGACTTGCATGGTTGATTTAACTGTGTAAATGAATCACAGAGGTAGCTTCAGATTTGGAGGATGATCTTCATCTATTATCCAGATGCATAGGCAGGTTCAAGATTTTAGAACAACTCATTGTCTGGTTTCAAAATGAAGTAAAATCATTTCATACCTAGCCAGACTTTAAACAGTTAATATAATTGTGGATGTGTAAATAGAGGAAACTTCAAATACAGAGCTTGATCTTGATTATCTTGATGCTCGAGCAGGTGAAAGCTTTAAGAGTACGGGTAGTTAAATGCAGGTTTGAATGTTAGAGAAAATGCTGTCCTGACTAACTTTCATTATTCAACTTTGGATTTGAAACACAAGTCTAGAAAACATTGGCTAACAGCAGTAACTTCGAGACCATGTATATTCCATACATAAAGTACAAAATATTACTCCCTTTGAGCATTATGACGTTATTCTTAGAGTATTAGGACTTCAGGTTTTGTACCCAAATTGAAACTTGTAAATGTTGTAAATCGTTTAATTCATTACTTGTCACTTATACAAAGGCAGTCGGTAAGATATTAAATGATATGATTTCGCAACGAATGATACAAGATCATACTTATTCTGTCATATGATACAATATGGTATCATATTACATGATGCAATATCATATGATACAATATCATTAAATATTATATAAGACAATAATTTTCGTCATTTTCATTGGCTGAGAATATACCACATTCTTTTACGATGTCGACGCAAAACACGCCTGCGGAATATGATATCACACGACTCGGCAGTATCTACAATAATAAGTATAATTGTAAAGACAATTTACCAACGGGAATTATTAGATACAGAATATTAAAAATAATAATGTGGTAAATGTACTTCAATCATTATCTGTTTATCTATACTGCAGTAATCTTTAATTTTCGTTGTTTAAAATCGGTTATTGAAAGCCTTCTTTCTGTTCACTTTGTGCGCATCATCAAGAGACAAATGACGTCATAGTAATTGAAGCTGTTTAGCAAGATCAGCCTCTCACTTTTTTTCAATGTGTAGGACTGATGTCAGTGTTGTAAATAATGTCATATGTTTGTAATGATTATTAAAATAGGGATACCTTGAATTCGTAATTGGTGCATGAGTATTTTAAAGGATTGCAGATTATTTTAACGTCGTAATGTACAATTCATTAACTTTTTTTAATTTATAAATGAACTTCTTGAAAGCCATAGGCCTAACTGTACTGCAAGTGATTATATAATATAACTATTATGGACTTCATTGTAGGTCAGTATGATTATTTGGACCCATGACAAGTGATATCGATATCACTTTCTGTGTCTTTGGTCAATATTACTGGACATGGGTCCATATAACCACATATCGACCTACAATGAAGTCCATAATTGTATAATAAATCATATCTTGATAAATTGTCATATGATACAATACCATATTATCAATATTATATTGCATCATATGATAGAAAATTGTATTGTATAGTAATGTATTGATTAATATTGTATATGTATTATAAAATGCAGTATGAAATTTACATGTAATATTTGATGATACAATATTGTATCATATGATATTATACGATATTGTGTCAAACCACACAACACTATATAATACTATGATAAAGATCATTATATAACTATTTTCATATAATATGATAAAGGTTGTCTCATAAGGTAATGCCTGTCTCAGTGAGCTTTGTTATCTTTGATTACCTATGTTTCTGCATACATTTTACATTACATGTACCTTTATTACATTTGTATAACAAAATTATAAATATATATTTGTAACACTCAATACCTTTCAGCTTCCATTTCCTCCTTCACCAACATGTGATAGAATCGATTCAGAAGACTTTCAGGTAATTCAAAAGTAATTCAGGCAGGTATGAATGGTTTATACAGTGGATATACTTCACAGGCACCCGATGTTTTAGTACAAGGAAATCTTTTTTCATTATGAAAAAAAGTTTAAAACGTCAGGTGCCTGTGATATACATGTACATGATAAGTATACTGTAAATTAACTGCAAGTTTTGTACGAATGTTAAACATACAATAAACAAGTTTATCATAGAACAGTTTCACCTGAATGTGGTGTCTATATTGTTTTGAGTTGAACTTGTTAAAAAAAAATATTTGGATCATTTGGCAATTAATGGTTATTGTTTCTCATAACTGACATTGACAATAATGAAAATTATTGATAAAAAACTGAAAAAAGGAATTGTTGATCAACAAACACTATTACCAGTAGTATATAATGGAAAAATATTTCTGCGTAAAAACTACCAGTATGATTATTTTTAAAGGGTGGATCAACCAGAAATGTACATGTACCAATGGTGCAAGATACATCAGACATGTACCATACACTCCCTATTCAAGAAGACTCTACAGATTGTCTGGTATTTATTTTGTATTTTTAAATTTTCTTTAAAAATAGTCAACTCACTAGTATCTTTATATGCTACCGGCATTACCTTTAAATTTGCATATTTCATTTTCTTAGTCTGAAAGCAGCCTTGAAGATGAAGCCTTAAAAAGCATGGCATTACAAGATACCATTGGGAAATATCCTTATTAATGTCAGGATTGTAACCTAAAGGTGGACTGTACGTGGAAAATTGTTTCAGCCACCAGCCATTCTGCAGCTACCACCAGCCATTGTGTTCAAAGGCAGGTTAACGACGCATACCTGAACATGGTTGGCAAAATCAAACTGAAAATCACTAGACCAGTCTTCAATTATTTTTCAACAAATGTAAAACTCTTCTGCTTCTTAGCAAAAGTGACCACGATACAGTGATGATAAATCTTTCAATAGATACATTTCATCAACAGGTAACTCCTCATAGATTATCTCATATATGTAAAGCCCGGTTTAATCATAACCGGTGAATTGAAATTGTCCCTTCCAGGCCAGTGCTTATTCCAAGGCACAGTTAGATCACTCTTACTATCTGGAAGGTCATATTCCTCAACTGTGATTATGTGCCAGTATACCTCTATTATGAGGCACCCCTGTGATTTGTGGATGCTGGGATTCAGTGCAAGTCCTGGTGTAGTAAATAATAATGGTGCATTTTTCAATACTGGGAGTCCTAGAAATAGGTTTGGAATGTCTTATATATTTATATATGAGATTTATTTATACTATGCTAGTCAAACTTTGGTATTTTGAACATCAATATCTCAATGCCATGGCTACATGTATATTGAAGTGATATGAAAGTCCCTACCCCTGTCTTAATGTATTTTAACCCAAATGTCTTGAACCATCGGTTACCTCAGTCCTTCTCTTGGAATTACTAAGTTCCAGACAACCATGGTTTGAGAGTAAATATATGTTTACACAGATAACAAGTGATTCAGTGGTTGTGATGTCAAGTGTAGTGACTAATATATCATATAAATAGGTGCTGGTACTCATGCAAAGCTATAGCCAGATACTGATTTATTTTGATATACATGTACCTGTATATTTTTGATGATTGTTGACAATTTATTTTTATTGTGCTCCTTATTAGTTATATATGAATCATTCCCCTTGATAATTAGGATGAGTATATAGTATTATGGATAGCTTCATCTTGAAATGTATTACATATCTTAAGTTCTTCTACATTAGTTTGTCATATAAAATACTAGTCGGCAGAATACTGTGGAATCATAAGAATTTGTGGTGGCTCAGTTTTCATGGTATTCCTGGGTAGCCCTCCTCAACAAATTTACATCCTCGACGAAAACATATTTTGAAAGGAATAGTTTTCTAACTGAAACTGAAAACCGATTTATCCATGAAATTACATCCTCACGAATAAGCAAAAAATGCTCAATCCATGAAAATTGGACCCCACAAATTTAAATGATTTCACAGTAATGGCCATTGTCTCCTTTTTTGGAAAAAAAATTTTTTTTTTTTTTTTTTAATGGGAACAAGTCAGTCTTTTAAAAATGGCATACAGTGTATTTATGGTACATGTATATGCCAAGTTGTGTTCCATTATGTAATTCAAAATTACATAATTAATCTCTAAAACAATGTCATATTACATTTCTAATTGCCAAAGAGACTGTAGAAGTCATTGTAGTATGTAGCAACATGTCTTGCCATTGATGGGCCAGCAAATATAAATTTTAAAAGATATGGCAAATTCGTGTGTGTGTGGTTGGGGGGGGGGGGGGGGTTGTTACATGTGTTTGAATGTTTCTATTTTATGAAAAAAAAAAAAAAACGAAGAAAGTGTCATAAGGCACTCTAAACTGAGCAAACATTACAGTATACTCAGGCATAGCTGCAGGTCTGTAGCTCCCAGTCTGAAAAAATCTGGAAGTTGTCCATCCAAATTTTTTCAGACCAGGAGCTACAGACCTGCAGCTAACTCGGGCATTCTAAAGCTCTTTATCTCCTCACCTATTTTAAATTTTTATAAGAAATCTGTCCTCATATATGTATTGTGCAATAAAACGTGTGAATCTTTTTATGAATTTTAATGATCTTCATGACCTCTGAGAGAGCAGCTGTAAGTGATTTTGCAATTTTTTTTATCAGGGTCCATCTCACTTTTTTTGTACAGGATCTATCATTAACTGAACGAGCCATTTCACACAAACTTAAAGACTTTTTTTCTATTGTACTTATTTATACTGTTTATGTTAAATTATTAAGTTTTAGAATATTCTACACATTTTAAAAGTTTATCAGTTGTTTCTTAACTCATTCCTTTCATCTTTATGATTTTTTTAATACACATGTACTCAGTTGATGTGATACATGATTGTTGTACAGGGCTATGTTTTACAAAAGAACACACGACAAAATTAATGAATGCTTAATAATCACAACTAACCAATGTTTCAATTTAATAGCTGTAAAGTATAATTACAGGAATAAAAATAGTTGTAAATGAATGGTTTTATATAAATTCTGTTCACCAAAGAGCAAGCATTCTATGAGACTTAAAATATTTATGACTTTGTTCCAAGTTCGTTTGTAAAACGCAGCCCTGATTGCTGACTGGAAACTGTTTTCTTGTCTTGAATAAAATATAAATTCTAAACATTGTTTGTAGTCCGATTTAAATGACCCCCACCCCATCAAAAGAATCTCAACAGAATGAAAGGACAATATGGAGTTGATATATACCATACATGTACTTCAGTTTGTTATCCTTTGTAATAATACCATGATTCAATCAACAAAATGTTGAGCTAACATTTTGTATGCATTTTCATTGTTGATTCAGACTCTGAATAGCAATCAAACAAGTCCATATCATGATGTGCAATATTATATAATATGAAAAACAAAAAATCCTGTAATCAATTACATGAATTATATTCATGCACTATTACATACACATATTGTTCCTTAAACAGCAATACATATGTATATACAAATACAAAAAAAAATCCACATGAATATTAATTAAAAGTCATAAATACAACCATCATTCCTGGATTTCAGTCAATTCCTTCATCATTTATGCAGTCTCACATCAGCATACAGATACAATAGTGTAATATAGGAAGCCTAAAACTTCCCACTTCCAAGTTTCTGATGGCATAAAAGACTGTCAAACAGGAAGCTTACGAAGTCCACAGCACTATGGGTAATGAGTATGCAGGGAGGCAACAATAAGCCTGGATATAACAAATGACCTTGAGAGTAATACCAGTAAACCAAAAATAACACTTACCCAAATACTTATATTTACTAGCAAGTCTGGAAGTTTTTTTTTAAATATTAAACCATTTTTACCATGTAATTTTTTTTAACAAAGTAATATTGGGGTGCATATCATACACAGGTGTGTAATACACATGAGACTTAGGTACAATATATTTATTCACTTTAGTAATACTAAAATTCATAATGAATGTTGAGCAATCTCATACAGAGTGCAATATAGAGATGAATAAAAGGTTGATGTCACCCATGACTTCATCAGAACTCTTATAGATTTTGAATTGATATTCAATAGTCAAAAAAAAAAATTTATTGAAGGGTTTTTGTCTTAACATAACTGCGCAAGCATTTTTAGCCGGGCTTTGCTGAAAGCAGAGTCCTGGCTGTAGGCAGGCAAATCGCCAATGTTACTATAAATAGCACAACTTTAAAAGTAAACAAAAAACCGAACAGCGTCAAAGTAAATGCTTCCGCTATACCAAATAGTTACACAGAGAGCCATGTTTTGTCAAATCTGTTGGGTTTTTATTTTTTTTTTTTTTTTGCGAATAAGTTTAGCGATTAATGGGTTTTTTTTTCTTATTCATTAAGTGTTTTTTGAACAAGACTATGCATTTTGACATACTCAATGCGCATGAATTTCCATGAACTAAACTATGGGGGATTGGTTTTATACACTTGTTTCAAAATTCAATGCACTGTTGATTTTTTCTACTAAACAGACATATTTTTGTTAATTGCGCTTACAAAATTTAGTCGCTCTCAGACGCATTGTCGACATTAAAAGCATGAGAGAGAGAGAGAGAGAGAGAGAGAGTGCCAGTCTTTACTACACAATATGCATAATGACTATTCAAAAGAGCCCGGCTTTCAGTACTTCAGTACTCTGATTAAGTTTTGGTTTTTTCCTCCAAGACATGTATGAATTTAAGAAATAAACCTCATAAATTTATATGGACAGTCATAGCAGTGCTTTTTTATGATCTCTAAATTCTCTGTCTCAATGTGCAGCTTTTTGTACCAGCTAGGGTACAGCAGCTAGATTTTATTTTTGGTATCAGATTTCATCATTTATCCACTAGAACAAATCATTTCTGCACAAACATTTTTAGACACAATTTCAGTTCACAAAACATTTTAAGACAAATTTAAGAAATATTTTATACTATTTTATATGCGTTGATAAATTTTTGAGGTACATGTATTTAATTTATTATTAAAAGTATATCAAATGTGATATACAAATTATTGGGTTGGAACTGTTATTGTCGGTTCCATTGTTAATGAGAATGAAATTAAAATTGAATTTTTACAGAAAATGCTTGTTCTTACAGCAGTCGATATAAATTTTTATCATAAAAAATGAATTATTTTGGATCAAAAAAGAGAAAAATTGATTAATGTTCTTATATTCTCAAGTCCTAATATAATTATATCAAAGTATAAATTGATAATATCCTGAAGATGGTATCTGTTCATTTTGAATATAGCTGTCAGATAGAGTCCATGTTATATGATTTAACAACCTCAAGTGTTTGCTTGATTGAAAAGAAAAAAAGCACAGAAATGTTCTATAATACAAAAATTCATATCATAATTTAATATGCACTTCTATGTAAACACAATAGACTGCAATATGTACAAATTATTTGAGAGCACTAAATAAAAATGAATGTGAATATTGAAAAAAAGAAGTTATAAATAAAACTATCAGTCCAAGGATTCAAATCAATTCACTCAACATTTATTCAGTCAAACAACAACAGTTACAATAAAAAGCTATATCATTACATAATGCATATAAACTCCCCCTTTATCAAGTTTTTGCCAGATTATATAAGACTGTCCAGCAGGAAGCTTACAAAGTCCACAGCATTATGGGTAATGAGTATGCAGGTAGGCAGCGATAAGCCTGGATATAACAAATGACCTTGAGATCACAGGGGCATATTGGCATGTTTCTTCCATGGATTGCCCAGCTTTTTACTGGCCAGCATGTCTAGATCCATGCAGATCTGTTTTCTGGTGGCCCGGGGTTCGATTATATCGTCCACAAAACCTACAGAGGGAAAAAGTATTGAGTCTATGGAAGACTGAAAACTTAAAACATATAAATTCTGCAAACTTGATGCAAAGAAGTATTAAAAAATTCAGAAGGATTTGATTATAACTTCTGACTCTTTATTCCCCTGAAAAATGACAAGTTTCCTTGTCACTGATAACTGACAATAATGCCCAATTATCTGATGAAATTTGTTAATAACTTAATGAAGGTAACTAAATATCAACAGTTTTCGAGTGTCTTCAAAGGCCATTTATTTTATACCTCTTTTTGATGCAGGGAAAGGATTGGCAAACTTCTCGATGTACTCTGCCTCATTCTTTGCCTGGTCTTTACCACGGAATATAATGGACACAGCCCCCTATGACAATATTAATCAACAATCGATCAATTTTATAAACTTTAAAAAATAAAAAAAATAGCTTATTAATGGTACAACATTTAACTTCTTTGAATAGACTTTAAAATAAGATATACAAGATTATCTACCTAAAACACGTGTAAAGAATTAAAAGCCAGTGAATTGAAAAAATATGTTTAAATGCATTATCTCAAGACAATTACCATCATGATACTTTGTCAAAGACTCTTAAAAAATATCTATAATGGAGAGCATTCAATACAAATATAGTGACCCCTGACCTTTGCTCCCATGACAGCTACCTCTGCTGTCGGCCAAGCATAGTTTGTGTCTCCTCTCAGATGTTTAGAACTCATTACATCATAGGCCCCACCATATGCCTGGAATAAAGGGAGAACATGGAATTAAAGGAAGAAACATAACTAGAACATAGGTCAAACCTCAGTATTTGATATGCCAATACAATTTTGTACTAATTAAAACACATGATATTTGATAATTATACAGTTCTGACTATAAATCTGTGAATGTGGTCACACATGATCCTGTAATTATATGTAAACAAGATACCTTACTGTTAACTATGATGTGGGTGTTTCTCTGTACATATCTTATCTTACCAGTGATATGACACAGTAACTCTGACTCATACTACCATGCTTTCGTGTCCTGTATTTCACCATAGGAACAAAAATGGGTATTTATCTTTACTAGACATGACTGTTGTTTTGAGTACAGTTATTCACTGTAAAGGGAGATTACTATTATTTTTAGAAATGCTTTTTTCAACTAAATGACAGATATCAGTTATATAGGTTACTTTAGCTCACCTTACGCGTGATGACTGTGATTTTAGGTACAGTAGCTTCAGCATATGCAAACAGAAGCTTGGCTCCATGTCGAATAATTCCCCCATACTCCTGGTTAGTTCCTACATGAATCAAACAGAAACTTACAAACATCAAGGTCTATCGAGCTTCATTCTTACTCTTCCTACATACCAACTCATTGGAATATGTTATTTGTAAACCCTTAATATAAGACCTTAATTTCAACATGACACACAAATGCAAGATTTTCTCTCTGTCACAAGACATTTACCAGAGATCCTATCTCATAACTGTTAAAGTCAAAGAATTGTTAAATTTGATTTTTGGTTTTTTTAACACACATGGATTTACCTGGTAAAAATCCTGGCACATCTACAAACGTCACAATGGGGATATTGAAAGCATCACAGAAACGAACAAAGCGAGCACCCTTC
Organism: Magallana hongkongensis; assembly: GCA_016163765.1. Taxonomy (NCBI): domain Eukaryota; kingdom Metazoa; phylum Mollusca; class Bivalvia; order Ostreida; family Ostreidae; genus Magallana; species Magallana hongkongensis. The sequence continues at coordinate 29,780,901 of WFKH01010211.1, forward strand.
ACGGAAGCATTGATATCCAAGCACCCTGTTGGTAAAAAAGAAGTTTGTAATACAAAGTCACAGCTACACAGTCACAATAGTATGATGATTTATGAGCAAGAGCTTGAGCACTTAAAAAATGCTTCATACATTTCAAAGTTCTTTCATTAATATATCTTAAAAGAAACCCAACCAATTTTGCCATTGAAATATACAAGGAGTGGTAATTCACGTTTCAATCTTAAAAGAAATTTTCCCACTGAAAAAAACACAAGTAGCGGTGATTCACATAATGATAGGAGAGACAATTAGATATCATTTTATTGGTCTCTTCAATTAATTCCTTTTATTACCAAAATTGTACGACTTCATTCAGCAGTTGTAAAATAATTTTGTTCACTGTGCCTGAAACTTTTTTTTTATCTATATTTTAAAAATCAAAACCAAACTTGAGTTTTTTTCTCAAAGATATTGCATTATCCTGTATATAATTCTCCAAAGGATTGAACAAATACGAGAATCAATGTTGAATTCAGCGACCAATCACCTGCTGCCACTTTGGGTTGATTTCCCACCATGCCCACTGTTCTGCCGTTCATTCGAGCGAATCCCACCACGATATTCTTGGCATACATTGGCATAATTTCAAAGAATTCAGAATCATCAGCAACCTGAAATAAATTTCAAAATAAATGTAAATCAAGTACTTGTACAATTTTATAAAGTCATATCTGATCAATGTACTGTGTGTACATACCAGTAATATACCGTTTATCTGGTAATTTTCGCGATGATCTAACTTTCGCTTTTTTCGCGATCACGTTTACATCGCAAAACATTCAATACACAGGAATTATAACCTGTATTGTTTGCTATAAGAAGCTTTATAAATCACTAAAAATGACTGACGCAAATTTAAAAAGTCACACATTTTCCCCATTTTCGCAAATTTTGTGATGCTCGAAAATAACCGGATATACGGTAACTGAGGAAAGATGTAATCAATGCATAAAAAAGTAATACTTACAGATATAAAGGTAATTTATAAACAATTTGATTCCCACATCTAATCTGCATTTAACATTTTACACCTATCTTTTGATTAACACCTTGACTGTCCTAGAGTTTTTTCATGATTATAAATCATGCATTACAGTTCTACTGCAGTAAATATTTTGATATCTTGATTACTGTTTAATTGTAATTCACTGATTATAGTTGTATGGTAATACACTGATTACATTTCTATTGTAATACATGTACATACACCACTGATGACTGCCTTTATATCATAAGCTGCTGTTGTTTCAAGGGGAACAACTGTGTCTAGACCTGCCACTTCTCTATCCCTGCAAGAAAACAAGTATTATTGTGTATCTTCACTTTATAATTATAATCAACGATATATTTCAGTTGTTCATAACCAAAAATCACGGCATGCACTTTATTCTGTGACGTGTAGATGGTTTACTGTATGACAATACATGGCTATGTAGGCACAGACAATTTCTACTTAAACATTGGTGTATTCTAATGCATGAAACATGAAAACTTCATTCCAGACAGTTCAGTGACAAAAAACACTGAGAGAATCAAACATTAGACAACAAAACTTTGCAAATTGTAAACTCTTATTTATAGTTACTTCTATTCAGCTCCCAAACAATTGCAAGTAAA
>WFKH01010211.1:29793749-29803843 GCA_016163765.1 Magallana hongkongensis
ATAGGAATATATAGAGTAAATCTTTAAAAATCTTCTTCTCAAGAACCATTTGGCCAGGAAAGCTGAAACTTATGTAACAGCATTCTCAGGTAGTGTAGATTCAAAGTTATGAAAATCATGACCCCCAAGGTTAGGATGGGGCCACAATGGGGGTTTGACTTTTTACATAGGAATATATAGATTACATCTTTAAAAATCTTCTTCTCAAAAACCGTTAGGCCAGGAAAGCTGAAACTTATGTGGAAGCATCCTCAGGTAATGTAGATTCAAAGTTGTGAAAATCATGACCTCCGGGGGTAGGGTGGGACCATAATGGGGGGTTGACTTTTTACATAGGAATATATAGAGTACATCTTTAAAAATCTTCTTCTCAAGAACCATTTGGCCAGAAAAGCTGAAACTTATGTGGAAGCATTCTCGGGTAGTGTAGATTCAAGGTTGTGAAAATCATGACCGTTGGGGGTAGGGTAGGGCCACAATGGAGAGGGTCAATTTTTAACATAGGAATATATAGAGTAAATCTTTAAAAATCTTCTTCTCAAGAACCATTTGGCCAGGAAAGCTGAAACTTATGTGGAAGCATCCTTAGGTAGTGAAGATTCAAAGTTGTGAAAATCATGACTCCCGGGGTTAGGATGGGGCTACAACGGAGGGTCGATTTTTAACATAGGAATATATAGAGTAAATCTTTAAAAATCTTCTTCTCAAAAACCATTTGACCAGGAAAGCTGAAACTTGTGTTGAACATCCTAGTGTATATTTAAAGTTGTGAAAATCATTTCCCCCAGGGGTAGAGTGGGGCCACAATTGGGGATCGAATTTCTATATAGAAATATATAGAGTAAATCTTTTAAAAATCGTCTTCTCAGAAACTAATAAGTTAGGAAAGCTGAAACTTGTTTGGAGGCATCCTTAGGTAGAGTAGATTCAAAGTTGTAAAAATCATGATTCCTGGGGGTAGAGTAGGGCCACAATGGGGTGGAATTTTTACATAGAAATATTAAGAGTAAATCTTTACAAATCTTCTTCTCAGAAACTAATCAGCCAGGTGATTATTTAATATTGTTTAGATTTTGGCTTCTGAATGATTCCGGGACGATTGGGTCTCACAAGGGGTTCAGAGTTTGATGTAGGTTTATATCCCATTTATAAACAATTGTTTAGGATCTTTCTGAGAGCTGCAATGCTCAACATGTGATATTACTATAAAATCATCCTGTTAGAAAAGGGACTAATGATAATTAACATAAGGATATCCAGTGGAAAAAATTGATTTTTATTTATACAGGATCTACCGGTACATGTATTATACTACATTGTCCAGAAAGTTTTTATTATGACTCCGTTAAGCTGATTTTATCATACCTATTGTTCCTCAGGTGAGCGATGTGGCCCATGGGCCTCTTGTTTAGTTTTTATATTGTATTTCGAATTATAGTGGCAGCCCTCATCCCTTCAATTTTGAATAAAAAGATACTTAGTGGGTGGAAGCATTCGATTTCACAGCTAGACTAATCCCACTCCTAATTCATCACCAGTTTTCATACATCAACGTATATATATAGCGGGGGAACCAATTTTTGCATGCGCGGTTCCAGAATTTTTTTACCCAGGGCAGTCCAAGGGATAATTTTGTTTGCCGGGGGAGGGTGGTCCGAGGCCTCTATTTGGTAATTTTACAATTTGAATTCAATAATTTTGAATTTTCAAAGGGAAGAGGGTCCAGACTCCTTGCATGGCCGGTCCTAGATAGGCGCATGTTTTGTACAGGACAACGATAATGTAATTTTGCTTTAATCAGGGCTTTTCCCACAAAAAATAAAATGACTTAACAGAATTTTAAAAATTATAGTTTTAGAGGTCAATTATAATTACATTATGAAAATTTTGCAGTTCATATTGCTTTAAATTTTAAATTATATATACATATAATTTTATTTTGTTTCATCAATATATCTACTAGTATATATTTATATAAGATATTGAAATGATATATCATAACTTCAATTTGAATATATTTGGTTTCTTTAAATCTATAGATTAAAGGATAATCTTTAAACAAAGATGACATAAGATGAGGTTGTAAAAGTATTATTTCATGAAAAACTCGTACGTTAATTAAATCCGTGTGCTAAATATTTTTTTTAATTTTGAATAATGTCCATCTAAGACGTACTTTGTGATTATTATCATAATCTATGAATTAAAATGTAGCTGGTTATGACAAATCAGTGTGAAGTAAACTAACCTTTGCTGGTTTAATTAAAAAGTATTGGAAATCGTCACATTTGTGGAGTATTGCCACTTGGTCGTAATCAAACCGAATCCAAATACACGGTGTCGTTCACTATGATTATGAATTTATTTTATCGCTTATCGCATTAAATGCACAGGTGCTTGGGGACGGGAACCGCCCCCCCCCCCCCCCCCCAATATTCACCCCCGCATTCCCGAGTTATTTTTTCATCATTTATCTTTTAAACCACTGTGTCTCTTTTTATACCAGTGGTATATATTTTTTTTTATACATAGCTTGTTTCGCGTTAATTGTGAATTTTTTTTTTTAGTGTAGCATACATCAACATATAATTAAAAAAATAAATGATGAAAAAATAACTCAGGAGTGTGGGGGTAAATATTGTGAGGAGGGGGGGGGGGCCGTCCCCAAACACGCATAGCACCACAGGGGCGTGTGTAGAAAAAAAAACATCGTTAAAAAAGTGGGTACCTCGGAGGAAAAATAACCTCCGAGGTACCCACTTTTTTAACGATGTTTTTTTTTTTTCTACACAAGCCCCTGTGTATAGCACCTGTGATTAAATGAACCTTTCGTTTTTTGACAAAAAAAATGCTCTGCCAACCCATGCTCTTCGGGCCTGGGTTTTTGAATAAGTATATGCCAGTCTTTAATTGGATCTTTATAGATATTTATTAGCAAAATGTGCATTTTAAAGGTACTGTAACATTCACATTTACGTATGTAGTGCTTCCGGGTTAGTTAAATTTATAGTTTGGGGAATTTTCAGTATTGTCAAAACAGTTGTACATGTGGAGCGATGTTTCACTTGATTCCTATCCTCAACAGATCGGTGACAGAGAGGATCACTGTGACATTAATCAACTCGATATGGGGGCTCTTTGAAAGCTTAATCCTGCATCAAATTGGTAAGTTTATGATATTTTTAAGCATTTAAAAGTCATGTATATATAGATCTATCTGTCAATAGGTCATCATTTTGGGGACTTAGAGGGAGTTAAAAATCCTTTCTGAGACCCACACAAGTTTTATATTAATAAAGACCGATTTCTAGACTTGATTCTACCCTGTTTTTTGCACTGTACATTTCTATATTCTTGACAGTTTAGTATGTAATTGGAATTAAAACTAAGTATAATAACGTTATTGTCATGCGTTGTCTTAAGACCAGATCTGGAAAGGATAAATCTAGTTGATAGAGAGTGATGTTTTAACTGGAAATGTGGTTTTAAAATGTTTATTTTTCTATAATTATGTTTATCCAATTGCACTTTTCTGTGTCTATAAAATTTTACTTGCACTTTTCTATGTCTATACCACACATTATGCATTTACAGTACCTATCAGATCCAACCTAACAGAATTAAAGCAGACCCCAACCAAACCCCAGGGTCTGCTTTCTGTGTCCACTCAGGGTCTGCTTGGGGTCTGCTATGGCGGACCAAGAGCTGACCCCAAGCAGACCCCAGGCTGACCCAGAGCAGATCCAGAGAGGACTTAGAAAGCAGACGTACCCCATTTTCAGGAGCAGACCCTTAAATCACCAATGAAAAATGACTAAAAGTCTCTATATATACATGTGTACTGGTATTTGGAATATAAAAGAGGTGGGCTTTCAGGTTGTTAGAAAAAAGTCGGGTCTGCTTCACACTTTAGTGGGTAAAGCAGTCCCCAAGAGCTGACCCCAAGTAAACCCATATAGCAGTCCCCGTCTCCCCGAGCAGCCCAAGAGTAGACGCAAATTTTTAAAAAGCAGACCCCGACCAGACCCAAAGCAGACCAGGGTCAGCTTTTTGGGTCTGCTTTGGTGTTAGGTTGTGTCTGGTCGGTACTGTAATTTAGTGAATTGTGAGGGTCAGCAAAGTTCAAGGTCATTGATGGTAGAGGTCAAATGTCTTTACTTACATGGGGCCTTATCTGTGACAAATTGTTTCACAAACATCAATTGTGTAATTTATTTTAATTTTTCTCAAAACTTACTTGTATCTAAGCTCCACACAGATCAAGATATGCTTTAAATTAAAATACAAAAATATAGATGAAATGTAGTACAAATAATCTCCTATATGGTATAAGATTTAAATATCCAAGTAGTTGTGTGTTCTCTTTACATAAAACTTAATAGGGAGGGGACATGCAGTACTAAAAACAGTCACATTATATGGATACAAATAATTAACCACCACAAATCATTTGAGATCTTATATATCTGTATTTTTTTATTTTTGATAAAGAAATTTTCTTTCTCTTAAACACAGATGATAATTTTTTAATATTTTAATTTGCTTTGACTGCAGAAAATTGAAATCTTGAAGAGTTGGAAGAAACATGGACCTTTTGAGGCTTGGTAAGGTTTAAATCCTTATACATATCTTAGGAGCATTTGCACATGCAGTGTACAAAACATTATAATTAAAGGTGATTTGTTTTACTTTTAGAACTGGTTAGATAAATTACAGTATGTTAATTAAGTACTCTCTGCCATTTCTTGAAAGAACTACTGGTATATATAAATGTATTAGATGATTTTGAAATACAATTTGTATAAGCATTATAACAAGGATCTCTCCTTACATCACAGTTTTAGCATATCTGCATGTAAACTGTCATACAATAACTAATTAAGTAAAAAAACTAGACCAGCATGGTTTAGCTATGGGTCAGCTTCCTGTAGTAGAATACTGGACACAAAATTCCATGGCTTGCAACGATTGAAATGGACAATCTATGGAAATCTTTGAGATTGAGTTGATTCTTTAAACCAACTTTTATTTGTGTCAATCTTATTTCATAATTTACCAACAATAACTGGTTTCACAAGAATATATATATTTCTCATGGCTAATTTAAGCTGTTTTTGGGAAAAAGAATATACTACATACAAGAGACATTAAATAGCTGGTTTTAACAAGAAATGTTCACAACAAATCTACAGAAGTTCTTAAAATTTTCATACATGCAATTATAGAAGTAATACTTTACAGTACACATACTATTTTGTAAATTTGGTTTCTCATTCAGCAAGCACTTTTTGCTTACTAATTTTGAGCTGCGGAGATGTTGAGAGAAACCCTGGACCTCCCCCTGAATCGGCTCCTAGATCAGAAGTGTTACGTCGATTTATGCGATGCATACAGTCTGACCTCGTGAGGCACATATACAGGGCCAAAAAACAAGACCTTCCAACACGCCTGTATGAAAGAGATCCGCCAGGTTGGAATAAATTTGATAAAGATACTAAATTTGAAAATATTTGCAACATACAGAAAGGCGGCAGTCAAACATTTGATAAGCTAGTTAAACTATTTAAGAAGGAGGTGAAACATATTCCCAAGGATATATTCGATGTTATTGTTTGCTATGAGAAGCTGAGAGATTCCGATGAGACAAAAACTTGCAAGGTCGCCCTAGAAAACTATATTTCTCAAAATAAGTCAATGAAGAATAAACAAGCAGTGTTTGATAATCTTGATGATAATCTCTTGATTGGGGTTTTACAAAAGGCAGCAGAAAAGGCTAAGCAAGGGATCATAGGATCAACGGATGATGGAGTTAACAACATCATTGTTGCCATCGAACAAGTTTTAGATGCTTTGGAACATAACACAAATCAAACGGTACTATATGTTGTTTTGTAATTTGTTTAATCAGTTGCACTAAAGAATCATTTAATAAAGTAATGGTTTATTTATTGGCTGGCTGAATGATTTAATATTCTGCTTCAGGTAGAGAAATCCAAATCTGTAGGGAAAAAAAGGCAAGCAACTGAGACAGTTACCAAGGTATTTATATTTGATTGGTTAATAATAATGGAATAAAATTAAGTGAATGTGCCCACTTATAAGGAAGAATTTTCTGCTGTTTTTTCTTTGCTAAGCTCTGAGACTGATCCACAATTACCATAATTTACTTACTTTACTCATTTTTTACTTACTTTAAATAACGTTAGATAATTGAAAAGAGCAAATGCAAGATCGATTCAAAGAAAGGTGGAAAAGTAAACAGTACATGTAATTTAAAAATGCTTTCTTCCGTATGAAGAAAGGATTAATTGCAGAAAAACTTAATTCATATGGCCCGTTATGCATTTTCTTAGCTGCAGGTCTGTAGCTCCCGGTCTGAAAAAATTCGGATGGACGACCTGGGAGCTACAGGGCCACCCATTGAAAAAATTGTATATTTATTGCGCAGAAAAATTTGCGCTAGTTTTCGACTAATTAACCTTATTTATACGCAAATTCTGTGAAAAAAATTAGTACCATTATATTCTTCATGCAATTTACTACTGATATCGTCTCTTCACTTGCCTCAGACTTTCTCCGAAACATACTACCGACCTCGAAAAATCAAGTATGTTGAATTTTCATCGAGATCGAGAGTCGCCATTTTTACATGTAAACAAAGTGGACCACATGAATTTACAGGACTGGTGATGGTGTTGAAAAGACTATCCGAGGCAAGTGAAGAGACGATATCATTAGTAAATTGCATGAAGAATTTAATGGTACTAATTGTTTTCACAGAATTTGCGTATAAATAAGGTTAATTAGTCGAAAACTAGCGCAAATTTTTCTGCGCAATAAATATACAATTTTTTCAATGGGTGGCCCTGTAGCTCCCAGGTCGTCCATCCGAATTTTTTCAGGCCGGGAGCTACAGACCTGCAGCTATGCTAGCAAGCTTTGTTCACATCTTAAAACAGCAAAGAATTAAGCTTTTATTTCAGTGCCGTACTGGCGTAATTTGAAGAAACTATAATAATCTTTATCGCTGTTTGTCAGTCGTTCTGTCCCACTTCATTTTCCAGACTTTTTTTTTGTTATGGTTTAATTGGCAAATTGATTTCAAACTTCCTCTGTTGCTGTAGCTTCATAATGATCAAACTACAGATGAAGTGTGACTTTCATTAATCAACAGGTATTAACGTAAGTGACTCTTTTATACTATCGGGTTAGTGTTACATCTTCGCTGATGAAAAATTTTGACTGACTCTTGTCCAGTCAGATCGTAGTAGGCGAAGTTAAGACATTCACCGGTCCTGACTTGAATGAGAGAGAGAAGAGAGAGATAGAGTTGGTTGAGGAAATAAATGTATAGATACGATTCAAACATGTAAATACGGTGTTCAGGAAATCAAAATATAAACAACATTTGTCAGTAAATGTATAAATATATGCATGCATGTACCTATGTAAATAAATACTAAACAGTTTTCCTATTAATTTTAACATGCAGAATAATTGTTAAGATGGCAGTATTTCTTTGATGCCGGCAGAGCAACCTGGCCGTACTGGCTGGGTGTCTCTGATGCCGGCGAAGCGACGGGCGCCTGGATTTAGCGAGCTGCTGACGAAAACAAGACTGTCACCAAGTGGGAAAATCGACGGTTTAAAAAATACCAGAGATTTTTATTGAATAACTTAATTAATTTAACATCTGTTGGTAAAAAGTAGCGAAAATCAAACTTGATAAGCAGATAATTGCCGTGTTGAATGGAATGGTACAGTAGGATCTGCATGATAAATTCCTGTCTTCCCTTTAACTGGAACACTGAGGGTGTTACAGCATACATGTAGCTTGTATCGTCAGGGGCGTAGCTAAGGTTTGTTTATCGTGGGAGCAAGGGGGTTTGGGGCCGCCTTGGGGATCGCAGTAATGGGCGAAGCCCCCGGAAGCTGGCGAGTTTTCAGCATTTGAGACCTTAATTTTGAGTATCCAGAAAAAGGAGTTTCATCAAAATAACCCCAGTTTGCTTACTTCATCATCATCATAAAATTAACGATAAAGAAGAAAAAGTAGTGCCTGATTTATGATGAGATGAATTTAATTTTTATCTAATAAGTCTTGTGCTTTCTCTCCTACTGGTCTATGACATTTTTGTCTACAAAAATACTCTTATAATACAAAAAATAACTATCTATTTTAAACTTTAAAGCTGACATGAATTCATAAATACGCATTATTTCCCTTTTATCTCTGACTACCGCCATATTAGTTTTGGATTTCTATTGTTGCACTCATCGCTTCACACCCCCTATATAAGGCCGAGAGCACTATTCATGCTTCACGGCATTCAGGTATTTCATTCACCCAAACACGTTACATTTGAAGGAAAGATTTATAGAAATGCGTTTTAACAAGAATTTGACAACCACTGCATTGGTGGAGAATATCCAATGAAAGACGAAGCAAAACAGACTGAAATCCAGGCACACATATTTCAAAAACCCTCGATCATTGTAGAACGTTTTCTTGTGTCGAACTGTTATAATATCGCACATGCGCAAACCACACACTGTAGCAGATCGTGCAGTGACAGCATGGACTTTTGAAAACGGGGTGTTTTGTAGAAACTTATAGTGCGATCAGAAATATGGTGCAGCTAGGTGTTGCATAACCATTCCGTCATTAAAAAAAAGAAAAGAAAAACACACATTCATACGCAATAAATAATTAAAAGAGATTGTGTGATAACTAACGAACAATAATCATGAATTTCAAAGTACATGTATTATTATAATAATATAAGCAGTATTCATTAGTGAAAACCTGACAGGTATTTTCGTGAAAAAGACTGAGGAGGCAGCTAGCGTAGGAATATGGATACTTCACATTTACATTTCTTGGGGAAATGTGATTTCAAAAAATATTGTTATGGTAATTTTGTTTTCTTCCACGTATAAAATATACATCGATATTCTAAACATTTGTTGTAATGTTGTATCTGCTGATCATGAATGGAACTATATTTTTTTAGCGCAATTGTGTAAAGAGTACCTGACTACAGTAATATATCTTGAATAGATAGTAAGCACTGATCGAATATATTGAAAATTGACTCTCACCAAGTGGGAAAATCAACGGTTTTTTGAAACAAGCTCTATAAATAATCAGGTTAGTGCTACGCCGGTGTGTTGTCTTATCCAAATGGACCCAAATGGTAAAATCTATGATATGTTCAATTATTTAAAACAATAAGATGCTTTCTTTGGTGATTCATGCGGGATATGAAGGTGGCGACATTGCAGAAAAATTACATAACCCGCGTTAGCGGGTTATGTAAATTTTTTCTGCAATGATCGCTACCTTCATAACCCGCATGAATCATCAAAGAAAGCATTTTATTGTTTATATTTACATCTTTCTTTTAACTAATTAATAAATTGATCATAAAAAGTAAGTAAAATTCACTAAATTACTGTTAATGTACGTAAGTACGTTAGCTAAAAGAAACAGCCAAATCGTCTTCTCTGAGACTTTGAGTCTGACATCATCATGATTATTTCGTGCAGTCCGTGATTTTTCTTAGGTCGCTGTAGGTTTCGACCAATCGATAAACACGCCGTGTCGATTTCAGTCCTGTCAGTTTCCTGTTAGTTTCAGCCGCTGTAGATTTCGACCAGTCGATAAACGGGGCGTGTAGATTTCAGTCTGGCTGTTTCTATAGAGCTATGAATTAACTATGAGTTTCTGTAAGAAATAGAGGGAATCATACTTGGTAGATGTAAATATTTAAACAATAAAATGCTTTCTTTGATGATACATTCGGAATATGAAGGTGGCGACATTGCAGAAAAATTACATAACCCGCGTTAGCGGGTTACGTAAAATTTTTTCTGCAATGATCGCTACCTTCATAACCCGCATGAATCATCAAAGAAAGCATTTTATTGTTTATATTAACATCTTTCTTTTAACTAATTAATTAATTGATTATAAAAAGTAAGTAAAATTCACTAAATTACTGTTTACGTACATAAGTACGTTAGCTAAAAGAAACAGCCAAATCGTCTCCTGTGAGACTTTGAGTCTGACACCATCATGATTATTTCGTGCA
>WFKH01010211.1:29803943-29861443 GCA_016163765.1 Magallana hongkongensis
AGCTTTTCTGATCACTTTTTGTCTGGCGTCCGTCTGTCCGTCTGTCCATCCGTCTGTCCGTCTGTCTGTCTGTCTGTAAACTTTTTACATTTTCAACTTCTTCTCCAGAACCACTGGGCCAATTTCAACCAAACTTATCACAAAGCATCCTTAGGTGAAGGGGATTCAAGTTTGTTCAAATGAAGGGCTACGCCCTCTTTCAAGGGGAGATAATTAAAAAACATTGAAAATTTGTTGGTATTTTTCAAAAATCTTCTCCTCAAAAACCATTCGGCCTGAAAAGCTAAAACTTGTGTGGAAGCATCCTCAGGTAGTGTAGATTCAAGTTTGTTCAAATCATGGTCCCCGGGGGTAGGGTGGGGCCACAATGGGGGGGGGGGGGTCGAATTTTTACATAGGAATATATAGAGAAAAACTTTTAAAAATCTTCTTCTCAGAAACCAATCAGCCAGAAAAGCTAGATTACCTACTTGTGTGGAATTATCTTCAGATAGGGTAGATTAAAGTTTGTTCAAATCATGATCCCTAGTGGTAGGATGGGGCCACAATGTGGGTTAAAATTTTTACATAGGAATATATATAGAGAAAAATCTTTTAAAATCTTTTTCTCAGAAACAGATCAACCAAAAAAGCTGAAATTTGTGTGAAAGCATCCTTGGTTAGGGTAGATTCTAGTTTGGTAAAATCATGATCCCTGGGTGTAGGGTGGGGCCACAGTGGGGGTCAAATTTTCACATCAGAATATATAGAGGAAAGTCTTTAAAAATCTTCTTCTCAGAAACCGATCGGGTCAGAAAAGCTGTAACTTGTGTGGAAGCATCCTCAGGTACAGAAGATTCAAGTTTGTTCAAATCATGATCTCCAGGGGGGAGGGTGGGGCCACAAGGGGGGGGGGGGGTTCAAACTTTTGCATAGGAATATATAGGGAAAAATCTTTAAAAATCATCTTCTAAAACACAATTTGCCTAGAAAAGCTGTAACTTTAGTCAGTTTAGATAGTATAGATTAAAATTTGTCAAAATCATAATCTTCAGGAGTAGGGTTGGGCCACATTTGGGGGGGGGGTCCAATTTTACAAAGGAAAATATTTAAATTATCCACAAAAACTTTAATGTTATTATATATGGTTTTACTTATATGCAAGCATTTTGGCATATTGTTGATTCTTTAAAATTGTTTGGACTTTGGCCCCTGGACAATTCTTGGGCCTCACAAGGGGTTCAAAGTTTGATGTAGGTTTATAATCTATATATAAATAGTTGTTTTAGTCTGATTCTCGAGAACTGCATTGCTTAATATGTAATATGACTGTAAAATCATCCTGTTTATACAAAGGGGGTCAATGATAAACATAAGAATATGCAGGGGAAATTTTTTTTATACAGGATCTATTATTCGACATTGTTTAAATATTTTGTTTATGACTCCATAAAGCTGCATGATTTTATTGTGTCTATTGTTGCTCAGGTGAGCGATGTGGCCCATGGGCCTCTTGTTATTGAATTGTAAAGCAGCAGGAGATTTCCTTGTGAAATGATAAATATACTAAGCTTAGCTATTTATTTTTATAATTTTAATGAAAGAGAATCTCAAACAAAGGAGCCATAGCTATAGTCAGTCAAGAATTGGGTGTTCAGGACCTGCAGCAATTGGAACCTTTTGCAAATATTGTAAGTTTAATGTTATTACTCATGGTAATACCGGTAGCTTTTTGGGTATAGTACAATTACATCTTATATTAAGGTATCCGATCCAAAGTAGGACCAAATTTTCTAACCTTAAATATCCATCATAATAATTAATACTCTGATATTAATTCCAAGCATTTTAGAGTAGAAAAGGATTTACCAAGAGACTTTTTCAAAAATGTTATTACCTAAGCAGTAATTAATTAATGAAGATCGCATTTAGGTGTATGGGGACAAGCAAATTTTTGAAAATGAAAAAGTAAATACTAAGAATATCAGTTAATGCCTTGGTGGAAAGAGGTATTTAATCATTAGGAAAAGAAAAACGATTGAAAACAAATTTTAATACATGTACTGGATAGATTTTTTAGAATTTAATTATTTTTAGATTAAAAGCAAAGGGGGCAACTCTTCAAGAACAGGAAAGGTTGTATATTATGACACATTCCGCTCTTACATACTGATACTTAAACATGAAAATTATGTCTAAGTATACTGAGTATTAAGCCCAAATATATCCGTTATGCATCCATTCATTGAATCTAGTGCTATTATGGAACGGATACCTTATTATTTGTATTACTAGGCTTGTTTTTGAACAGCATACTGTAGATTCCTTATTTTACGCGAGTACTTAATTCGTTTTACATCAAATCGCGAGAATGTAAAATTGCAAAAGCCAAATTGTTATTATAGTTTCATATAGTTTATATCTGTCTGAAAATGAAAGTGATATTTTATAATCCGCGAGATGTGCTTCTCAGGATTTTACACGGATATTAATTCCACGTGTTTAATTAGGAATCTACTGTACAGTATTTTCCTCTCAAAGTTTATTTGACTTTATCATACACTAGAGTAATCATTAATTGACTACTGTAGATTCCTTATTTTACGCGAGTACTTAATTCTGCGATTGAACGGTTTTGCATCAAATCGCGAGAATATAAAATCGCGAACGCCGAATTTTTATCATAATTCCAAATAGTTTACATCTGTCCGAAAAATTAAAGCGAGATTTTAAAATCCGCGAGATGTGCTTCTCGCGATTTTACGCGGATATTAATTCCTCGCGTTTAATTAGGAATTTACAGTATTTGATTCCTTTATAGAGTTACATGTATATTCAGATGCCCGCTTAAGGCCTTTAGGCCTTTTGTTTTTCTATAGCTTCCACAATTAACTACAGGTATTCTCACCCCATGGACATAAAAGCAAATGCTCATGCATGTTCAATTCAATATAATCCAGTATTATTTATCTGATGACAGAATAGGTACATTTCAGTTAAATATAATTGTTTATGAAGGTTGAACCAGGCAGCTCTATTGAGGACTCTCAGGGAAACCAAAGCAATATGGCCATGCTCTATGCACATAATTCAGAGCCGGGATCATTTTTAGAATGTCTGTCTAACATAGTACCAAAGACAGCACAGTACCAACAAGATTCAGTAAGGGACCAAATATTACAATTCTTTAAAAGATATTTTAAATGTATAAATAATGCTAATTGCACCTCTGGAATTATCAAAAGAAGAAGAGGTAGAATTCTGCTGTTAATTAAACAGACAGTAATTGCTTTTAATATCCATATACGTGTACATGTAATATTGGGTATCCTCCTTTTCTAATTATTTTTCAGCTTCCATCTCCTCCTTACTGTCATGGTATAATTGATGACAGTCGTATCGATAACATTCAGGTAATTGAAATTTACAGCATTTGCAAGTGTGCATCAAGTTATTATGTTATCAAATCCTTCGCATCAAAGTATATTGCTATTATTCTAATTTATAAGATTGTGTTAATTAATTCTTAATACATTAATTATACATATTATGGTAAATTAAGATAATTTTATTATGGTATCTAGGTATTTTACAAAGTTATGACAATTTGCCCAGCTGAGATATAATTTAATATGTATTAAAAAGTGGTATATAAAGGTGAAATGTTATACATTAATGTATTAGAAAATCTTTAAAACAAAATGTTCAAAATTATTTTAATATCTTAATAGTACATGTACCTATTCTCTCACACAATTTTGACTGAAATTGATTCTTTTGAAATGGAATTTATTTTTATGTCCAATGTTTGTTACGTAGTACAAGATGTTTTTATTATTAAATTAGCCCTGAACAATTGGCATTTTCATAGGTTTCTGAGACTGATACAGTTTCTAGTTTCTTAATGGACCAAAAGACTCTCAGCTCTGCAGCTGATAAATTTGGAATCAACTATAACTGGGCCTTTCCTTTTGGCAATCCCAGCCCAGAACATGTATCTGCTTTCTGCGGTGTTAATGATGCTGGTCATGGCAGTATTATTCTTCAGGTAAAAAGGTTTTTTGATGAAAGAAAAAAAATAAATTACTGATAATTACTTTTGGAATGGATGTTTATTGTCAACAATGAGTATTTTGAAAAAAAAATATTTGCTAAAAACTGATTTTTTTAAAGGATGGTATACCATCAACAGTGCTAGATGATGCAACTATACCAGAAGAACCAACAGACATTCTGAAATTATTTGATGTTTAGGGCCTATTCCAAGACTCATTTAGATCACTCTCGCTATCTGTGATAGTACATTAACCTTTATTTCAGCTATGGCGTCAAAATTAATATGACGTCATAATTGATTTCAGGTTTTTGTTATTTGGTGGGGTTTTGTAGTTTCATTGAAAAAATAACAGGACACAAGCATTTTATCAATTTCCACAAAAACGAAGTCCACAGCATATGGTTTTGAATAGGGTTTTAGAAACACCAGATTTATACACATATACCAAGATAAGTTTTTCCTGAAATCGGTGGACTTGAAAAGATTTCAAATAAGATGTTTTCGTTTACATAATAGTAGTTCAAATTAGGACTTTTGTTGCATTTTATTCTATATTTTTAAATAGTTCATTGGAAATTTTAAAAATTGAATCATGATATAAATAGTAACATTATTTAAGCAAAAATAAACCCCATAAAAGTCACATATAAAATGTACACATTTTCACGAAATAATTTACATTTCATCAACATGAAAATATGAAATCATGAACTTTGACCTTTTGTAGTTATAAAACGGGTCTGGTAAAATCATTTGAATTTCATGAGAAAAAAGACTTTAGTATTGTGAAAAATAGTATGTAACTTTAGTACGATTCCTAAAAAGTGCAAGCCGCAAACCTTACCTTAAGCTGCTATGATTTTGTACCAAAGTTGCAATTTTCAGCTGTTGACAATAATTGGAATTGGACTGCATCGATTGTGCTTTTTGTTTTGAAGGCATACATTCCAATTCATCGATGTGATTCATTGTGAGCTTTACATCTAGATGTAAGAATGCAAGTGAGAATAAATTGTAACTCATAGGAGTATAGGTAAATTTGTATGTCTGTATATACAGATATGAATATTCTTTGTTCACAGAGATTGATTCTTAACAAAATGCTTTATATGTCTATATAGAGATTAATTATGGCTAAAATCTTTCTATTTTCATGGTGGTTGTGATGCCAAATACTTGCAGAGATTTGTTCTATGCATACACTTGTGTATGCAATACTCTATACAACCAGTTATTGTTTCAAATAATATTTACCAGTAGCTAAAGGCTCAAGTGAGCTTTTCTGATCAAAATTTGAAAGTCTTTGAAACTCAAGATATATACTCTACTAAGTTTTCTAGATATTTTATATTTGATACTCTAAAGACAGTCTAAAGCTTTTGTTGGCTATTGTTGCTCCGGTGAATGATGTGGCCCCTGGGCCTTACGTTAGGATATGTGTTGACTTAATTTATGTACATTTAAGGGAAGACTTTGAAACAATTTTTTAAAATTATATAAACCATATTAGTCTGTGGATCATATTGTAGAACAATATGTCATGTTTTAAACAATGTTATTATGTTCTTATTATGTTCTTTCATATTTAAATATGATACTAATTCCCCAAAATAGCATTGTCTAACTTTGTTGGAACTATGCAATGGTACACACTTTGAAGGGTACCAGACTTAAAAACCAAATGAAAACATACCCAGGTACTTATATTTAAGTTGGGTATGGTTTTTTTCCCAACTAACATAATGAATGTTGAGCAATCTCATGCAGGACACATTCATTGAAGTGGAATATAAAGATGATGTGACAGTTATGGCAGTACTTTTATATGTGACAGTTATGAAAGTACTTTTTATATGTGACAGTTATAGCAGTGCTATTTTATATGAGTTGATGAATTTTTGATGTACATCTACATGTATTTAATTTATTATTGAAAGTATATTGAATGGGAACTGTTATTGTTGGTTCCATTGTTTTAAATGAGAATGAAATTAAAATTTAACTTCTGCAGAAAATGTTTGTTGTTTCTTAAAACAGCAAATATACATTCTTATCAGGTAAAATGAATTATCTTGGATCAAAAAAGAGAAAAGTTGGTAATGTTCTTAGATTCTCAAATCCTAATATAATTATATCAAAGTATTGATATTATCCTGAAGATTGTATCAGTTTATTCTGAAAATAGCTGTCAGATATAGTCCATATTATGTTGTTTTAAAAACATAGTAGATGTACATAGTATTTGCTTGATTGAAAAGAAAAAAGCACAGAAATATTCTATAATACAAAAATTCAAATCATAATTTAATATGCACTTCTATGTAAACACAATTGAGAGCATTATGTACAAATTATTTGAAAGCACTAAATAAAAATGTGAATATTGACAAAAGGAAGTTATAAATAAAACTATCTGTCCAAGGATTCACTTCAATTCACCCAACATTTATTCAGTCAAACAACAACAGTTACAATAAAAAACCTATATCATTACATAATGCATATAAACTCCCCTTTTACCGAGTTTCTGACAGATTATAAGACTGTCTAGCAGGAAGCTTAAAAAGTCCACAGCATTATGGGTAAGGATTGTGCAGGGAGGCAGCGATAAGCCTGGATATAACAAATGACCTTGAGATCACAGTGGCATGTTGGCATGTTTCTTCCATGGATTGCCCAGTTTTTTACTGGCCAACATGTCTAGATCCATGCAGATCTGTTTTCTGGTGGCCCGGGGTTCGATTATATCGTCCACAAAACCTACAGAGGGAAAAAGTATTGAGTCTATGGAAGACTGAAAACTTAAAACATATAAATTCTGCAAACCTGATGCAAAGAAGTATTAAAAATTCAGAAGGATTCGATTATAACTTCTGACTCTTTATTCCCCTGAAAAATGACAAGTTTCATTGTCACTGATAACTGACAATAATGCCCAATTATCTGATGAAATTTGTTAATAACTTAATGAAGGTAACTAAATATCAACAGTTTTCGAGTGTCTTCAAAAGCCATTTATTTTATACCTCTTTTTGATGCAGGGAAAGGATTGGCAAACTTCTCGATGTACTCTGCCTCATTCTTTGCCTGGTCTTTACCACGGAATATAATGGACACAGCCCCCTATGACAATAATCAACAATCAATCAATTTCATAAACTTTAAATAATAACTTATTAATGGTACAACATTTAAATTCTTGGAATAGACTTAAAAAATAAGATGTACAAGATTATCTACCTAAAACACGTGGTAAAGAATTCAGAGCCAGTGAATTGAAAAAATGTGTTTAAATGCATTATCTCAAGACAATTACCATCATGATACTTTGCCAAAGACTCTTAAAAAATATTTATAATGGAGAGCATTTAATACAGATATGGTGACCCCTGACCTTTGCTCCCATGACAGCGACCTCTGCTGTAGGCCAAGCATAGTTTGTATCTCCTCTCAGGTGTTTAGAACTCATCACATCATAGGCCCCACCGTATGCCTGGAATAAAGGGAGAAACATGGAATTAAAGGAAGAAACATAACTAGAACACAGGTCAAACCTCAGTACATGTATTTGATATGCCAATACAATTTTGTAAGTACAACGCATGATATTTGATAATTATACAGTTTTGACTATAAATCTGTGAATTGGTAACACATGGTTCTGTAATTATACGTAAACAAGATACCGTATTGTACACTATGATGTGGGCTTTCTCTGTACAAATCTTATCTTACCAGTGTGACACAGTAACTCATATTATGATGCTTTTGTGTCCTGTATTTCACCATAGGAATGAAGTTGGGTATTTATCTTTATGAGATATGGCTTTTGTTTTGAGTACATGCAGTTATTCACTATAAAGGGAGATTACTACAGTATTATTTTTTGAAATGCTTTTTTCAACTAAATGACAGATATCAGTTATAAATATAAGTTACTTTAGCTAACCTTACGCGTGATGACTGTGATTTTAGGTACAGTAGCTTCAGCATATGCAAACAGAAGCTTGGCTCCATGTCGAATAATTCCTCCATACTCCTGGTTAGTGCCTACAAGAATCAAGCAGATGCTTGCTAACATCAAGGTTTATCAAGCTTCATTTTTAATTTTTCCACACACCAATTCATTGGAGGAGGTTATAATTTGTAAATTAACCTTTGACACAAGATCTTTCCACAAGATAATTTTACTAACAAACATCATGGACTACCGATATATAGCTTCATTCTTAGTTTTTTTACACACAAATTCATTGAACTAGGTTGTAATTTGTAAACCATTAATACAAGACCTTTCCACATGACAAGAGATTTTCTCAATCAAAGGATTGTTAAAATTGATTTTTATTTTTTTAATAAATATGGATTTACCTGGTAAAAATCCTGGCACATCTACGAAAGTAACAATGGGGATATTGAAAGCATCACAGAACCGGACAAAGCGAGCCCCCTTCACGGAAGCATTGATATCCAGACAGCCTGATGGAATACAAGAAGTTTTTATGGTAATACAAAGTCACAGCTATTAATTCCTTTACCAAAATTCTAGGACTTCATTCTGCGGTTGTAAAATAACTTTCTTCACTGTACCTAAAACATTCTTTTCATCTATATTTCCAAAATAACAACCAAATTTGAATTTTTTTCTCAAAGATATTATATTATCCTGTATGTATATAATTCTCCAAAGGATTGAACAATTGCGTGAATCAATGTTGAATTCAGCGACCAATCACCTGCTGCCACTTTGGGTTGATTTCCCACCATGCCCACTGTTCTGCCGTTCATTCGAGCGAATCCCACCACGATATTCTTGGCATACATTGGCATGATTTCAAAGAATTCAGAATCATCAGCAACCTGAAATAAATTTCAAAATAAATGTAAATCAAGTACTTGTACAATTTTATAAAGTCATTTCTGATCAATGTACAGTCTGTACATACCAGTAATATACTGTATATCTGGTAATTTTTGCGATGATCTAACTTTCGCTTTTTTCGCGATCACGTTTACATCACAAAATATTCAATACGCAGAAATTATAACCTGTATTGTTTGCTAAAAGAAACTTTATAAATCACTAAAAATGATGCAAATTTAAAAAGTCACAGATTTTCCCCATTTTCACAAATTTTGTGATACGCGAAAATAACCGGATATACGGTAACTGAGGAAAGATGTAATCAATGCATAAAAAAGTAATACATACAAATATAAAGGTAATTTATAAACAATTTGATTTCCACATCTAATCTGCATTTTACATTTTACACCTATCTTTTGATCAACACCTTGACTGTCCTAGAGTTTTTTCATGATTATAAATCATGCATTACAGTTCTACTGCAGTAAATATTTTGATATCTTGATTACTGTTTAATTGTAATTCACTGATTATAGTTGTTTGGTAATACACTGATTACATTTCTTTTGTAATACATGTACATACACCACTGATGACTGCCTTTATGTCATAAGCTGCTGTTGTTTCAAGGGGAACAACTGTGTCTAGACCTGCCACTTCTCTATCCCTGCAAGAAAACAAGTATTATTGTGTATCTTCACTTTATAATTATAATCAACGACATATTTCAGTTGTTCATAACCAAAAATCATGGCATGCACTTTATTCTGTGACGTGTAGATGGTTTACTGTATGACAATACATGGCTATGTAGGCACAGACAATTTCGACTTAAACATTGGTGTATTCTAATGCATGAAACATGAAAACTTCATTCCAGACAGTTCAGTGACAAAAAACACTGAGAGAATCAAACATTAGACAACAAAACTTTGCAAATTGTAAACTCCCCTTATTTATAGTTACTTCTATTCAGCTCCCAAACAATTGCAAGTAAACACATAACTATATATTCTTGCTGCCAGTATATACAAGTGATTAACAGTGCATATTCCTGCAGAGCACAGCATAAAACGAGCTTATACAATCATGTCAAATATCAAACACAGCCTAAAACTAACTGATTAACATACACTGTTAAGATCAGTAATGATACATATTACATAACTATTAGATGGGTGAAGTTCCCTTACCAGGGGTCACTGCACTGTCTGATGGGGGAGGGGTCCTCATTACTGAGGGGGAGGAAGTTGAAGAAATCCCTGACCTGGAGGAGGGCCTCCACATCGTTCTCAAACGCCTTGTGAGCCACACCTGTACAGGTGAAAAGGTGTTGAAAATATTATTGCTATTTATCATATTGGCTGATTTACATCAAACTTAGCAAAAAAATATGATAGGAGTATTGGCGCTTAAATTTCTGGCAATATTTGTTTATCTGCCTCCAAATTACCGTTACCAAGTATTTTATCATACAGTAAGTTTCATTACACTCAATTAGCTCATTACTTTCTCAGACTGATTACTTAAAATATATGCATAGATTAATTTGATAAAACTTCTAATCATCTCTATATTTGTGCCATGATGTTTAATTTCCATTCTGTTCTTTTACCCATATATAATAATTTTTTTCCATATTTTTATCATGTCAACAAAGTCAAATGCAAGTTCAACATCTACCAGAAGTTGCTGTGTGAGTTTTGGCTCCGCCCAGTTCTTCTTGAGTTACAGTTTCTCCAGTAACAGACTGTGGAAAAATAACAAAATCTAGATAAAAGTTAGATCAAAATAATACCAGTAAAATCCATATACTGGCCGGTAAATATGCTTTTTACTTGGAATTCTAATAAACAACTGAATAGGTTGGGAGTCTGGACCAATCACCCAAATGGGTTGTATAATAGCCCATTTGGAATATAACATACCGATCAGCTAGGTTATAAAATCATATTACAGAAATTAGAATTTTTTTCATTTTACAAATATATTGTATATCTGCATAAAAACACATAAAATGTATAAACAATTTACTTTTGGTAAGCGAGTTTTTCTGTTACTCTACTGCTTGAGAAATTGATCCCTTAGGAAAGATCCAAAACTTCCTTGAAATCTAACTTATACACTGTACGTAGGTTTATAACTTGCAACTAAAAGTTGTTGTATTTAATGTATATTTATGCAGATTTATAACAAAAATTACTCAACATTTTTTCCCATTATACATTGTAAATTTCAGTGGCAAAAATCAATATTGCCAAAAACCTCATTTGAATGGAATTAATTATACTTTTTTTACAAGACCTCTTTTACCTCTGAGAGAATGTTAAGTTTATGGAGAGATACAGTTAGAGTAAAAGCATGTCTACATGTTTCACAAAATCAGTATTATTTCTTCTCATTTAATTCATATTGTCCAAGTACTGCGGTGATTAAAACTTCCACCTAAAATTAAGTGGCATTGATGCACTGATTTGACTAGATCAAAGATTTAATCTGTCCTATTTACATGCTTGATCACCAGAGACTCAGCTATCTACAACAGCTGGCTGGTTAATCTAGCTTTAATCTGGTGATATAATAAGTATATCTATCTGTAAATCCATGTCTTTTACTGGGATAAACACCAGCGCTCTGTATATATCAGTGTGTCTTAGCATATATCAGTGTGCCTGGGCGTAACAATTTTTTATATCTCCGATTGCGGTTGTTACAAAGATCCAGTGAACCAAAAAGATCCTAGCTGATTGACCCAGGGGTCAGGCAGGTTTTGATATGATATTCCAAACAGTTCAGCAAATAAACAAATTCTCTCATTTCTGTGTGACCCCCATGGTGTACTCCAATGCAGGGCTCAACTCTGTTTATGTTTCCCCCTCTGTGGGGCCTCTCACTGACTCCATCAAGGGAAGATTAAAAACTTATCAGATGCTGAGAAGTTTCGACAGGCTGGGATCTATACCATGCTCCATTGTGGATTTCCTTCTGCTGCTTTCTTAACACCACTAAACTGGTAAGATAATTTTTTCCTTGTTAAAGCAGATTATTATAAATCATATCTAATATGACCTAGCAGTGCATGTCTACAGAGTTATGTTCTATGTATAGGCTCTTGGTATCATATTGCTGAATATACACACAGCACCATGGCATTAAATTTCTGAACAAAATTCTCAAGTTGTAGCTACAGTGCAGTATTGTTTGACTCATAACTTACACTTAAAAAGTCTCGGATTTCACAATGCTTTAAAAACACTGGAACAATTAGTAACGCATGCATAATATTTTTTTATGATTACAGATTTGCGCACTGGCTGCAGGAATTCACCCACTTTAAACCATGTGAGAGCGAGTTTACATTGACACTATGCAACTGTACATTACTGGTCTACTATGCAAGGAATACACAGGAAGTATATAGATTTCAGAAAAAACAATGAGCCCCTTCATGCTAAACTGACCATCGATAAACACATTGTCAAAGCAGATTTTAGTTTCAGTTAATATCAAAATAAAACCAAGGACTAATACATTGTGGATAAAACAAGTGATTTATTAATGAATTTAAAGGATAAGGCAAATTTTTATAATATGTACCACTGCTCAACACTGTTTAAATTTTCTATGGATAATTAACTAAGGAAATGAAATAAGGTCACTAAAATGAAGATTCGAGGAAGTACCCTGCGATTCACCATTCCCATGATCCTTCTTTTCTACACTGGGGTCATGCTCATAATTCAACTTGGAATTCCCAATACACAGGATCTAACAGAAGAAGTCATCGGACCACCCAATGATCCAGGGTTGGATGGAATTCTGGGACAAAAATGGATACTTCACATTCAAAATGAGGCCCCTAATTTAAAACCACTTCAAGATCATGGTAAACTTCAAGTTGAATCTCCAGTGCCAAAAAAATCGGCCTTCAAAAAACTGGCAAACTCAGTGTATGTGTACTCGGCCTATCTCGAAAATAGGCAGCCGGAAAAACCCAAAATAAAGATAATTGTGCTGAGGAAAAGCAAGGAAGAAGCTGAAATTCACTGCCATTTCAGAATCCGAGGAAGACTCTTTCGGAATGTCACAGCTTCATTCAGAGAAATGAGCGAGAATCATGGGAGACAATATGGAGGATGGATATATGAGTGTAACATTCCTATCTCAGTTCTGGCTGAACACAAAAAACACAAAACACAACTCTTCTATATGCCTCTCTCGTGCAACAGTGGACCATTGGTGAAAGTGAAAGTGGGGCCGATGTCACAACCTAAGCCTTCACGTAAACAAGATCTGGGTCTGTGTGTACCACCTTTATTTGGGGAACTTTCCATCTCAGCCACCATTCAGTTTATCGAGTTGTGGAAGATCTTAGGTGCTTCTCATTTTACGTTTTATCTCCACGATGTTTCTTCCTCAATAAGTCGCCTGTTAAACTTTTATCATTCGAGAGGGGAGGTAACTCTGTTGAATTGGCGACTTCCCGATCACATACAAAACACGGAGATCTGGTACCATGGCCAGCTACTGGCCATTCAAGACTGTCTCTACAGGAACATGTCACAGTTCCGCTACCTCAGTTTTGTGGACCTTGATGAATTCATCATTCCAACCATTAACTTCACACTTCTGGACATGATCCAAGAACTCAAATCCTACGGCATCTACAGCGAGTCTCTCAACACTGGGCTCTCATTCAAAAGTACATTTTTTGCTCCGAATCAAATTCTAGATACAGAACAATACCTGACCTATCTCCAACTTCTTGTGCGGACAGATTCTTTCAGTTCTAAGAGAACTAAACTGATAGTCCAGCCACTCAAAGTGGAAGAGATGGGAGTCCACCACGTCAGTCGACATGTGGAAAAATCCACGTCTGTTGTGAACGTAGCCATGGACATTGCCAAAATCCACCATTATCGAACGTGTGCCAAAAATTTTGATTCAGACGCACGGTGTGTTCCGGAGATCAGGGATGATACTATACTCAAATACGCAGACAAGTTGGTGGCCAGTTACAAAAATATCATCAAGAAGTCCCTACCATTATTCATGCCCAAAGACTGATCATAACTTGCATATTCAGTTGAATTTCTTATTAATATCATTTCTTTGAAAAAGCTCAAAACAAAACAACAATTAGCTTGTATGAGAGATTTATACTAGTATTCTGCAAATGCAAATGAATTTATATATTCTTGTGCCAAATATTTCTCCGAAATAAGAATGCTCATAACTCTCATATACACAATTTAATTAATGTCTAACATATGTTGCATCATAGTGATGTTTATGTTATGTAATAAAAGATTTCTGATTTTACTTGTATTGAGAAGCCTTGTTTTCAAGTACATGTATCTAAGCCACTGATATTAAGAAAAATTAAAAACAGTTTGGAGAGAAATATTGCTGAGGGGTACGATACAGATTTTACTGTATTCAGAGCAGAGAAATGCACTGGCCATAAGTCAAACTGCAGACCCAGATCATGATACATGTACACCTACACAGTCGTTCTTTTTCTATACATATCAATGGCATGTTCAAGCCTTAGTTAGACCATGAGTATACATACATAACCTATTTTGATTTTTAATAAATTAATATGTTAAAGTTGAATTATTTGTCCCTTTAAATATCTAGATGATCATGAAAGTTATATCTTTAAAAGAAAATTGATTCCTAACTTTATTCTCTATTCTTAAACAATAATTCACTTACTGCTTGACACATCACCTCTATGTATACTGCTAAATATTGATATCAGAATCAATCAGCAAGTCATTTGCATCCAGTCTATACTATAACATCTCTTTTCTGTTTTTTCTATCCAAAACCCCTTAATTTAATCAAGTTTTAGCTATGTTAAAGTTAAATCCTTCTATGATCCATAAAAATGCATAAGGCCAAAGCTTATACCCGGTTTCCGTAATGCTAAGAAGATGAGAGTCATTGACTCCCCCTGGATGGGACACCAGTCCATCGCAGGTTAACTTCCAGGCTTCCAGCTAATGCAGGTACCTAATTTCAGCTGGGTGGACTAAGACAATGTAGATAAAGTGCCTTGTCAACACACATCAAGTGACCACAGCGGGGTTTGAACCAGCGACCTTTGCGTTACTGGCCTAACGCCTATGACACTGAGCCATGTGCTCCACTTTTAATCAAGTTTATGACAATTGACTTGATACTACCAGTATATGTATGGTTAACTCACTGCCACTTTAGAATCTGTTGCAGTATAACACTACTGTTATAAGGTTCTTCTCTTTGCTATTATACCGACTTAACACGACAAGAGTCAGCTATCACTGGATGTGATGAGATATCACAACAAGCTAGTCCAATTGAATCAGTGACATACTAATGCTAAGAAAAAACCAAAACAGTTGAAATCAAGAAAGTGGTTTATCACGCTCCTTACATGTATGAATGTTTGTCAAAATATGCTATGTGCTGAATACATGTACTAAGGGCGAAACGATTATACGTGTAAACGGAGACGTTTCGATTAAATACTCTAAATTAACGCTTACAAATTGAGTAAACGTTTACACGAAGGTCATTATATATGTCTATCAGAAAAAGAAGTTGTTAATTTAAAAGAAAACACAGTCTTTCAATTGTTTTCTGTTGTAATCCATATCGGAAACATGACATTAAACAAAACATTTTTAATTCCGATTTCCGAGCAGCGAATACTAGCGATGGATTATGATTTTTTGTTATTTTTCCAAGTATATGTTCTGAAATAAAGAAATATAATACGTTTTCACCAGTCTTTGAAAAGTGTTTCAATACTACTGTCAGCAGATCGTGATATTCTTATATCGGGAT
The DNA here is from genome assembly GCA_016163765.1 of Magallana hongkongensis. Lineage (NCBI taxonomy): Eukaryota > Metazoa > Mollusca > Bivalvia > Ostreida > Ostreidae > Magallana > Magallana hongkongensis. The sequence continues at coordinate 29,819,684 of WFKH01010211.1, forward strand.
TAAATGTCCATTTTTGCGAGTTAAATTTTACATTGCTTTTTCTACATCCGGTACGAAGATAAGCAAACCATTAATGACGGTTTAGAAAGTAAATTGACTTAAATGCGCTTCATATTCTTTCTTCATAAAAACCAACAAATTAAAAGTAATAACAAATCATACTTACGGTGATTAGTGAAAGAATGGTTTATTAAATTAGTGTTTCATGAGTAAGTAGCCATAAAAATTCAACACAAAATATTCCCCCATTTAAACGGTACCGTTTCGTTCACTGCTGTTCGTTTAAATGTTTACAAAATTCAGTGAATGTTTCACCCTTAAGATGTACTATACATGTAAACATCTTACATGTAGGCAGGTTTGTCAAAATTAACTAAATGTTTAAAGTAAAGATGACAGAGTACTTATACTGTATACAGGGAAATATTCGCCCCCATTTTATTTTCGCCCCTGTTTCCAGTGGGCGAATTTAAGACTGGGCGAATTCCAATGTCTCAAATTATCTCTATCTAAACACATCTGTGTCTGGGCAAATTCAAGACGGGGTGAAACTGTTTGCTAGTGTAGAAGGGCAAAATTACATGGGGCGAAATAACCCTGTATACAGTATACAATGTATACTAAAATAAAGCATGTAAATGCCAGACTTACCTTAACTACATCAGGACCGGTGATGAACAGGTAAGAGGTGTCCTGTAAACAGACAGACAAACCAGTTACACTCAACTAAATAATTAATTGTATCACCAGCTTCATTACACAAAGATGCAAGAGTGAAATACAAGAAGGACACTCTATATACTGTAAATACTTACTTTCACCATAAAAACAAAATCTGTCAATGCAGGGGAGTACACTGCTCCGCCTGTTCAAAAATAAAACCATTATATTTGTTAATATTCATTTGATTAAAGACTGAATATTTTTTGTACTTATACAATTTTTGGTAGATCTAAGGTGTATTGTATTGATAACAAAAAATGTGTTGTTGTACATTTAATTCTCATGATGACACAATTTTACAAGTGCATTACTCACTGCAATTTGTGATTATTCAAATCTTATCAGATCTATGTATCTACACACATCATATATACATGAGTATACCATTTGATAAACTCAATTTTTTACAGCAGTGTATATCGTGTAGTGAAAACCTTACCCGCACAGGGTCCCATGATGAGAGAGATCTGTGGGATAACACCGGAAGCATTCACATTTCTCTGAAATAAACAATTATTCACATTTACAATTTACCTTTAAAAATGCTTGATAAGAGGAGTTATTATTTCAATGGCTCAGTGGATATTTTTACATAATTCGATGCCCACAGCATCCTTACCTGGAAGATGTCAGCATAGCCGGCAAGAGATTCCACTCCCTCCTGAATCCTAGCCCCGCCCGAGTCATTCAGACCAATCACAGGTGCCCCCACTAACATGGCCTGGTCCATAATCTACAAAACAACAATCAATAACAAATCTACACAATGGTTAATAACAGTGTAATGAAGTAATTTTGCCTAGTAATTTGTTGTATTGTTATAGGTTTTTTTTTATTTGGTAAGATTTACCTTGCAGATCTTCTTGGCATGAGCTCCTGACAAACTCCCTCCAAAAACAGTAAAATCCTTTTATGAAACAGAGAGCATTCATATAAATATTGTATTGGTATACCTATACAAATGTTCAACAAAATTCGGATTGAAATCTTTCTATCAAATCATTTTTTTTCTCCGTATGCATCTGTCTATCCCCATTTGTCTGTCTCTCCCCATCTCTCTCTCTCTCTTTCTCTTACCTGGGAGAACACAAAGCAGACTCTTCCATTAATTGTTCCCCTGCCTGTGACCACACTATCACCGGGATACTGAAAAAGAGGATCCAATTATATAACCTAATACATGTACGTGAAACAGATAACACTTTAATGTCAATAATCTGATTATGCTTGCATCTAAGAGTTCCTTACCTTTTCTTTTTCCATTCCAAAGTCAGTGCATTCGTGTTCCAGATACATGTCATACTCCACAAATGACCCCTGGTCCATTAGAAGCTCAATTCTTTCTCTAGCAGTCAGCTTACCCTGCAATCATAAAACAAAAATAATTTAAATTCTACAAGTATCACCATTTATCGGTATTCTCAAAACTTTCTGCCATTTAGAAAGAACTTCACCATCAGCAGACTTCCCAAGACCATGAATGTATTTATACCTAGCGCAGCGAAGCGAGGCTTAATGGTAACAGGTATATATTAGAAAATCAGTGAAAAATAGAAGTTAAATCAGGGGTACTAAGGGCTGAAAAATTTTCTTCCAGCTAATGGGCGCCACCATATTGGCCGCCATTTTGTTCGACAAAGTTAATTTAACTCATTCATTAAATGAGCAATGCTTTTCTATGTTTATTGTCCTTTAACTCTATTAAAAACTTTCCAAGTTTTCAATGGAAAGTAATTTTAATTAAATGAAAATAATTGACTATGCAAACCAAATAAATTTCAACAGGCTTTAATCAGGAGATAAGACTAGTTTCACATATGTCTTATCAAATTATTAGATGGAAAATAAGAACATTAACATCAAGGAACCGATCTTTTAGATACTGAATAAAGTATAAATAGAAAATTTATCAACTTATGAAATGGAAAAGCATTAAAAGAAGAAATAAAAAATTCTCGGAATCATGTACTTTTCTTCGAATATTTCCGAAGACACTACGTTTTACATATGAAACATGACGTCATAATGTAGACTGAGCATGCGACGTTTAGTTTAAATTTGGCTTATGGTTTGAGTAGGCAGGCGGATCCTACTGTCTGCGTATCAAGCCTTATAAATCTGTGCTCGGCCCAACGGTTACACCGTTTACATATTAATTTAAGGGGGAAAAAAAGACAAGACAAACATACAAATGTAGAAGAGCAGATTGAGAAAACTGCCATTTCATGAACGTCTCATATAGTTATCGCATGAGGTGTAACTAAGCCTTAACTCATTTACTGAGATATTTTATCCACATTTACCTACTTTTGACCTTAGGAAATAGATCAATTCTGAGCCAAAAATTCAATTTTAAGAAACATAGGAAAAAATAGTACTTAACTGGCATGATTGCACATTGGTGTACAAGGTAAAATGAAGGATCAAAGTGATGCTTTTTGTAGTTAAACATGACAATGAAGACCTAGTGCTTATAATCAATGTATCACCTTCTCATGCTGTTTGTCTATCCTCTTCTGTCCTCCCCCTAGAAGTGCGGCTTTCTTCATATTTTCGATGCGTTTTCGGACACTCAACGTATGCTGTGCACTCCCTGCGACAACACTGCACAGGGCCGTCTGCTGCCATTGTCGACCTGCCCGTAAAACTGCAGGATTTCTAAGAAGTCTAGCGGTAAACCGACCGACGGAGGCCATAACGTTGCCTGTTTATACGGGGGTGAAGGTCATTTCGAATTCAGTGCGGGCCTGCAACATGTCAGCCACCATGAAGCAACGGGTCCAGAAAAAGAGAGATCTGAAAACGGGAAAACCGACTGCGCAAGACAATAGAGGGTAATTTTTTTATTTTATAGAATATCGAACCGGAACGAAAAATTCCCAGTTGCATCACGGAGACTAGATATCTACAGTTAAATAATACGATGCATGTGATGGGGTGATGCCCGGGGAGTCTGCGGAACAAGAATTGGCACAGTTGCACACTGGATGACGTTTTTAAGATTTTGATCTATGGGCGCCTAAACCCCTTACCCACATTTCAGCAGCTCACTCTGCAATGCTGCTCAATCAATTCCTAGTACTGACTGGATATAAAATTAAAAGTCCAGCCTAAGAATCCTGCAAATCTTGTCAGAGATGCTTTGACTTACTTTTGACTTAAGCCTTTTTCACTCCCCTATGGAGCATAGGCCACGGACAATTCTTCTCAACTTCTCTGTCAGAGATGCATTTACCATGAAAACATTCAAATTTAACGAAACAAAGTATACACTAATATTCTATCAGAGATGTCTTTCACTGAAAATGCAAATTAATTTGTAGAGATTGCCCCCAGCCAATGCAACTTTTTAATGGTTAATTTTGACAAGGATTGACCATATGATTTGATTGACTGGTACCTTTTTTGTATAAAAATATTGATCATACTAAAATTTGCAATCAAAACATGATTATTTATTGATAGATTTTACAATATCAGTGTGTTGCATATGGATCAGTGTGTAGTATATGTACATATACATTTAAATTTTAACATTAGCAAGAAAGAAATATTTATGAAGCACTCCTCATAAAAATAGAATATAAATTACATGTATAATATTCATTAGACTTTTTAAGTATTATTTGTATATAATTTAAATTTATGATTTTCAGGGAGGACACCCATCTTGAGTCTCCATGGACACCAAAGGGCTACACTGCTTTCAAAATCCTTCTGTCTGCTCGTCTGTGTGCAGCAGTGTGGAACATTGTTGGAGATTGTGATGAAACTTACAACTACTGGGAGCCGGTGAGTTTAAATGGCCACATTTAAATTCTAGTGCCATTAAAATGAAGGCTGCTTCAGTAGTTGTATTCCTGTACATGTGTTACAAAAACATTATTCATCTAGTTGTTGCATCCTCACAAAGAAACATATGAGAGTTTTGAGTCCAGAGAAAATACATGTATTCCAAAATAATTCTGAATTTGGTCTTATGTTCCTCTGAAATAACCATGTGGTAGATTTGAGACTTCTTACATTGTGAATGTACTAGTCACTTGTACCCTATCCTGTATTATTGAATCATTAATAATACATAAAAATTCTAACAGTGAATTCTTCACTGATTATCAAGACTTCTCTTTCTAAGGGAATATTCTTTAATAATTCTTAATGAAACTTTCTCATTGTTTTTTGAAGTTTTTTACTTTTAAACCACCAGTTTTAATCTTAATTTTTAACCTATAATTTTGATTTTCCACATCTTCTAGTAATTACAATGTACTACAATTCTACAAATGTTTTTTTCTCTTTGTTTTTAGATGCACTACCTGATGTTTGGTAAAGGATTCCAGACGTGGGAGTATTCACCTACATATGCAATCCGCTCCTATGCTTATCTCTGGATCCACGCCTTACCAATCTCTCTTTACAAAATATTATTCAGCACCAACAAGGTAGATAACTCTCCGTTTTGGATATTACTTTATACACTATAAAGAGAACACTTTATATCTATACACACTATAGTCCATTGATAAATCTTCAAGCTCATGGAAATAAATCTCGATATTCACTAGATACCTCATAAAATCTGTAACTATTAATAGCTTGTAACATCATGATTCTGCTTGTGACTTTAATTAATGCAATAACTGTAATACACTGTACATATGAATTTGGGTTAGTAGATATGTCAGAGTCATTGTTTTAATGCTGAATTTGGTTTCATCTTCCAGATCATGCTGTTCTATATTCTACGCTGTGTTTTAGCAATTGCCTGTGCTCTGTGTGAAATTTATTTCTACAAGTAAGTATTTTAGCCATGCATCTTCTGGTAAAACCCTTGATATCTGAATCAGATAGTACTGGTTATACATTTTTGTTATGAGAATTTTGACATGGGTTAGGTACATGTATCTGTGTGAAAGTTTTAGTACTGAATCAAATTGACTTACATGTATGTATCATCAACTATTATAATTGTTGCTGTACACTCCAGTTGCTCTGACTTGCTGGGATACAAATACATGTGCTAGTACATGTAAAACTTACAATGAGAAAAGGTCACAGTTTCACAGAACCTAAATATCTCCACTGAAAGGGCAGAGGAATAAAAATAAAACATGCCTAGCAATATTCCTTGAAAATAAAATTAAAGTTCTGGAAAATCAATCAAGCAAGGGATATATTGCAGGCATATAATTTTTTTCTGAGGTACTGGGTACATACATATGAGGGTAGCATTACTGGTTGAAAGGTACATGTACAGAAAAACATGGTTATAGCGAACACGCTTATAATGAATTGACGCTTATAGCGAAGTGATTTTTATTCCCAGTGACTTTATTATGTGTTGAAAACTTGATGGAGATATCAAATTACGCAAAATCGCCTGTCCCTTGCACTTCTTTATAGGCGTGTTTTACTGTATATAGTATTAACCTCCTTTTATTTATTTGTTTTGAGGGGTGTATGTAAGCAGTTTGGAGCTAACACAGGAAGGATAACTCTGGCGGTCTTGTTGCTCAGTGCTGGGATGTTTATATCTTCCACTGCGTATCTGCCCAGCAGTTTCTGTATGTACATGACCCTGCTATCAATGGGAGCCTGGTTCCTTGGACATCTACAGGTAACACATTGCATTCCATTAAAACTACCGTATATATAGGGGAGTAACGATTCATCAATGTATTGTATTGTGTTCCGGGGGTAGTTGATATGATACATTGATACATAATGAAGAATTGATATTTTCAGTGCTTATTGAAAGTCTAATCATTATGTGCATGCTTTGGAATAAGTATTGAGTACATGTACTTTAAATGAACAGCAATGCTAATTGTTTTTAGGAAAAGGCTAAATCAGAATCTTAGTTTTACTTAAACCTTTTGTTTCAGCAAGATGATTTATAATAGATATTTTTAAAAAAGTAAATGCTAAAGATTCTTTTTCTTCATGAATCATATAACTAAGATAATTATGGGAAAAGCTGTCAGTGATAGAACTTGATCTATTGTGATAAACATGTTTTGATATAGGCCCATGGTATATTTTCTGAAAAATCATGATACATTTCATGATACTCTGTTAGTGTAAGAACTTGAACTATCATGATAAAAAGTATTTTTCTGAAAAACTATGATATATTAAACATATCATGATACAATTTTTCCCTCATGATACATGTTCCTGATCAGATATAAAGTTGATATGTACTGCCTCCATCCACAGCTGCCTCACCAAATGTGACACACTTCAATATTGATTAAGATCAAGTATTGTTAGCTTTCCATACAGTTAATTCACTGTCATTGGGTGTTCAAGTTCTGGTACATGTACATGTAATATGTATTTTGATATGTTTATTAGTAATTTAACGACACGATGAGTTCAAGTATGTATCACATATGATACTTTCATGAGGATACATTGTGCATTTAATGATAGTACAGTTGAACTTCGATATCTCAAATACAATGAATACATGTATGTTGAAGTGATTTGTAAGTCCCAACCGCTTATTTTTTAAGTATTTTACCCTTGATATCTCGAATACTCGTATATCTCGAAGTTTTTAAACAGTCCCATCTATTTCGAGATAACGAAGTTTGACTGTATTTCATGCTACCATATTTATGTTTACAATAAAGGCAATATTTTCCCTGCTCAGTAATATATAATGTATTTGCAATAGGGTTTTACTGAGAAAAGTTATGAAACTGGTCAGATTCTAGGTCAAACTGTGCATCGTCAGTCATGCTTCTAAAATGGAAGACTGACCTTGGGTATCATCTGTATTTCAATTGCTTATATGTATTCACGTTTGACCTAAAAATTAATATTCCACCGGCTGACATTCTTAGCTTTTTTTTTTTTTTTTTTATAAAAAGCTACAATAAGCCCTTCTATAGTCATTGATCAAAGAACATTTTCAGCTTGTTCTTTGAAAATACTTGACAAACCTTAATGGAATTTTGTACATATATAATTTATTGACCTGTTTCATGGAGCCAAAACGTTTTTGGCAACCCTGTAAAAATTGATTCTAATTAATACTGATAGAATCCTCTCTCTACTCCATGCCATCTAACAGGCAAACTGAGTTCACGGTTAAAATGAGCAAAGGTTCCTCTGTTGGTCATTAAGTGAAAAGGCATAAATTCTTTGAAAAAAATCTTCTGATTTGGACATCTACTCAAATAAACAGAGGCTTGGTGAGGAGTTCTTGTATGATATTTTGCAATAGGGTTTTGGTAAAATTGTTCACTCATCTGATGGAATGAAAAAGAAATCTGGCCTAGCTTTGCTGCCAATTGATTCGACAGGATTCAAATCTGTGATTCAGAGAAGCACTGAGCAGATTTCAAAGTTGTAGAGAAGATAAGAATAGTTCGTCAGCTTTCTGTTTCTCATGTTGAAGGAATATCCTGGATTATTTTTTGGAATATCTGTGATCGGATGTTGTTAGACCAGGGTATTCTCTTGCTCTACAGTTTACACAGAACTCGATTGGTTTTTCACTTCTAATATCACACTGTGTGCCCATCTCTTTCGTAGTTCTGTCATCAGTATATTCATACTGAGTCGCAGCATCCACAGTGATCTTTGAATTCTACAAAACAGTTTAAGGAGGCTGGTTGGTCAACAAATTAACCATCAGATCTTCGTAAAACTTTAACATATGATTTGTTTAGCTATAAGATATCTTTTAGTAAAGAAAATATCCATATAATTTCCTTTTTTTAATTTGAGTATTTTTATATATTTTTAAATAGCTAGAGCTCTTCGCATAAAGGAGTTCAATACAGTCTAAAAATGGCCATGACCATTGAGCCCTCTTTAAGTGAAAATGTCTGTGCTCTTTATATACAAAATAGATATAGGCATGCATACAAACTTTATATCTAACTTTTGCCTTCTTTGGTTTTCCCTTAGGAATTGTTTCTCCTTTCCTTTTCTCTCCAGATCTCCAAGTTTTGTAGGAACAGCCTGCCATAGCTATTGGTACATGTTTGTCATCTTCAGCATTGGCAAGAATATTCTTAAGTAGCTGTGAGTCCAAAAATGACAAAAAATTAAGGCTTTTGTTTAATGCATAGATTAAATGAATATGAATTCAATTTTATCCTTTTTAGTATATATGATATTACTCACTTCTGATTTTTCCTTCTTTTGTATTCTTTTTTCACTCGTTTCCCTTTTCTTTGGAGTTTTGCTGTCTTTGAAAATAGTAGGAACTGCCCCCTTTTTCAGTTTTTTTCTTGGTTTGAAATTCATAAGGCGTGCCTTAAAGAGAAAATTTCATGCTATTTATTTAGGATTTTCAATGAATTAAAATATTTATATACTAGTATCTTCTTTATATAAATCATTTCGAATATTAAATGCATAAATCTTAAGGTTCCTCACTACATCAAGACTTATACTTTTTAAGACACCACGCCACAAGAGATGGCGATTTAAATGTTTTAATTGTTCAATTGTTTGAATCAGTCTGTAGTTGATAGTATATCATCATAGCTCAATGGTTAAAGTTTCGGGCTTGTGAACAGCAGATCGTGAGTTCGAATCATCCAGGGGCTTTTGTTCACATTTACTGAAATAAATTTTTGAAAATCATATTTTTTCATACAAAATTGCATACTGGTATTTTTGGCCTATTTGACTTATATTTACTTCTTTTGCATCATGCTATCTATCATAATCAAGTAAATATCTGCTGATTTCAGAAACTATTTCAAGGTGTAGTATTGCCTTGCACATACCTTGATTTGAAAAATTTAAAGTAAATTCTTACCTCAACATCGTCTTCAAAACAATCCTCTTCAAAGTGTTTTTCACAGACAATTTTATGATATGCAAAAACAAAAGTCTTTATGTTTAGTTTCTTATTCCCCAAATTATGAATCCATCTTTTGCACAATTCATAGTCATGCTTAGGGTCAGGAATAGAAAATGTATTGAATCCTTGTCCCCTTCTGACAGTGCAAAATTTTGCTTGGCATTCAGGCATGATTTTTCCTGTATTTGTAGAATTGACCCAGGCACTAGCAGCAATGTGTCTCATCTACGTCAGCTAGAGCACACATGCACTCAGATGCATGCTGGGAAATGATGGGGGATAATTGATGAATTCTTTCAATGGAAATACAGTTTATTGCAAAAAAATTTAGTGAAATTATCATAATAAATGAAAATTTTTGTAGTAGAATCTGAATGAAAGGGGACTAAATTTTTGGGATTATACACAGAAAACTAATCCTTATTGTGATCAATTAAGTTGTATTTTCACATCATTGAATGGACTATAAACTGTTTTCCTTCAGATATGCTTAGTAAATCAATAATTGGAATTTCAGCTGTATGTATGTATACAAAATGCTGCCGTGATTTGGTTGTATCAATTAAGTATTTTCTTTGCTGCCTGCAGACAAAGAGAACATGTGTACACATGGCTTATCACGGCTTTATCAGATCAGGAGACTCCTGACACACTTACGAGTGGTAGGCAGTAAAGCGTTTAAGTGTTAGTGTAAACAGCGCCCTCTACTGAGCCAATTGTGAATCAAGGAAAAGGAATAAAGATAGGAAATGACGCTATGATTTATAAGTGTGATATACATAATTTGCAATTTTTAAGGTATTGTTTCAGTCAAATGATTAATTTGAATATTCGATAATGTTAAGTACATCAACACCTTACTACCTGTTGTAATAAGATTAAAAAACTTTTATCTACACTGGACAAAATAATGAATTTTGTGAGAGCTCATGTAAATTTTTTGACACGATCAACAGAACATATGCGAAGGATATAAAACCCTTCTCAGCCCATTAACTGGTATCGCTTCTCGGCCTTTTGGCTAAGATCAAAGTGTAGTATCTGTTCTTATCAGCTTAATATCTGATACGTTCCCTACATGGGAACTACGATATTAAACTGATTTTTGGTCAGAGGTGAGATGTCAGGGGCTTGCTCCGCTCTCGCCACGGGTTGGCCTGGTATTGCAGTACCTCCAGGATCGGCCCACTCCCCTCGGGGAGAAAAATCAAATAATGAAAGAACCCTCCCCACCCTCTAACTGCCTCTCTCTCCATCTTTAAGTCACCCTCCCTCCCCACCCTATAGTTGCATAGTTCCTCAACCCTTCATTTTTTTTTTGGCTCCCTGCATCAAGGAATGCTCTAAGGAAACTTTTGGGACTTTATATTAATTGGGTAAATTCATATGGTTGATGAAAAATGAAAACTTTAGAATACATTTGTCTGCTTTTCATTTGATATAGCCGTGTGCCTTTTTTTTTTTTTGTTGATATTTTTTGGTACATTAAAGATTGATCAATTTTGATTTGTTCTAGGTGGCAATTTTGTCTACTGCAGCTAGTGCTATACTGGGGTGGCCTTTTGCAGGAATTATAGGGTAAAATTCAACCATATTTACTTTTCATTTTAATTTGTCAGATTTTTTCCCTTAATCCTTTTATCTAGTTTTTGTATTGATACATATATCTAAATACCATATTGAGTGAATTATCTTTGTGTTTAAACAGAGTACCCATAGCTGTGGACGTACTGCTGAGGAGAAGACACTATGGTTTTTTCATCAAGTGGTGTATTGTGGCTCTGATCCTCTTCCTGGTAATTAAGTGATATCACACTTCTTATATGCTCAAGGTGGTAAGGGACCTCTTGAAATATCAATATGAATGAAAGTATATAATTCAAAATCTAAACACTGTTTTGAATTTTTAAATTTTGCAGGATTTGACCATGAAAAGCATTTTTTAAAATTCTTATATTGATTAAGATAGCTAGGTAAATGTAAAAGGCCCAGCAGGTTTTAAACTCATGACTTGCGGGTCTGGTCAGTAGCTGCATGCTTAAGGTGGGTCGCGGGTTTACCCCATAAAAAATCTCGCGAGAAAACATACCCTGAAAATTTGTTAAATCGTTCTTTAGGATTTACAGTTCATTATGAAAAAATTTTATTAATTTTGCCTACGCTATTTTAATGCAATACCGCCTTAAACTTAGTATCGTTTGTGGTGCTAGTTTGACGCATTTCTAATGAATATATAGGAAAATGAGCATATTTCTCTTTATTTTCAAGATGGAGTTATTTTGAGAAATTGTGAATAACTTTCAAACAATTTAGACGAATTTATCAACTGTTCCTGTGCGTAAAGAAAAAGTGATTTGCAAATTATTTATGTAAAAAAAATTATATGTGTTCTCGCTAGATTTTTTGCTATTTTATTTTGTGTTTTGATTATTCTACCGAAAATTGTCGCATTTCCGTATCCGACGTCATGAGTACAACGTCAAAGTGTTTGCCCTTTTCCACTTATTTAGTGATAGCAATCACTTAATGATTAAAATTTAGACTGCTTAAGCTAAAAAATTTCCTAGATTTAAGGTTCAAAGGATGACACGGATTCTTTTTACATTAAGATTGCCAACAAAACTACAGAAATGAGAAGACATTTGCAGGTCGTATATATACACGTTTGTACAAATGTAACATTGTTAACTGTTAAAGTGATAGTTTTCCTAATCATTACAGCGCTCATCACAATAAATTTGCTTAAGCAGATACAATGTATATATCTAAGAAAGTGATGTGATTTTTTGAGAATATGAAAGAGATAAAACATAATTTTTTATTCGAAATTATAAATAGGGGGGCTCAGCCTCCCGTGTACCTCCAGTTTTAACTGGCCCGTAAATAACTATGATTCTTGTATTATAACGGCAATTTAAAATTATATATAAACAGATCTGTTCAGTCGATATTAAAAAATATTAATGATGTAAGCTAAATTTTACCCTCTTATTCTTATTCAGATGATGCAGAACATAATATTTTAATATTTAAAATCAAGAGGCAAAGTGGGTACCAAATTTGTAGGTGTTTGCAAGATTATAAGGTTCCCCATTTCCACATAGTCATCATTTGCTTGGTCGGAATATAAGTTAATGTTTAGTTAATAATCTCGAACCTAAAAAAACCGGATGATATTCGTACATGTAAGCTTTGTGTTTTTATTTATTTATCAAGATCTTCACAACTAATTTTAAAAATATGTTTCTCTGACTGTGCTCCTCCTTATTTTTCGGTCAAAATAGTTACATATTGCACTTACTTATTAAATGCTTGTGATATTTTTCTTTGTTAAAGAATTATTGCCAAAGCGGAAGACCAAACTATTTCAATTTACAGACCCCCCTCTCTCTCTCTCTCTCTCTCTCTCTCTCTCTCTCTCTCTCATGCCCGAGACTACACCACTGGCATTTTAATTGTTTTTTATTTACAGTTTGATCTTTCACATTAACTGAAAAATAATGCAAATTATTCTTGCTGATTATCTTCTTAATTATGATGTATTGCTTTCATTCTGCATTTCCTACTTGTGATTCTTACATGAAGAATAAATATGAATTACTTCTCATATGAACACCAGTTATTATACTTATATATGATAACTTTATTATCACACCAAGCATTTTGCGTTAGCACAGAGAGAGAGAGAGAGAGAGAGAGAGAGAGAGAGTGAAGCGGGAAATCTTGGGATGTATCCGTTATGACGTCATAAACGAATGTGCACAAAACGGCCACTCGAGTTGTCTAAATTGCGTACAGAATTTGATGACGAAAGCAAACCCGCGACCTACCTTAAGCTTATTTGTGCTAGCTACTCTGTTAGACATCAAAATGGTGAAAAGAAAAATAGGGTTATTTTAGATTTTATTGTTTATTTCTAAAGAAAGGTTACAATATGGAGGTGTTAATGTGAACATGTCAATTAAAATGTCAATTTTGTTTTAACATCCTTATTTTCTCAGGGGAAATAACACCAGCACTTTTATCATGAATTTAATTAGCTAAGTACAATTGTGCTAACAAAGCTAACTGAACATATAACATTCTCAGCATGAATACACATACAATTGAATTGATATAAGTAAATGTAAAATCTTATAACAAAGTGCCAGTGAGGGGCAATTTGCTCCGTTATATGTGTAATTCGTTATAACCGTAAAGTTTACAACATGTAATAAAGTCACAGGGATTGAAAATCACTTCGCTGTAAACGTCAATTCATTATAAGCGTATTTTGCTATAACATTTTTTACTCACAGGCACCTGACGTTATATATTTTTCTCATAATAAAAATAAATACCCTATATCTAATAATATAATATAATAATATTATGAGAAAAATATACAACGTCAGGTGCCTGTGGTTTTACTGTACATAGCAATTTGAATGAATTCTCCTCTGATTGCGTACAGGTTCCCAGCATGCAGGTGGACTTCCATTACTACGGGAAACTGGTGATTGCTCCGCTGAACATCGTCCTATATAATGTGTTCACAGAGCATGGTCCTGATCTCTATGGTGGGTTATTTTACACTTGGCAAGCTTACTGAACATGAAACTGTATCAATCGCAATTTCTCAGGTCTTTCTTCAGAGCTCTGAAAAACATCTCGAATATATTACATAGGCGTCCATGGCAACCCGCCTTTTTATAAAACTTGATATAAATACAATCTGTTATAATCTGTTCAGATGTGTGCTATACTTCATTAAATTAAATGATATACCCTAAAATATACCACAGAAGAGACATATATTAAGGCTGTTTAGCCAGTACTGGAATTGATGGGAAGCGACTCCATTTTGTATAAAATTCTAACATCCGTAATGTTCATACAATCATTCGAGATGTTTTTCCAAGCTCTGTCAGAAAGGTCCGAAAAGTTGCAATTGGAAACTGTATAACATGTTCAGAGAATAGCCCTGAACATGATGGTATGTGTACATGATTCATGTCAAGGGCGATGTTTACTGAACATTGTGCTGTATAAAGTGTTCATAGAGCATGGTCTTGACCTTTGTGGTAGGGAATTCCATGCCAGGGCACTGTCAAATGAACTAGTATAACATGTTCACAAAGCATGATTCCTGATCAAGATCGCATACTAAGTATTTGAAAAATATTTAAAACTTATTTATCTAAATTGCTGGAATGTTTTTGGCAATGATCATTAGATACTCATCTTTATTTGATTTTAGTTATCAGGGTATTTTAGTTATATACATATACTTACCTTGTCATTGTTATTTCTCAGGTGTGGAACCATTTTCTTTCTACTTTCTGAATGGATTTTTAAACTTTAATGTGATGTTTGTGTTGGCTTTGCTCAGCTTACCCCTAGTTGTAAGTAAGTTAACATCTCGAAAAATGATCATACCAGGAATATTTGGTTCAAATAAATTGTATATATAGAACCATTTAAACAAGAGCTTGGACTTTGGGTAGTTGTGTCAAACCGCAATGTGACGTAGGCCTGTCTATTTCATTGTAGGCCACTCAGCCATGGCTCTTTGAAATCAACAAGATTTGTCTGGCTTTTGAGCTAAGAATACGCAATTGGTGTACATTTTGTTTGAAACAAGTGTCATTTTTAACTTGTTTGATGCAAGAAATAGATAGTTATGTCCTACTGAAAGTCCAAGGGCTTGTTAAAATGGTTCTATTTATATGTCTCTGGTTAGTTCTGTGAACTAAATCATCTTGTTTATTTTCAGTACATAGTCAAATTTCTATTGAAACTGGAAGATAGAGGTAAAATTATACATGTACTCCTTGTAGAGTTAAGCAATAAATTGAATCTGAATCAATTGATAAGATATACTTTCAAATTGCTATACATTTATTTCAAATAGAGTTCCTCAATTAAATTGCTTATACACATTTGAAATAGTCTGTTGATTAGGATTTATTATAAATAATTAGGTTTAGAAATTTTCAAGTTTCAAGGTACAATTATTTTCAAATTACAAGGAAGATTTAATTGTAAATTGTTGAGCACGATTCAAGAAATGTTGTTTTGTATTGATTTTGCTTCCAATTACATGAACATTTTTGTATGATTGCAAATACTGAGATTTTTATAGGATGGCTACAAAAATATGCTATTCAATAAAATCACTTAAATTATATCGTTCAAACAATAATGAAGAGAATTAAAGGAAATACAATATTAGTAAGCAGTACAAGATACATGTACAAACATGTAGTCATGAAAATACATTGTATAGAAAGGTGTGCTAGATTACTATATTGTAGTAGCTATAAATGTACCTATTTTGTAGACAAACCAACATGGCTGCTGATGCTGCCTATGTATCTTTGGATGCTTATTTTCTTCACCAGGCCACATAAGGTAAACAGCTGTTTGATGTTTGAGTCTCTCTTTCTCCTCTCTCTCTGTCTCTCTCTCTCTCAAAAATATTACATTTAAACAATAAAATGCTTTCTTTGGTGATTCATGCGGGATATGAAGGTGGCAACATTGCAGAAAAAATACATAACCCGCCTTAGCGGGTTATGTAAATTTTTTCTGCAATGATCGCTACCTTCATAACCCGTAGGAATCCTCAAAGAAAGCATTTTATTGTTTATATTTACATCTTTCTTTTAACAAATTAATAAATTGATTGTAAAAAGTAAGTGAAATTCACTACATTATTGTTAATGTACATCAGTACGTTAGCTAAAAGAAACAGCCAAATTGTCTCCTATGGGAATTTGAGTCTGACATCATATCATCATGATTATTTCATGCAGTCTGTGATTTTTCTTGGGTCGCTGTAGGTTTCGACCAATCAATAAACGGGGGGTGTAGATTTCAGTCTGGTTGTTTCTATAGAGCTATGAATTAACTACAGTTGAACTTCGATATCTCGAACACTGATATCTCGAATACAATGGATATGTTGAAGTGATTTGTAAGTCCCAAATACTTATTTTCTAAGTATTTTACCCTCGATATCTCGAATACTCTGATATCTCGAAGTTTTTAAACAGTCCCATCTAGTTCGAGATAACGAAGTTTTACTGTATAAGTTTCTGTAAGAAATAGAGGGAATCATACTCGGTGGATGTAAATATATAATGATGATATACATGACTATGCATCCTTTCGTCAAGTCTGTAGTGACTCAAACACTAAAAACAAATGCTTTATGCATGTTAACCACTGGACTAGGTGTATCTTTCTATTAAACTTTTGTGTTCTCTGCAGGAGGAGAGATTTTTGTTCCCAATCTACCCACTGCTGGCCTTGTTTGGGGCTGTGAGCATTGACTATTTACAGGTATGTGCAAACAAAATTGTTTCAACATACACTGATCTGTTCAAAGTTTATATTACGATTAGTTCTGCTGAACAATATGGCATTGCACATTTATTAACACTGATTTCAGAAGCTGTGTTGTCTGTTGATGCCTGGACAGAGGGGCCAACACTACACAACCAACACCAACTGGATCCCCGTCTGTCTGTGTGTCCTGTTCAGTGCCCTCTCCTTCTCTCGTATTATTGCCCTGTATCAGGGTAAGTAACTCTCTGTGTGTGTTTGATATTAGGTTCCCTCTCCTCCTCTAACATTGCCCTGTTTAATGGTAAAAAAAACTCTGTATGTCATATATATGTGCCCTCTCCTTCTCTCATATTATTGCCCTCTAATAGGGAAAGTAACTCTGTGCGTGTTATATACAATATAGTGCCCTCTCCTTCTCTCATATTGCTCTGTATCAGGGTTAGTAACTCTGTGTGTGTGACGTGTAATGCCCCATCCTTCTATGTGTATTTGTATCAGGGTTAGTAACTCTGTGTGTGTGACATGTAATGCCCCATCCTTCTACGTGTATTTGTATATGTATATTTGTAGAAGAGAAAGAATCTAGCTTATAGACATATTTATTTATTTATCAAAGGATACCATGCACCATTGGATATCTATGTGGAGCTCAACAGAATTTCCTCTGATCCAAAAGTCCATACTTTACCTCCAGACAAGTCAGTGAACGTTTGTGTGGGTAAGGAGTGGTATCGTTTCCCTAGCAACTTCTTCCTCCCTGGAAACAAGTAAGTCATGGTGTTATTCCTTTCACTTCTTAAGTGTATCTGTGATTGTTTGTACACACAGTACTGATGCCTAGTTTGTAGAGTAAAATCAAGATTGATTGTCATCTTTAATTTCATGGTCTTAAGTTGAGCTATGTTGATCATTTTATTATTTTCATGTTATTCAGCAATAAGCACAACTCATTAACAGTATGATTGAGTCAATCAAGGGAATTTCATATATTGGAAGACTTTCTTCAAAGTAAAATTTTCTATACATGTAGTTTTGTCTTTGATTCTCATAAATTTTATTTTTAAGCTGGAATCTACAGTTTCTGCGGTCAGAGTTCAGAGGCCAACTTCCAAAACCGTACAGTTCAGGGGAGGACGCAACAAAAATAATTCCAACAGACATGAATGACCTCAATAGAGAAGAAATGTCTAGATATGTAAGTGTATTGCATGTGCACAATACAGATATGTCAATTTATTGCAGGAGTGCACTACAGCTATGTCAATTTATTGTTTGATGTGTAAATGCAGTGTAGATATGTTAGTGTATGGTTTGTAAAACAAGTTCATGTTAAGTTAAATCCTTCTCCATGCCATGAAAGCGCATATGGCCGGTGCTTATCCTCGGTTTCCGTGGTGCTAAGCGGATGCACAACACACCATCAAGTGACCACAGCGGGGTTTGAGCCAGCAACCTTTCAGTAACTGGCTTAACGCCTATGACCACTGAGCCATGTGCTCCACATTAAACAAGAGTAATCCTAAAATACTTTAACCACTAGCATTCATAGCATAGATTATAGTGATGATGATAAAGAACTGATCAAGCTATGAAATTTCACCAAACTTAGAGGGACTTAAATACATGTATGAAGTAGCACTAACAATATACAGCTGCACTAAATAAAAATGTACTACAAAACTTGAAATTTGTCAGGATTAATAGTAGAGCATCTAATTATGAATTTATTCATGAGAGGTTTTATTTTTAATAATACATGTATATTTTACCAAACAATTTTTACTCGACAGGTAAACATCAGCAGGTGTCACTATCTGATAGATCTGGACACACAAACAGACACAAAATTTGAACCCAACTACTCCACTAATGCTGAGGAGTGGACTGTTCTTTACTCAGTACCCTTCCTAGAGGCCAGCAGGTAACAAGATTCTTACTTCATAATGTGGAGGGGCGGGATGTTCAGTCAAATGGGAGGAATGACATTGTCCAGTACATGTACTTGATAAGCCCTGGAAACAACAGTATCCTGGTGCTCTCAAAGTCTTTCCAATAAGGAAATACACATTTAATACAAGTAATCATTTAAGTACAGTAATAAGGAATCATTCTTTGAGTATTATGAGGCAATCATTCTGATCAGGGCATGATCAAATCCAATAAAGCCTTTATTTTCTAAATGATACTCAGAGCCTAACAAAAAATGAAAATGAAGGGCTTTGTGATAGATTTTATCATGCCCTGACCATAATGATCCCCTCATAATATTCAAAGAATGATTCCTTATTACTTATATTTATATAATTTTCAGTAATTGTATGATTAAATATTTTATCGACATTTAATGTTATTTTCATTTCGTATAATCATGCAAACCCCTCATTGATGAAATTATTGAACTATACGTACAAATTTGATTAATAGTGTTCTCACAGACAAAAACACTGGATAATATATCTTGATAAGCTTGCTTGAAAGGGGGGGAGGGGGGGGGGGGGAGTGTTTAAATCAAATGGGAGAATCAAAGTCATTTACCAATGAAATTGTTCAGTAATTGAAGAGTCTCTTTTAATGAAAAACAACTTCCTGTATTAATTCTCACAGTCTTTCCATGTAGGAAATATGCATGTGATAATCTATATTATCTTGCTTGAAGAATCTCATTTTAAACATGCAAAATTTGGATTTTTTTTTCTTTTTCAGGTCTCATCGACTTTTAAGGGCATTCTACATTCCTATTATCTCTTCAAGATACTGCACCTATGTGAATTATAATTTACTAAAAACTAAAAGGACTAAAAAGAATTCTGCACATAGAAATGTTTAATGATATTGTAGGCAATAAACCAGTTGTAGATTTAGAGGAAAATGTGGTTTTGTCTTTTAATTAATATTCTGGTTCAAGCCAAAATAAAAGTTTCATTGATAAACTCATGATTACCATTTAGGCATCTTTGTTAACAAAGAGTATTTAGTCCATGCGCAGATCTAGAGGAGGGGTCAGGGAGGTCCAGACCCCCCCTGCAAAATTCAAATTTCTTTAAATTTACATTATAAAATTACTCCGGCTTCTTCCCACACCAATGACCCCCTCGCGCTAACACCCATGCCAACGAGAGATATTTAATAAGTTGTAGAACTTGTTTATCAATCGTTGTAAAATAAATAAAGTTCAGTTTTTCGGGTTTTTTTAATAAATTACCAAAAATATGCCTCAGACCCCCCCCCTCCCCGGCAAAATCAAATAACCGTCGGACCCCCCCTGGAAAAATTTTCTGGATCCGCGCATGTAGTCCAATCTGCTCTCGCAGAGTGGACCAAAAACCCTTGGATAGGAAGATCCCTATAGGGTTCAAAATGGAGTTCATCAAGGACATCGATGCTTTAATTATCCTGATTATACAATGTAATTATGAAGTACTGGTACATGTAGAACCTAACATTTCATTGATAAAATCACAAGTACTGGCTAGGAATTAGACAAGAACTTGTTTTTATTAATAATTGTACAATGTGTCTTCATTATGAGATATAACCTAATTATAACAACACGTTTGTTTGTTATTTCTGCATTTATTGTTTTCAATATGTCCTTAATGATGGTATAAGTACCACTTGGTGCTAGACAATTGCCAGTCACAGAGTAGGCTTTGGTTCCTCCTGCAACGTCTCGGGAATTTTCACTGCTTCCATGGGGTTTCAGTTCCCTGTTCTGCTGAAGGTCTTTACTTAGATGCACACACACAACTATTTCATTTCCTCTATAACTGTTGGACTTTCATGGGAAAGGCTCTTTTTTAAAATCATTTATCAGTAATATTTCCTCTAGCTATTAGATCTCCATAGGATAAGCTCTCTTTAAATCAGTTACTGGTAATTTACAAAAGACAAGGTTGAACGCTATGCTCTTTCATTGTTTTATTTAATAAATCATTCGATAACCAGTCCATATACCTATACATTTCTACAAGAAATGACTGACAGTTATGAAGAGAAACATACAAGACCATGGAAACGATCCAACAACTGATACATACATATATAACAATCAAGAAATGGTGGAGTTACTGAATGACTGCCAGCTCCCAAGTATTTGTTGCCATGTAATCCGTGTTAATGACTACTGTCTTCCTAGCCTCTTGTCCGAGCAGTCCAGGGATAAAACATATAATTTACTGAAATGAATGCTGATAACTGCCTAAATTGAAAAGTATACAAACCAGGTGATATAACATGAACATAATTTCTACAAAAAAAATGTTGACCTGAACATGATCTATATAACTCATATTTAAATAAGAAAAACAATTGATATCTATATTTTTTTTAAAAGTGAAAATTCAAATCAGTGGTTTAAAATGAACACTGTGCAATTTCTAAAACTATCACTATTTATAAACATATAAACATGAAAAAACAAATCTGGTTCACCTGTACAAAATGCACTCAGATGTTGCCAGTGTAAGATGGCAACAATTGAACCACATTTCATTACCAGAACCAGTACAATTCACCTGAAAACTGTACCATAATTCACTTGATGCTGTACACCACCAGCACTAGTACAATTCATCAGGTGCTGTTCATTAAGAATAGATTCAGAGGAACTGGGATTGAAGTGGTAGCCAAGGTGCTGTATCACTCATACACTGATCTAGAGGGGGGTCAGAGGGGTCCAGACCCCCGCTGCAAAATTCAAATTTCTTTAAATTTACAATATAAAATTACCAAAAATATGCCTCAGACCCCCTATGCTAACTCAAGTAACTGTCAGACCACCCCCCCCCCCCTTAGAAAAATTTTCTGGATCCGCTCATGTCACTAACCTTTGAATGAGCATCTTCATGAAAATACAGATCATTTAGTTATTCCAGTTAGCGAACTATTACATGAACTAATAATATGTTATAAATTAGGAATGTGTACACAATGTCATTTTTGTAGAGTGACTTTTTGATTGTTGGAATGACTTTTTTTTCTCACTCTGTTTTGGCACAAGGATCAATATAAAGTAAAAAAAATCAAGATATTAATGCTTATTATAGCTGTGTTTTACTAGTAGTTTTCATTATACCATATACCCATATAGGTATAGTAAAGATATGTTGGTAATATTGATTTCAAACAGAATAATTGCAAAAATCATTATTTTAACTAATCTAGAAAAGGTATAGGTTTAACACCCCCTTCCCCCTTTACACTAAAAATGACAATACAAAACTTGAATAATGCCCTGTATTAACAAATGCACAGAAACAAATATATCATAGTATGAAGAGAAAGAAATTATTCTGTTTGGACGAAATTTACATTTCATTTAACACCCACTTACACACACATTACTCTCAAAGATTCCAAAAGAAGAGATGGAAATAATTACATGTATCTTATAAAGTTGGATACACATGAATTCCTTTGCATGTGCATATATCACTGCATACATGTAGTTTATTTATCTGATTCAGTTAAAGTTTGTGGTGCAAATCCTAGTGTTTCAGGGAATAGGGGCATGGTTTTCATGTTTTCTTAATTCAATCAAGAACTAAATTTCGGAAAAAAAAAAGATTAATAGATCTATGCACTATAGCCACTATTTGCATCACCTGTGCATTGGTGAAGAAAAATGATCAAGATTCTGCAAAACAATAATGACCATATTCAGAGTTACATAATGTCTGTAATTGTTTATGATCTTTTTAGCTCTCTTTCTCTATTTCAGCTAAATCTGGCCACCAGAGTCTGTATATCAGGAAGTATATCCTTGACTAGGACTCTATCTTTCTTTCTATCTATCAAACAACGCTGTGCAATCATGTACAGATCGTCAGCGGTCTGGGTACACCACCCCCCTGCCCGGGGGTCGAGGAGGGGGATGATACTTTCTTCTACATTCTCAACAACATGACTCAAAAGGTCTGTCTCTTCTCGAGTGCTGTCACTCGGTGGAAGCCCCGTTAAAATTTCCAATAGCACCACACCAAAAGCAAAAGAGTCTAGTTTAGCGGATATGTCAAACCTAATGGCCTCCGGAGCCATGTAGGCAGAAGTCCCGATCACTAGTTTTGTAGAGGCCACTGTTGTGCTACTACCAGACGGAGCCAGCCGCGCAGTGGCAAAATCACCAACTTTTGGCACAAAATTTTCGTCCAGTAAAACATTTGCACTTTTGATATCCCTGTGAACTAAACCACAGTCATTCAGGTACACAATTCCTTTCGCTGTTCCACAGGCTATGTTTAGTCTTAAGTGCCAGGACAAGGGTGCCGTGCCATTCAAGCAATGAAGTCTGTCCTCTAGAGAGCCATTGGGCATGAACTCGTAAACTAAACACTTTTCTGGACCATCGATGGAGTACCCCACTAGCTCCACAATGTTTTCATGATGATAATTTGCGAGTGTTTGCAGTTCTGTCTCAAACTGCTTTTGCATGACTGGATCCTCTGGATCTTTTAGTCTCTTGACAGCCACAACATACTGGTTGGAAAATCTTGCTTTATACACCGTTCCAAAGCCTCCCCTTCCTATAACACTACCGCCCTGGGAAGCTGGCCTCTCATCGAAGTTATTGGTGTGATACTGTAGCACAGAGAAGTTGATGGCTTGAGACCCTGGCTGGTAGACTGCAGAGAGTTGTTTAGGGATATGTTTTTCTGAGGACTCTGAACAGGAAGGGGCAGCATCAAGATTGTGGCTCTGTTCTCCACTGTTATAGGACTCTATTCTGTTCACCATCACGCCATTTTCCGAGGGGTGACGATGCGCAAAGGGAAGAGAATCGTGTCTCGCTGAGTCCTGACTACTACAGCTGGTGCTTGTGTCGTTATCTGTGGTGCTGTCTGGCTGGACAGGGGCAGTGTCTGGTACCTTCACTCTATTGTATAGTTCTCTCTTTTCAAAGCTTCTGTTCTCCAGATTTTTCTGCTCATTTGGAGTTAGAGAGCAGGAACCCACTGGTGACAAAATGGGTTCGTCTTCTCGTGGCACAGGGTCTCCTTTGAGTTGAGTGACCGACAGATAATCCGCTGCTGCATAAAGTCGAGCTTTACACAGAACTTTGATCAGATGTCTTACACGTGCATTCTGTGTTCCCCAATCCTCCAGTATAATTCTGAAATGATAAATGATTCATAAAAATCTTTGTTTTATGTAATGGCAACATAAGTTCTTCCATTCATTACTGTTGTAAATTGACATGTTTTAGTTTTCGTAATTGAAAAAGAGGTAAAACACGTGGACAGAAAGAATTAACTAGGAACAGAAGGTTTCCTCAAATTTTATGATAAATGTGTAAATATAATAATTTTTTCAAATCATTTGTCAATTAAACTCATCTACATACTTGGTAGCGTAAGCACCAGGTTTGGATGCTCTGTTTTCGATCATCTGCGCCTGAGATGTGCTGTATCTCTCCTCAAAATTATTTCCATCCAGTTGTTTTGGGATGTGACACATAAACCTTTTCCACAGCTGGTCAGGTTCCAAGAAATTTACGAGTTTTAGGATGGCAGAATACGGTAGTTTGCGGATGTAAGTTTCCGCCGTTACCTGATTCGCCATCTCAGTTAAGAGACTCAGGACTTTCACTCTTTACCCGGAAGTCAGTCAATAATCATTATCGGAATTCCAGGATGACGTCAGAGGTGAAAATAGACCAATCGGCGTTTGAAATGGATTACAAGTTACTGGATCTATTATCTCAATATTTTTCATCAATAACTCCCTAGAATGAAAAATATATCACATACATTTATGAATAATAAACCCTTAATTCGTTAGATATATGAGATTCATAACTTTACAAATATTTTGTTTGTTTATAACACCAGCTATGTATGTAGTCAGGATGGCCGAGCGGTCTAAGGCGCTGCGTTCAGGTCGCAGTCTGGTTCTCCAGGCGTGGGTTCGAATCCCACTTCTGACAGTAAATTTTTTTTCTTTTATGAAATTTTGGTTTTACCATAGATTTTATACCTATTCCCAAAAATGTCCGTACACTGTACATGTATATATACATGAACTATATAGTAATTCCGTGAAAATGATACAAACATTGATCTCCCTCGATAAATAAAACCGTCGATATAGCTATATTTTTTTTAAAAAAATGAGAGTTCTTAGAGTGATGTTATTCCCAGTGGAAGCCTGACAGAAGGTAAAAAAAAAAGTAAAGCAAGAGGTTTTAAATTGCATTTGATTAGTCTTTAGATCAGTATCTATTCTCTGATGACTGATCACTCACAAATTTATGAACTCATCAAAATTTCTTTTAAAGAAATGAAACAAAATCATCGTTTTTAAGTTTATAGTCATGAAACAAATTTTACCTAAAATTAAAAAAAAAAACGATTTTAGAGGTGTATTTTTATTCTTTCCAAATTCTTGCAGAACAAGTACTTAGAACCATTTTAACAAGACCTTGGACTTTCAGTAGGCCTTAATTATCTATTTCTTGCATCAAAACAAGTTAAAATGATGCTGGTTTCAAGCGAAATATACACCGATCCATAGTCTTAGCTGAAAAGCCAGACAAATCTTGTTGATTTCAAAGAGCCATATCTGAGTGGCCAGCAATGAAATAGACAGGCCTAGGTCACATTGCTGTTTGACACAACTACCCAAAGTCCAAGCTCTTGTTAAAATGGTTCTATATCATGACCGTTATGCAATTCACTGAGCAATTTAAAATATGAAATCTTTCCATATGTAGGCTATATGCAAGCGTTGGCACATTATGTTTTTATTACACTCTGTGGGTTAGTCCGAAATATCAGGCCCCACCGTCACCAACTTTCCTCAAGTCAATACTCAGCCTCAACTCTGAGTTTTTACCTCAAATGTATGCACTTTTCTTTTAATTTACGAATTTGAGTTGAGGACTGAGTTGAGTGATTTGAAAATGTTGGTGACGGTGGGACCAGACGTTTTCCTGGCCGTTTTAACGATTTTGATATTTTACTTGCCATGAAAACATCAGATATTTCGGACTATATGTGGGTAGACGTTTATTACAGAAACAAGTGGCTATTGTCTAATATTTTACTTTGTACCATTATTTTATTTTTACAAAAATAAAAGGTAAGAATACTAAAATTGTTTATTTATTTTAATTTGATTAGTGTATGTTTATCGCCTTATTGATATATTGCAAATGTGTATAGTTTTTTTTTTAAATACAAACACTTGCAAAAGATTCAAAAATAAACTAGCATTAACAAAAACATCTTTTTTATATGATGTATCCAGTGCATGCTAGGATATCCATGGACAGAAAACTGTTAGCATGGCATGTGGGTTTCATTTTGCTTGTTCAAGTTTGACCAATCTTTAAAAAAGGACTCAAAGGCTACAACTTCAAAAGTCAAGCCTTTAGAACAAGACTTAGACTGATATGAAAGTAGAATAATCTAAAGTTGGATTACTTACTTACTTAGTAATTAGCTTAATCATTCATAAAATTGATGAAAAAATATAAATATCTTATACATGTAAATATAGGAACATGTCAACTAGACAACAGTTCAGATATCCAGGTAGTACCAAATTATTTCTATCTTTGTGAATTTGAAAAACAAATAATTCCTTCTTTTTTTTCAAACGTTTGCAAATGAAAGGAGTTGTCCAGACGAGAAACAATTAACTTCAGACAGGGAAAACCTTAAAAGAAATGGAAAGAAAACAGCGCCGCGAGTTTTTGGCAGGTGCGAGGAATTTTGAGGTAGCTGGGACGTCAATGGTGCAGACGAGAGAGACGAGTCGATCGCTCTGTCTCCCCCACTTCGACAAAGTGTCGATGTTTTTCAGTGTATGAACGGTTTAATAGTAGATTTGTTTACCATCTAAACAAATAAAAGCGCCAGAATTTGCTCCATTATTTGTTTTTCTATCGCGCCTTCCAATGATCCTTGCACCTCGGAATCCATACATTGTCAGAATGCACGCAGCCCACATTTAATTGTCTGCCTCTGATTTCAACCTCTTCATCAACAATACGGCGGACGCTCGTCTCCACGAGGAATTTGAATTTTAAACGATTTAGACTTCTCATCAACAGAAATCCCTAATATAATCGGTTGCTTAAAATATAAATATAGCAGAGCAAATGGGTAGGTCAGTATATATACACACAGTAAGCGTTTGCAGGGAAATTCGCGAACTTTTCTCGGACCAGAAATGTCATTTCTATTTTGGATTAACTCCCTTTATAAATCATTGTTGGATTAAAAATCGGACACGCTGACGGTAAGATAACATCTGAACTTTTGCAATAATTATTTGATGAATATTATATTTAAATGTAATTATGATAATAGTAATTCCTTTTCATCTACTTGCATCAAGTTTCCTGTAATCGAAAGGGTACATTCATGAGTTTCACGAGTTATGTCTCTTGGTCCTACGTTGACGCCTTTTCTTTTTTTTTTTCTTTCTCGAGTTTTTAACGAACTATTAATAGACAGAAAGTGACAGATAAATAGATAAGTCTGTCTGACGTAATTCACTCACTGCTAGCCAACCAGTCAGTCTGACGGCCTGCGTGGGGGATCGCCGATGTTCCCACACCATCCCAGCCGGTTATTAGTCTGCGCCGAACTATTCCGTGCGCCTGGATACGATAGAAAGCTTTTCATTTTTGGGACTGCCTCGTCCAAGAGACGTGTTTGTAGATGTCGTAATACAAGCTGGTTATGGTCAGAGCGACTACAGACGGACGATTATATCGGCGTCCGTTAAGGGCAGTGCGGCAAAATAAACATTAGGGAGACTTCAAAGAGCGCGCGGTATGTTATGTACGTATGTACAAACACTGGCTATACAATACACAGTCAAAACCCGTTCTACGGTACAACGACAACAAGAAGAGACGGAGACATGAGGATGTATGTGCGTTTGATCACAATGCTTTATGACACAGGTCCTTTATTTACTTCAGTTTTTGTTTTTAACTTAACCGCATACCAAACATTAACTAAAGAATCGGTGTACAAAAATTGTATAGAATCTGTTGATGATTCAAACTTAATCAATAAATGTAGTACTGAGCATGACTTTGATAATAATTATCGCTGGAATTAGATAAATTAACAAAGGTGAAACAATTAAAGTAGAGCCATGCTTTCACGCGTTCGGTTTTAATTTTATACACCTGCTAAGAACTTCCGCTTACAACTTTGGCTCGTTACATGCTCTTGTTTCACTAATTTAATTTTGCACACATCATCGGGAGAGCATCCAAAAAATGAAATAGACAACCAAAAAACCCGAAAACAAGTGAAAGTGGTCTCAGATTTCTGTCAGGTTCTGTGAGCCATTAATGTAGTAAATTTTAAAAAATGTCAAGTTTTTCATTTAATTTTATATGTTAATCACATTCTTTTATAACGGTAAAATTTATCTTAAATGAATATTTTATATTAAATTATTAAAAGAATAAATTGTAAAACACGATATCTTCAATTATATTGAACCGTAGTCTATTACTGGTCACGTGTTTCCGACAATGTATATGGGTACTATACCTTTTAGCCGGCCTTTGCTAAAAGCAATGTTTTGGCTATAGGTAGACAAAACATAAATGATACTATTAATAACAATTCAATTCAATTCAATTTATTATCCTTGAGCTTTACAACTCATCGGAATATATAACACATCTGCACAAGTGAACAAAAACCAAACATTATCTTGTAAGAGTACGTACTTTCAGTACTTTGATCAGGAAACAATCATGCAAAATCTACATAGAAATGTATAATAAAATATGATGGGTTTTTTTTTTAAATGAATATATTAACTGTAATTTATTATTGTTAAAAACATGCCAATTTATAAATTTTTTTGAAGGTCATAAGCAATTTAACGTCATTTTTTCAAGTCTTTTCTCTTACCATTTTTTTTTTGGGGGGGGGGGGGTTACATGAAACACGTTTATAGGTTTGATTAATCTATTGGCCTTTTATCTTTATGTTTTTATAATTTTGATAAACTAAATTTTGAAAAGCGAAACGAATAGCGCTTTTCAAATAATTAAGTACATGTAGCTTGCTACAAGCTTGTTTTACACAACTTGGATGGATTTGGTTACGTCGACATTATTATTGAGTAGTTTATTGTACAATGTAGTTGACGGTGGATTTTGTATGGAAATCATTGTAGTGGCCTTCTTAATCTCTCTCTTGATAAAAACTGAATAATTATGTCAATGTTCATCATCGACGTCATTGTTCGACTTTTTGAAATATTCAGGTTTTTTATTCTGTTATTATTTCACTTTATAAGCATGTCAAGGTCTGTTTTGGTGATAAAAACACGGAAGGTAAAACGCCTGGACTTATAGGTAAAATGTCAACTCTGTTGCGATATCGCGCGGTCATCGCTGGTGTGTCGCGTTCAGTAATAGCGCACAGATCAAAATGTCGATGATGCTGCAGATAACAATGATAAAATGGCCGATTAATCGGCCAATAGCAGGGTAGAAGATTAACAGATTAAAGGAATTGCCCTGATATCGCGTTGAAAATCTTGCATAGGTTAAGCGAAAAAAATATTAACAGCCCTGGAGGCACTCTGGGGAGATTAGTATGTCGACGGGTATTTTGCACATAGGTTAGAGTGCAAAAACGCCCTGATTCAGGAATGTTAAAACTGCGGCCCCTTGTAGCTATTATGATGTTACGTTAAGATGTCCCGGATTTCTATGCTAATACGCAATTATGACGTCAGCGCATCTTGGCCCTGCGTCTTCGGTACATGTATCGTCATTCGGCATACCTCGACCGATTCGTAGCTAATCTAACATGACTCCGGAATCGGTCAAGGTGTGCCGAATGGGTGTACCGTGTACCAGTACTCGAACCAAGAAGACTGGGTACATTGTCCTTGAAACACAGAGCAAACTAGATAAACGTGTATTTTGTTAAAACTGTTAGCTTCGTTCATCGGGGTTCATCGGTAGTAAAAAAAAAATTCCTCTTGGGGAAAGGGGTTTAATATCTCGTGTGTGATCTCACAAAACAGTATGGTACTGAATTTACCAGGATACAAATCTCCCGACTTTTTGCTGAACATAACAGCAATCATCTCGATTACTAGTATTAGTATGCAGTTGGAACCAAATTGAACCTTTACCGGCCCACTTATACCGGATTATCTTTTTACGAGATAAAAAATCATCAGAACACATAAATTTGTTATAAAACACATATCTCTGACCATCATTTGTTTGCTTAATAAAAAAAGACCATGATATTCTGCCGAGTCATTCTGTAGATAATAAATTTAACAAATTTCAAAACAATTTTAAATGATCCCCATCAACAAAAACCACCACCATTTGCCCATCTGTTAACCATGTCTGTTTCAGATAAAGTAATACTAGCAAAACATGCAACCAAAATATCGACAGATAAAGTTTTTTTTCTTTTAAATTAATAAAGGAAGACATTTTTTAAAATTAAAATCAAACATCACTAATTGGCCTGCTTTCATGTTATGGGAAGCATGGACTTGTCATAAACAGAGAAAAAATTTTAAAATAAATGAAATTGTTTCGCTAAATTTGAAACTTTATCTTCTACTTTATAGCAAACAGGTACACTGGAACTTTTAGATAGACGTTCCCTCACATTGAAGGAGCTCTTAGTTAAACAACTGAAGCAATTTGTGTAGACACCTGCTATCTACTCGCTGTGAAGGCAAGTAATCAAATCTCCAGATTTAAGTGTTAGAACAAACATTTAGACAGCGGAGAGTTTTCGGAGCTAGGCGCCTGTCACAGAGGTGAGAAAATGAGGGATATGTCGTACTGTGTGTATATATCCCCGATACGTCCACCGACAGGCAATTCAATGTTCAATTGACTACGGAGGATTATGCCCTGTCAGTATTTTGATATCCCATTCTTAAGAGCGCTACTCCCCCCCCCCCCCCCCAACCCCACTTAACCATTCAGACAGACAAACCATAAACCGGGATTGTCTCTAATGATAATGCATGTATTCTTAGCATCGCGGAATCCTCAATATTATAATTTTCATTTTGTTTAATTGGACAATGCCTTGAGTGCTCTTGATATTGTAGTGTCACTGTTGTCTCTCCATGGTTTTGCAGGCGACTGTCATCTTCTTGGCTTTTCTCTGTCGTCTGCGATAGTCGTGTGTCACTTGTCAAATTGGTCCGAATGTTTTTTCTTTTCCTCTTAAATTGTATATAAATCTTCAAATTTGGCAATACCTTGAGGACCTTCCAGATGGCTTCTGCATTCTACCTTCCAATGTAAAAACGATTGGGGACCACTTGTGTGCGCGTCTCGCGTGTTTACTCAGCCGGGGTAAGGACTCGTACGGAGACAATGCGATGTCGCCATTTTCATTGATATTGTGATCATCCGTTAAGTGTGTGTCTGATGGAGGATTGTGTTGAATGCTTAAACAGGATTGATAACGCAGGTATAAAACTACGAAATTACATAACGGGATGTCAAGAAGTCTCGGAAGACCGGGGTTTTAAGTAAAACGGACGACTCCCTTAGCCGTGCACACAACAACAACCTTAATCTTCTGATTGGCTGCATCATCTTAATTCTTAACTACACAAACACCTGGGAGACTTAAATTATTTTTGTTCAGTTTAACCATCGTTTTATAACAAATTGATAGCAATTATGATATTGTACTCGTATAAAAAAATAATTTCTCTCCCTTTTTGGTAAATTGCTATGTAGCTGTCAATATATTATATAAGCAAAAAACAGTAATTCAGCCAAGATAACTTATGTTCAATGCCACAGGCGACCCTTGCTACCTCTCTTTCAATAGAATGCAACGGAAGTCGCACGTCTACTGACCGTCTCCTCGGGGCCGCTTAGGCGTTTAAATCGTTGGGATCGTCAGAATATGATTAGTTCCCCATTAACGGATGTCATTTTAGTTTTTCCCACACGACAATATATAACGTTCGAAGTGAGGGTGGCAATAAACCTTACTGATCAACTGTAACAATTCAGAGCACTTAGGAATCAGTAAAATTCGCGGGGCCAATTTTCGTGGATTTTCAATTTTTATAGGTTCGTTTGGATCAATTTCGGGGTAGTGATTCTGTGTTCTAATGAATAAAATACAGTGTTTCAAAATTCGTTTGGGAATATTAATGAGGGCATATAAAGTGTACCCAAGAAATCCTTGATAAAAAGTTCTAATGAATAAAATACAGTGTTTCATAATTCGTTTAGGAATGTTAATAAGGGCATATAAAGTGTACCCAAGAAATCCTTGAAAAAAAGGAGCCCTACGAATATTAATGATTACAAAGTAACTGAAATACTTTTCCCTTACGTTCTGAAAAATAAATTGCATTGCAATTGCCCTTGACCATTTTATTGCTTTTTTGAAAACAAAAATTAATTGCTTTACTAATTACCATTCAAATTGAAATTAGGTCTTTGATTTATCTACACAAAATAAAAACAAAAAAAAAAACCCTGAAATAAACAACTCATAAAGGCGCTTCCTCATGTTCGATTGGTCTGGTATACAGAACAAACATAATGGATTAGTTCCCTTTGTAAGCCAATGGATCAAACAAAAAGCTGTTGAAGAAATCACAATCAACTAGACAATTGGCCTACACAAGAGTCACTGTGTCGTCCAAACGACGGATTAAACTAATCAAACATTGGAGAAGCAGTCTAATTAAACAATGGAACAACGCTTAACTTCGGTAGACCACATAAACGAAATTTCACAACCTCAAAAATCTGGAAATGAAAACATATTTCTCCCTACCCCACTTTATTTTGAGATCAAACAAATATACATCCAAGAAGAAAAACGAACTGTCATTGTACAGTTGTAAGCCGCGCTTATTATATGATAAATATGAATATTATAAATATCTACTTAAACATTAAACCTTAAATCATACGACACAGATGCTTATACATCAAATAATTAATGTGCTTACATTAATTGTTCTTTCGATTTAATATAGTTACCAAATAAAAAGTAAATTTTCTGCTTTATTTTTGTTAAATAATGGTTTTTGACATTTGTAAAGACTCGAGGAATAAGCCGACTGGTTGATTAAGAATTGCCGTGGATTTGCTTAAAGTACAAGTCATTGGAATTAATCGACAATAAAAAATTAATGCATTTGTTCAAGAAATGATGAATTTTAAAAAAAAGTCTTTTTTTATTTATCAGTATGAAATAATTTATAACATTTTATAATGAAATGGGAACATTTTCTTTAAAGATGAATCAAATGATAGCATATATCATCAAATGTACGTTAGTGATATTGCCAGTTTATGGAAAAAAAATTAACTAAAGGACAAAGTTGGAGCATGCGCAGTGTGGCATTGGATTCGAATAGTGCAGAGTGTTCGGTCAGAGTAGGATGTTCAAGTGTTTACTATGGCGGAGGAATGTTCTTCTATCATCGTTAATGCTCCACCTGTCGTCAGGATCGGGGACTATCCCCCATAACTTCACGGATTATGAATATATACACGTGTTCTTTGATTGATCACGGCAAATCGTTGTCTCTTGTTTACAAACATTGCGTCGCTTTCCATTGATCTTTGCTCCAAAAACGCTTGTTCACTTCCTGGAAATAGAAAAACACACGTAAAACAAGAAACCATTATCTGATTCGGAATTCTTTTTTTAATGAGCCCTTGTCTAGCCACGGCGAGTCATTAAAACTGTACAGAGATGTTTGTGAATACAATATCTTGTATACAAAACCTATATTTGTATCAATTAATTCCCTTTTCAAAACTTCAATCTATTAGTTATACATATACAAGACTTTATTCATTTGTTATTTTCAAAACAGGTAACGCCAACCATTCTTTTAGACCAATTTAAAGTTTAAAGGCAAAGAAATAATTCATTTTTTTTTTGGTTATGTCTAAGAAAACAAAATTAAGAAATGGAATAATAAGATTTTTCCACACATAGCATAGCCTATGTTTGCAACTACAATTAGTATATTTTAAAATGGGTCTGTTCAGTGCAAATTTTGTTGTAAAACGATGCATGCAACTGGAACGGATTAAACAAAATGGGAAAAAATTATCAGATAAAGGGACGTATAATTAGTTCGCAAATCGACAAAACATCATTTAGTGGTCAGTTGAATTTAAAATGAAGAGCAAAATGATGTAACTTTCATGTAATTTCAACTCATTAATATAATGTCACCAACTGTATAGTTTGTAGGCCGCCAATAGCAGTATCTAAAATCAGGCGCCGAGTTCGTCGATCTGCGGAGTGTTCGAATGATATTCAATGTATTTGTATAAATTGGGCACATTCGATTTCTTTTTTCTTACAGAGTTAACGAAAAAATGATCGATCCATATCGTTTGTTCCTTTGAACTATGCTTACGTAACAGACGCATGCTGACAATTAATTACTTTTGCACCGAACATTAGTTCATAACGCAACGATTCCTGTCTCCCAGACCTTTCCTTGTCCAAAGAACCCATTCATTGATAACTGATCTAGGAATGCACGCTTCACCTAGTGAGTAGAATTCATTTCCTGTTAGTGTTACGTAATTTCCAGTTGACTTCCGGCGAAGCTTTCATTGACAAATTTCCTCTCATGGGGATCACTATAAAACGGTTTTAAGTTTCAAACAGCAAGGCCATGTGAAAATGATATTTCTCTTTGTTAAAATCCTTGCTGGGGGTCCTAATTTCAATAACTTCTAAGAGTCAAAATTACCAGTTATGTCATGTTCCTTAAAATGAACTCGGTGCACTTGCGACATAATATAATCTTTTGTACATATAATTATATATCATATTTAATCAGAATTGTGAGCTTTTGTGTAAAAATAAAAAGATTCCATTCATTATATTTTTATATAAGTTTATATTCTTAATTTTTTTTTCTTACTTATGCAAAACAAGAGGACTTGGAATTCCAAAATAATCGTGGGTCAATACATAGTGGGTTAAGTGCCGTCTTGTTTTTTTGACGTTGCAAGTAATATTTGTTAGGAAATGATCGTACCAAGATGTTCCATTGAACTGCTGTTGTTGATTAAATAAAACACATTATAGGCATCAACGTATACAAATGAAGGTGTTATCAAAAAAACCACCCACTCGCCGCGCTTCATTTTTGAATTTGTCTTTCGATAATGACTGTGGAGAGTTAGTCCATTAAATCTAGGCAGAGAAACTGAAATCTAATTAAGGAATAATTAATGTATATTATTTTTGGTATTCCTATAAAAATTAAGACACCACCACCTTTCCTTGACGTGAATTAATAAAAGTAATTTTAAGAGCGGAAATATTCTAATTAACCTTCATTAACCTTACAGATAATAATCTTAACTTCCCAAATGAAGCCAGAGTTAAATTTTTGTCGTCATCGATAATATTCTAGTCCAGTGTTTGAACATGCTATTGATGTTTATGTTTTTAGGTCCATTAAGGCATACTTGCAGACAATACCAATATACGAACTAATGTTGTTCATTGAGTGATTGACGAGAAAGAAGCCATAAGATAATTACTGTTATGAATACCATTACGAAGAGGGGAAGGGCCAGGGGTCGCAACGTTCAAGATTTTAATGTCATTTCAAGCACATTTACCTAATACCGAATACATGGATCGTTAAATATTATTACATGTAACTTCAGTTGAAATTTGCCGAATTTATAAGCAATATTTTAATTGGGAAGTAAAGAATGTTCAGTTCTATAAATATGCCATTGTTTGTTATTTAGATACTTTGTTTCCATAATAGGAATAACAATGATGTAAAGCAATATTTTGATTGCCGCAGTCATAATATTCATGTCGAAGTTTTATTTCCTAATAATGCCAATTCTGTGTGGATGTTGTGATTTTTGATGATGATTTATAACGTATTTTACGGCCGAAGGAAACTCATACGACTGGTGATGAAAGCTATTTTGTGACATAATACCACATTTCTATCTAATTTCATCCTTCGCAATTTATGACTATTTTTTCAGGAGTGTAAAACAAAAAGAAAGCGATCAACCGACTTCTGCTCCGAACATATTGTGACGTCATTACTACACTGGAAGTGCAATGACTCTTTTTGAATCTTTTTCATTTGCAGGAAAAGATGACACTAGCAATGCTTATCATTTCAAGAAACCTACAGAACTTGGTACCAGTTTCATTGTATTAAGACAGGTTATATCCTGGTGAGTGTATGTCATCAGACTTTATAGATTAAAAATAAATTAATAAATAGTATTATTCCCAAAATGCATTGTAACATGCAATAGAGATTGTCTTTTGGTACATGGCTATTACAGTACATGTACATATACGTGACTATTCTGGTAATCAGAAAATATTTAATTAAAAGTTCGTTGAACATCATAGAGCCATTTCAAGCTGTTTAGAAGTCCATTTAACTACATGTATATATAGTTTAGTGTGCTGAAATCGTACCAAAACTTTCCACACTTAAGCTTTAACCCATAACTCGTAGTAATGTTGAACAAACTTTTATTTCCATATGCGTTATGCAATAAACATTTATTCCTTCAATTAGTATTTTATCTAGTCCATATTGACACATTTTCACGTAATTACTCGGCATGTCATACAGCAATTGGATTTCATAAACAGGTAGACGTTGACATTCGTTGGCTCGTAATCTGTACTTTTGTAAACAATTATCGTATTTGGCCAAAATTCATTTTGGAATGTTTAAGTCTTTATACTGTACTATTCTTAAGTCAAACCTTCAATGGGTTATATTTGTTATCTAAATCTAGAATACATCTAGAAATTTGTTATGTAAAAAAAAGGAGGAAAATTAAGAAATACGATCTTCCATTGGGGAATTGACATGCATGGTTAAACATTTGGATCGAAAAGATTTTTTTTTTCACATAAGGTGGTCGAACGATAGCGTGGCCACTTAATAAAATCAGGAATGAATTGCAATTTGAGTAAAGGGAAAATAAAAATAATTTCCAAAATTATCCTCCCATATGAAAGGTTCCTTAAATTAGTTCGAAGATATTTTCCTCACGTTGATCAAAGATTATTATTTTAGTAGTTGCCGACGTTTTGTTACCTGCAATCTTACAACATAAAGTGCTCTTTAAAGATAATCAAGCCATGATATCATAATAGGAAAAAAAGACTTTCATCGAGTGTCGTAATCTGAACAAAAACAAATTATCGATTAATGTACAATAAAAAGATTCATAAGATTAAGGAAGAAAGAAAATAAACTTTAAGTTTTATTATCTAAAAAAAATGGTCAATAGAATTCTTCTTTGTATGAACGTGTGAAACCGTCTGAAAGTGTAGAATAAATAAAGTTATATATATATGTACATTTATAGTTACGGTAGAAGTAATATTTTTTGTAAAGACGGTCTGAAAAGGTAGACCTGTAGTTTACTTATATACTTTACATATACGTTCATAGATACGGTTGTAAAATGTAGTACTATTTTTTGTTAAGCGTTATAAATCATGCTGCTGACGGCAAGACAGTATACAGAATTGTATCAGAAATCCCGTTCACACTCTAAACTCCAATAAAAAGAATATCAAACCTACTGCTTACATGGCGAGAGATCGACAATTCCTTATATACATATAAAATTAGTAAAAGATGCGATCGTGGGCGCCAGGATATCTACAACACGATTAAAGAATCATTTCATCATCTCGGATACCGCGCCGATCTAATGCGACAAATCGGTCTTTTATATCAGCGCTGAGCCACTATAAGGTTAGGACTGGGACGATAGTCGAACGTTATTAAATAAAGTCCTAATAATCATGTGCGCGTCAAATATTTAAAAACAGACCGAACAACATAAAGACGCCACCAAAGAAAAACTCGGTGTATGGCGAAGTTAGAGCGGAAAATAAATGTCTTCATTTATCTTTGAAAAATTCGGTTTGGGTATTGGGTTTGGACCTCCCTAGGCGGCGGGTGATCACGTGACCACCGATGATTGGCTCGTCAGAATTTCAATTATCACAACATTACCAGAAAAGTAGCAGGCCTGTGTAATATATATACATATTTATTCCAAAAACGGATTTAGTGTTGTTTAACTCCAGAATATAAGGCTGCAAGTGACGAACAATTGACTGAAGCCGATTTTTTGCAGTGAATTTTATTTCCTCAGTTTTCCCCCTGATCTATATAGGGATGACTGACGTTTTACGCGTAAAATTTAAAACTGACTGTAACTTTTTTGTTTAGATAACATGTGGAAAGGTTTGCTGGTGTCTACTGCAATTATCATTTGTGGAATAATTTCTACAGGTAAGATTTCAGACTTTTTCAATACCGGGTCTTCAAATTTCAAAAGATGTTATCGGCTCCAGTAATGATCAGATCGAATTTAAAGCGTTTGCTCAAAGTGAAAGGATTCTTTCTTTGCCAGAAGTTTAACCGACAAGCGATATCTATTGCATGATTCTATCTAGCATTGTCAAGCCAGCAAAGCCGATCGCTTTATCAGGCTGTGTTTTTTGTTATAATCATCATTTGAAATCGAATAGCATAGATTTTATTCTGATGGCATGATAGTTATAAGATAAGTGATGTCAGAAGATGAATTCATCAGACTTAACCATCTCTTCCCTTGATATCGGAGAAGTGCTCATTTTGATAGTAAATAAGGGCTCAAAGGAAAAAAATCAAACATCTGCCTTATAAGATCAATATTACATCTAGAAATGTGATATACGGTACCTTAAATTATGAATGAATGAAACTGCTTTGGTTAAGCAATGTAAAATGCATGCATAATGAATTCTTGCAAATAGAGCATTAGATATATGAAGATTTTCTGTGAATTTTTTTTTCTTATTTAAAAATTGTAAAACAGAAACTGTCATTAATATAATCATGATGAATGTTAGTTAAAGTATTGGCGTGTAATTTTGAATAAGGTTCTTCTTTTCGACACTTGTTTTAATTTGAATTGTTTAAATTTCTGGTAAGATGCTATCTTAATGCAACGACGGGGCGTTAATGTCTGTGGGTATTTCTATATGACTATCAACATCTTGTTGTTAAATTGCTATAGAAAAATATCTAAATTATATTTTTAAAAATCAGGTTAAATGTATTGACAAAGAAAACAAAAACAACAATTTTTGCACTCCCCAAACACTTACACAAGAATGTATTTCAAATGGATGCAATGCGTAAAAGGGGATAAGGGGAGAGGTTAATTTAGGAAAGAAAAGTGTCTTTAACAAAAAAAGCTGTGATTTAGTACATTATGGCGCTGCTGTCGTGTCTGTTAGGGAGACATCATTCTATCTCCGGGGTCGGCCGTGTTTTTTCGGTAATTAGTCGATCAGAAGATCGTCTGTGGGTTTTGAGGACTCCACTTACGGACGCTAGACTCAGTGTATTACTTTTGTCTGACGACAATTTAGCTTGTCAATCGATCATTATAGGCAATTTATCGGCTCCAAAAGCCAAATTTATTTATTCCGGACTTATGAGAACAACATTCCTACTAATAGTTTAAATTAAGGACATGGTATTTTGATAAAATATTTTTTTTCTTTTATACGAGTTTAATTGTTTTTACGGATTCTTTATGCGTAACGTGATCGGATGTCGTTAAATTATTTCATTCACGAAAAAAGGGAGTTACTTAATCAAATATGCATGTTCGTGGGAAAGAATTCACACAACAAATAAAACATTTGCTTCTTTATTTGAAAAATTGACAAAATTAACAATGAATGAAATAATTAATGGATTCAAAAATAAAAACAATGTTCACACTGTTTATAATTAAACGAAATCTCAAAATTCCGTAAACTGACTTAAGGAAATGGCCCTCTTCGTACCGACTTTCTGATTTCTGATAAATGGATTGCCTGCCAGAGCAGTAATCCATTTCGTAGTCGCCAGCGATTCTATAAAAAACATAAATGTAGATACTTTCATCACATTAACACTATCTTTAGCTTTAATTGTACAATTTTCTTGAAGGCATCAGATTCTTTATTGCCTTTTATGACTTTTCCAATAAAGGTAGAAGCTAGAGTTGCACGATGATATATGTATATTTAGTGGTTTACTTGAACTTGGTTGATAAATCATCTTACAATCCCACCTGATACGGTACCCAGGGTAAAACAGCATTTCCATGGCCGTACAAGTTGTAAAACAGGTATTTTATACAATTTTTATATCGAATTAGAATATCAAATGTTTAAGGCAAATACAACAGAGACAAGCCGCTGCGATGCCGCTCGATGTCTGAATGAACTAAATTGGAATTAGACTTCTTATTTTTTGTAAATAATTATGAACAACAAATTCTATAGATTTTAAATCTTCTATTGTTAATCTCATTTTGATATAGATACACAACCAGTGGAACAAATAATCGCCATGTCATTATCTCCTCAGTCCAGACGGATGGGAGTTTTTAATTGATTTATAATCGTATTCAATATTATCTAGTGGCAGTCTCAACAGGTAAACAATATCACCCCCCTAATAAGCCCGTTTTACCTGCTTATAAAATAATCACGGAGCTTGCCATGAAATGTCATGTTAATGCGATAAACCCATACTCGCGATGTTATCGATCAGGGCTCAACCCAACATCTCGCTCAAAGCGCGCCCTCGTGCCCAGCAGACGAGAAGAAATTCACACCTGACGACGTTTCCCTGGAGTCGCGTGCTTCCAATCGTCTGCCAAACCTTTTGAAATTGTCGTATTTTGTCCGCCATCCCTATCACAAGTCCATGGCCCTTGCTGTCTCGAGTGGGGGACCGACCGTAATCAAGGGATGATTGTTCCCTAGACAGATTACATACACACGAAACAAAACCTTTTAATTTACTCGGATTTAATTCTCCTAGCTCTCCCATACTTAGGCCAGGCCCTGTCTCAATTTGACGTTAAAACTTGCGTTTTTTATCAGTTCCGGCATCTGCCAACGTAAGTCTAGAACAATTACAAAATATTTTAATACATTATCTAAACAATGCAAACAATATCAAAAAATGAAAGGATCAACCAGACGACTAGCCTTTTTATTTATATTAAAAAATGAAAGATCATATTTATCTGCGCAGGCATCTAGAAGGCGACGCTTACCTTTCATTAAGAAACGATAGACAATAAAATAAGGCTGGTCTTTTGCCTTCGATTGGCGCGATAACAAATCCTTTTGTTTAAGATAAGTCTATTACAAGAAAGGGTTTGTCAGTCTATCTGATCAGTGAATGCAACGGGTCATTGCCAAGCCAGCTTGTTTTTCTAATAAAGATAAAAATTCATTTTGCTTTTTGACTCGTAAATTTCCTAGGTCAGTATTGGTTGAATAGAAAATATTTAAATCTTTTCAATGATGTAAC
This sequence comes from Magallana hongkongensis, assembly GCA_016163765.1. Classification (NCBI taxonomy): domain Eukaryota; kingdom Metazoa; phylum Mollusca; class Bivalvia; order Ostreida; family Ostreidae; genus Magallana; species Magallana hongkongensis. Next base: position 29,860,944 of record WFKH01010211.1, read on the forward strand.
GTTTTTCATTTTAAAAAAGTTAAATATCGAGACGTCCCACCCTATTGAATCAGTTTATATTAAATACATATTTGTAATTCTATATCTAAGATATAATCAATTATGACAAGGAAAATTGATTATTCTTCAGATTGATTTTCATCTGTGTTGAATAAAAGATTTTTATAATTCTACATTTCATCACAGCTCTGTAAGTTGAAACTCGTGTTTTGGAGGAACTTGCTGATCAATTTACAGAGATTAACTTTTACGGAGATACAAATCGACTTTTGTTTGGAAATATAATAGGAGTAAAAGCGTTTGCATTACTGGTGGGGCTTTTGGGCGGTACCGACACAGATTAGTATCTAGCGCGACCTGGGGGGAAACACCCCTCTATTAACCGTTCCACCCATTTCACATTTCATAAACCCTAAAAAGTAAAAGAAATCGCAGTTTTCGAATGCTCCTTATACATAGATTTCTACATTTTTGTATCGGTGCAAGCGACCTCTATTTTG
>WFKH01010211.1:29866443-29869893 GCA_016163765.1 Magallana hongkongensis
AACAAAAGAACAAGAAGAAAAAGAAGAAAGGTCTCTGTAAAAAGAAAAATAGGAAGATTAGGAAAAATAAGAAGAAAAACAGAAAGACGCCTAGAAAGGGGCGAAACAAGAGAAAAGGTAAGGAATGTTGCATTGGTGAAGTGTTCCACTAGCTTGTTTTGTAATCCTTAAAGATAAAATACCAAAAGGTTTCTCTAGTTTCAGTAGATAACGATAATCAGATCTTGATAAGAAAATTTATCAGAATCTGTTGATGAATTCCAGGTAAAAGGAGAAAGAAAAATAGAAGGAGACAAAGAAAAAGATCAAAGAACTGTGTTAAAGTTCAGCACAATGTGACAATGTCTGACAAACTGTGTCCTGCTCTTCCGGCGCTCTCGTCGCCGCCAGATGGCGCTCTGTCGTGTCATTATAATAATTTATGCTTACCAGCAAGGACTGAGTATATCATTTACCGGAAGCAGATAGCAAATGGAAATGATGGTGATGGCACTTTAATTATAGCATTTGATCATGTGAAAACCCAGATGGTGGAAATATGGACATATGTCATCAATAAAGGTATTCATGTTTGCAATATGTTTTTTGACCTTAGTATAGCAAATTAAAGCTGATAGCTTGACTAAGCCTTAAGTGTTTTTCACTCCCTATGAAGATCTTGGACAATTCTTCTCGATCCACTTAATTCTCTCTGTCTTTCGATAGTTGGTGGATGATGTTCCGGCTATGTCCTTTCTGATAAGCACTTGTGTAGTCCTGAGGTCCTTATAATGCAAAAGGGATACTATGCATTTTGGCCTTAAGGAGGCTGGATGGTCAACAAATTAACCATCAGATCTGCCTGAAATGTTTAAACATGATTTATTTAGTTTAGCTATAAACAATTATTTCGTAAAGAAAAATTCCACATATTTTATCTTTTAAATTTGGATATTTTCCTATATTTGTAAATAGAGCTCTTCTTCTTATTAAAAGGAGATCAATGCAGTCTAAAAATGGTCACGACCATCGAGCCCTCTTAAAGCAAAAGTGTTTAAGCACTCTGTTTTAAAATCAATATAGTCCTATAGTCCATTACATGCAACAGTTTTTTGACATTTAAAAAGTAAACGTAATGGCTGAATGGTTAATGTTTTCAGATAAGATTAAGGAGAGACAGGAGCTAGCCAGGTGCCCGTCCCCGTCCCTCAGAGCCCAGCTTAAGACCCCGGATGCCATTCTGGGCGCCGCCAGTGCAAGTAAGTGTCATTGTTGGAAATTTTTCATAGGAATGAATTCAACGATAAACGCTATAAAACCGGAATTTATCATCAAGAATTCTTACTAACTTGAATGTTTTGTGACAACACACAACTATACATTTTGTTAATATAGGCTTCGTTCTACACAAGAATCAACTACTAAAATAAATGTTCACATTATGTTTAAACTTAATATAAACCAGTAAAACATACAAACAGGGATTGAAATTGTTTGATATAAATGGTTATAATGTATAAGTTTTGGGACTGAAAAGATTTACAACTTTGTAGTAAGTTGTTTTGTAATGCGCAGCCATGTTTGGTAAGCTAGCAGAATGTCTGTGAATTTAGTTCACCTTGATTATCCAGTATACTACTTCTGTAATCAATGTGAACGTGTACTTTCAAAGCTTGCTTTGGTCTTTTCATAGACATCCTTTAAAATTTTCGACACGTTTTTTTATTTTATAAACGATAACAAAACAAAACGGATTTAAACAAATTACCTTTTATTTGCTTTCTTTTGATAGAGTCGGTAAAGGACTTCCAAAGAAAATTACGAAGGGGGCTGAAAGGATGTGAGCAGAAAAAGAAGGGATGCCGCTTACGGACAGTGCGCAGACACATGATCTGTTTTGAACTTGAAGAGATTGATGTACCCAAGTGTCAAAACTAAACAAAACCAAATCGAAAACACAAACTATGATTTAAAGATCACGTGATAAGCAGAGCATGCGCATGAACTCTGAATCGTGGATTGTACAAAACCACGTGACATGTGATATGAAGATGGTGTGATTGTACACTTGTTTACGTTATTGACTCGTGCTGTTATTGCTTGTTAATTTAAAACTGTTAAAGGTCGGGTAAATGACACTAATATAGTTTCTGTGGAAATGTTTCACTGTTATGTTTTCTACTTTGCATATTTCATGTTGATCATTGTATCAAACATCCATTTGTAATCATTGGTTATTCATGACATTAAATTAATGATGCCAATTTCAAAGACAGTCTTGATCCTTTTAGTTAATGGCTTGTACATGTATTATGTACAGAAGTTTCAAGGGCGTCGGAACAGGGGCGGCAGGGGAGGCGGTCGCCGCCCCAATAATTTTGCCAAAAAAACCGATTTTTTTATTTTAAATATTAGGCTAAAATGTAATTTTAGAACGGCGATCTGTGTTCATTGGAGCGGCGATGATAACGGCGATCTGCGTTCAATGGAGCGGCATAGTGTGAACTCTATATTGTTTACACAAGCAAAAGTGGGGTATATATACCTGTCCCTGGCGTGTGTTGACAATTAACAGGGCATTAATTAGATCGGTTCGACGTTAAAAATATAAAGAATGTCGTTGGCTTTGCCACAACGTTAGAACCGGTACCCCTGAGGTTCCGTGGATGCTACGTTTGATGATAAATAATAAGTTGTACATTATAATAAACTATCGAAGAAAATTACAATATATGAGCATATAAAATCATAGTCCAAAGTAATGTAACTAGTGAAAATATCTTTAACCACTTACTACACTTATCACTAACGTATAATTTTTAAATAAATATATCAAAAGTACTGGAGGGATTGACACGTACATGTATTAATCACTGGCCCTGTATATTTCAAGTTTCCAAAGTGTTCTCTCGGCATGCAAGAAAAATATTTCAATCCTTCGTGGCTTAATTTCTACCATAGTTAGTTACGGTTCATTTTGACGAGGTAAATATCACAAAATCATAATTTTCTGTTACTGTACTATCTTATAATCAAAACCAAGTACGAAAAGGACACATAACAGGATCTGATCCTACACTTTCACCTAGATGCCACATAAATACGTGACAGCGCGGGATTCATGGTATTCATTTTTGGACGTTTTTGATGTGCAACAACGACAGATAAATTGAATCACAATTGTTGCTACTACGAGCTTATAAACTTCTAATTAAATGCGAGTTGCGTTATCTTGATACACATTTTATATCGTCACGCTAAATAAACAAATAATATTAAGTACAATTTTGCTTTTTCCTTATAGTGCCATCAAATAAGTGAATATATAATTCATTTAATTAAAGAATAATTGGACACATCGGAGATTATCTTTCTTTCAAGTCGAATCCAGTTTACCCCCCCCCCCCCCCCCCCCCCCCCCCCCCCCTTTTTTCGATCAAATTCGCCGCCCTCATATGAAATACCTTCCGA
>WFKH01010211.1:29869993-29923772 GCA_016163765.1 Magallana hongkongensis
GTACATGTGTTCCAAATATAGATATAAGCATTAAGCATGACTTGTTTAAGATCCTTTTGATGTCCAGTCAAAGTTACGTTTGCTCATATCAAAGGAAGATTTTACATGTAAAAAAAACTTTACATACCTACAATTTATATTTTAGCATATTAACTAGAAATAGACTAAATATGTATACATTTATACATTAAGTGAAGACAACACAAACATGGTGGCTAGATTTGTTAGTGGTCAATTACAATAACTTTGTAAACTATCTTAATTATATTGGGAAGCCTTTAATTTAGATTCATTACTACTAGTATTACATTACTCCCATAATTTCAATTACTTTTTTCATCAACTACATGTATATTGCAAAAGAAATCATAAATGTGCACATTTAATGATTTGTCATTTGATATAAATTTTATCAAATAAATCAATTTAAATACCAATTAATTAACCTACTTTCCGAAGTTGCAATTACTTATGAGATATACATGTAGGTTAAAATTAACACGTAAATATGTATAAGAATCTAATTTTGATAATTATTACTGTCTTCAGTGTGTCTTGCGCAGATGCCCAGGACGTGAATATTTTTCCTGTTGAAAATCTTTCCAAATATATAAATTCACTCAGTCTGCAATGGGTGTACAAGCCACGTTTTGTTAAAATTCTTTAAGTACTTTTAGAGGAGTCCAAAAACTCTTCAAATTTAACTAATTGTATAACAAGATGTAATTTTTTATTCATCAAAGTTAACCAGAAAATTAATAAAAAGTCTAAGTATTTAGATAAATATCGAAAACCAATACTACCTCTTTGATATTATATCAGGTAGCGAGCATGTTCGTGACAAAATTTCGGTCTAAAATCAAAAGTTTTTAATTCCTTGTCCTATATGCAATCCGGGGATTTTTATATTGAACTTTCAATCATATGATGCAACCCTTATTTTATATTCAGAATATTTTAGCTTATTTGCAATGTTAGACAACAAATAAAAAATAGTATTATTAGGCACCATATACAAAACACGTATTTTCATCATTTCAATATTCTATAAGAAAACATTTCACTCGTAAATCCAAATTCTCAGAAGAAGAGTTGAACCAATAGCTAATGATGTTTGAATCAATTTATGAAGATCAAGCTTCTTTTTGTAAAGTCTAGATAAAATCCAAAGTGTACAGATCTTAGAAGTACTTATCACTAAAGTATACATACCGAAACTTCATCTCTTGTGCACCTTCGATATTATCTCGAACGGCTTTTAGTTATTTTAAGAGTTATCACGTGACTCTGGCTTTTCCATTCGGCAAAGCAATGGCTGCCGAAAGGTTAGTAAAATACGTAACGTTGATGTTAGGAGTTTTTACTTTGTACGTATCTGCAAAAAACCAAGAAGGTAAGAGACCGAAATATTGAATTATTTCATGTTTTCACTTGGAAAATAAGAGCAAATTTTGGTGTTGTATCTCTTGTCGAACATAAAGTTGGCCCAGCTATAGTTCAGCATATATTCCTTCCACTAAGCGGTGTTGCGTTTTGAGCAAAGGTTATTATACCTTAAAAGATAGATAAGAAATATACATATCTATGAGAAATACAATGTACGTATATTAGATATATTCATCTGCTTCTTGCCAAATTCAGTTGCAATATATTTTGATAGACTTTAAGCAAATAAACATTTCGAGTATTTGTGGTAAGTGTTCTACCATTATAACCCTCATGTCTGCATTGGGTTACTATTTTTACATGTTAGTCAGAATTTAAAACACTTGCGCCTCTAAATGTAACACTTGAGATCCTCGCTGTTCAGCAGGAAAGTTTATCATTGCCATGTACTGTAACATCCAGGGTTTTTTTGTTTACAAAACAACATATAAATCATTGACGGAAAAACGTTTTGGCTCTTGAACCCAAAAGAAATGCTAGATAATACCGGAAAAGTTATACATGCATAACTTGATTTCCGATACAGCACGATTTGTGCAAGACGTTGTTTCAGTTATGATGTATGTGAGGTTTTTATATACACGAAACATCCAGAACATCACATGGCAATATCCGAATTTAGGAATTTAAGGATGCTGAATACTTTGACAGCCTATGATATGTGTTAACAAAGCAAACGGTAGTTTCTGTTTTGGTCTCACAGATTGTAGGGATGGTTACGGAAACTTGGTGAAGAATGCCACATCGTATAACCCGTATGTTATCGACAAAACGGACCCGTGTGTAGTATGTACCTGTCTGGTAGGTGTAAAACGCAATCAATTGAGCGAAATCTAGCTCATTTGAAAAACCCTATTCATTCTCATTCTCCCACTTTTCATTTAGTATATTATATATAAAGGACACTAACAAAATCCTATTTGAATGACAGAACGGTGCTATCACATGTGTGAAAAGAGCGGAAGAAGAATGCGAAAAGCCGAAAAAGCTCTGTGGAAAAAAGAAAGACGGATCGCAAAAACGAAACAATAGGAAAAGAAAAAGGAAAACTAAAAAGACAGCTAGAAAGGGGCGTACCAAAAGGAGAGGTAAAAGGAAAGGTAGGAATGTTGGATTGCAGTTATGTACAATGTATCTATCATGGTTTTTTATTCTTCAGATTCAGTTTTCAAGTCTCGATGATAAAGACCATCTTTTAAAATTTTACTACACTATATAATTACGATATCAAATTTTTGTTAAACATTTTGCTTTTTAGTTACAGTAAACAAAGTACATAACACGGATATAGTGAAATTGCATGTTAATTTTACATCTTTTATAATGATTGCTTCCAGACATAGTTTTTGTTTTTCTTAAGTAATATCTCTGTTAATGAGACTGGGTGGTCAACAAATTAACCATCAGATCTATCTTAAATTGTCAGAACTGATATTTTAAGTTATAAACTTTTATTTGGTGAATAAATATTTCATATACAGTATTTTAGCTTTTAAAAGAATATTTACTTACATCTTTATATAGAGCTCTTCTTTAGGAGATCAATATAGTATCAAAATGGCCACGACCATCCATCCATCTTATTATTAACATTTATGTTCAAATTACATTGTAGACAAAGTAAGAATGCCAAAAGCAAAGCCTGTTTAATTTTAGGTAAAAGGAGAAGGAAAAACAGGAGGAGAGAAAGAAAAAGATCAAAGAAATGTCGCGATGTTAAAGTTCACCAAAATGTGACTATGTCTGACAAACTGTGTCCAGCTATTCCAGCGCTCTCTTTGCCGCCAGATGGCGCGCTCTCGTGTCATTATAATAATTTGTGCTTACCTAGAGGGACTGAGTATATCATTTACAGGAAGCAGATAGACCATAGAAATGATACTGATGATAACACTTTGATAATAGCATTTGATCATGTGAAAACCGAGATGGTTGAAATTTGGACATATCTTATCAACAAAGGTAAATCAAGTATGCTTTTTGATGGGAAGTATGGATTCCGTAATTTCTAGAGCCTGTCCCAGGTTACTGTTCCCGTCTCTTTTTGATGAATTATTACTAGAATACACATATATGTCAAAGGAGAACAATCGAAATCCGGCGATACAAGGGGAAATCCAAGATTTCTTCATAGACATTTCATCTATTTTAACCGGGAGAAATTGACATGAACGAAAACAATTTTTGTTACGGAGATTTAAAATGGGAAATGTTTACATCTTTTCTCCAATCGGTGGTAGTCGGGACACCTCGCACAGTTTTAAAGTTATCATCCGGGTACTGTTCATGTCGTTTGCAATGCAAAATCCCCATAGAATTTTTATTTTTTGTTGTGTATTGAAACGTGAATCAGTAGAGGGGGCATTTCAAAATGAATTTCTGGACTTTTTTCATTCTAGTGGATGAACGGAGTCTGGACACGAAGATTTTTATCATTATCGAAATATTATGCAAAAAGTGGTGGAGGCAGAAACTTTGGACAGAGTATAGAATCACACTTCTATCAAGAATTTTTATTTTCCCCCAACTATACTTATAAACTAAAAAAGTGTTAGAAAGGAGCACGATTTTGCCTAAAATTACAAAGAGAAAAATAGCATAACTGACTATTTTTCATTACAAGTACTAATTTTTTTATTTAAAATCATGAAGAAAGTTTGTTTGCAGAAGTATGAGAAAAGTTGCATTGAAACAGATAAAAAATTTCAATTTTTGAGTGAAAGTAATGCGCATGTAGACATTTTTTTTGTTTTGCGTTATATTTGGTATATATAATCTAGTTACATGTAATGGCTTTGTGCATCGGTCATAATTAAGTATTGTTGCTCAGGTGATCGTTGTGGCCCACGGGCCTCTTGCTTTAATTTAGCGAATGTCTTCACTTCCAGATAAGATCAAGGAGAGACAGGAGCTGGCCAGGTGCCCGTCCCCCTCCCTCAGAGCCCAGCTTAAGACCCCGGATGCCATTCTGGGCGCCGCCAGTGCAAGTAAGTGACACAGGGCAGGAGCTATTGAGAATATTCATTGGGGATAGGGCTGCAATTATCATTCGTACAAACGCATAAAAACTTGTAAAGTTCTTTTCAAAAATATTACGTATTATATATGTATGTACATGTATTCTGTTCAGAAAATGCCTTTGCTTTACTATATAGGATTTCTCAAACTGTTCAGTGAAACTATGGACATTTTATCATAGCGTTGTATAGTTAATTATTCTCTTTTATTCATACAATCACAATAAAACTCAAAAGGGAAAATTAAAGTTTTAACGTTACAGTACATAATTATCAAAGTTAATATTTTCGTGAAATCAGAGTATTTTGATGGCAAATTATATTGAGCAACTTTTATTAACCAAACGGAGTTTCATGCCAGCCTAATTCCCTTTTAATTACGATAGAGTCAGTGAAGGATTTTCAAAGAAAATTACGAAGGGGACTGAAAGGATGTGAGCATAAAAAGAAGGGATGCCGCTTACGGACAGTGCGAAGACACATGATCTGTTTTGAACTTGAAGAGGTTCCAATGGAAAAACTGCTGAGAAATTGTAATATTAAAAGATCACGTAATTAGCAGGGCATAGAATCACGTGATGTTGTAATAAGATGATTGGTACAGTTGATGCTGAATGATAGAGGCTATTGCACAGAACCTATTGGCTCTTTATCGATTTGAATTTTTCTGCGGGTGGAATCTTTTGCGTTTGCGGCCTCATCTCAGTTGCAACATGATCATCAATTAAAAACTCGCAAAAATTAAAACGATCTCAAAATTTTTTTTTTGCTATTTTGGAATTAAAACGCAAATTTTTTACACACTGAAAAGCCATTTCTATGGCATATTATTTGAAATAACGCAAGAGGGCGCACGAGTTACTTACTTTATTATAATATTTGTACATACATGTATTTTTTTTTTTTACATTTTACATATGATGGTATGCATTTTTAAAGATATTAAAATCACACGAATTTGACAATCATGGACTGGCAATCAATATGATACCTCCGAATTCTAGATACCAGCTTTAGATGCCCTTACATTACTACTATCTAAAACATATAAAAAAAAGTGTCAAACTAGAGTTTTTTGCTTTAAAAATGTTTTTAAAAAGTATTATCTGTTACAATAATCGAAAAAAAAGAAAGAAAAAAACACGGCCATTGCTTCGGACTATCCAAGAAATGATGAGTTTGTTTTTCATCGTTTAGTTATTTGTTATAATTAGCTTTTGGTCGTTTCTGTGCATCATTAAAAAATGTTATTAAAATTATACTCTTAAAAAACTTATTTTAATCTTTGAAAATATATATAATGGAAACCAAATTCTACCGTTAGCTTTGGAGTAAGGTTATCGGAAATTTGCAAAATTATTGAATTTATCTCAAGAAAACTTAAAGAAAAAAAGAGACATAACACCCACCCCACTCCCCTTCCGTCGGAAAATTGGGAATAAATAGGTACATATATGTATATAAAAAATAAATGGAGAAGCTCTTTCTGTTACTTTTGTTCTTTTTCTATCCCATCCCAAAGTTAGCATTGTTGCCTTCAGTGTTGAAATATTAGTTTTTAACATTTGATTTATGATCAGGTTGAGTGTTTATTTTTCATTTCTTAATCATTCAAAACATAACTGGAATTTGACTATTTAACGGCTATTTTGAGAATCAAGATTTCAGTTCGCAGTTGTGTTGGAATAAATTTATATCAATAAAGGTTAAATTTTTTTGCATAGAAAAAAAAACGTCATGAGAAGCAATCTGAACCACTTACACGTCTAGTTTCATTTGCATTTTGGGTTAAGAGTACATAAAATCAGGACCTAGAGGCTTGATAAATAAACAAAACTCTAAAATGTTGAAAATGGTTAATACCAAGTTATTCGTTTTAGGTAGTTAGTGTATGCGATGTACTTTTATTTGGCTTAAAGGTATAAGGATGGCATAAAACTTTAAAAAAATATTGAAACCTTGTTTGATTAAAATCCGATTTGTAAATAATGTAATTTTAAAAAAAGAAATTAAGAATACTGGTTAAAATGTCGGAACATTGTATTTCGACGGCATGTTGAGAAAAAATAGATTTTTAGAATGATAAATAGGTTTTGTTATATCAGATGGAAAAGCCAGACTTTGCGTAATATATATTATATGCAAATGGTAATTTATTCTTTCACTCGATTAACAGAAGACTTTTTTTTAGCTCACCTGAGCTAAAAGCTCAAGTGAGCTTTTCTGATCACATTTTGTCTGTCGTCAATCTGTCCGTCTGTCCGTAAACTTTTCACATTTTCAACATCTTCTCAAGAACCACTGGGCCAATTTCAACCAAACTTGGCACAAAGCACCCTTAGGCAAAGGGGATTCAAATTGTGAAAATTAAGGACCACGCCCTTTTTCAAGGGGAGATAATTAGGAATTATTGAAAATTTTTGAGAAATTTTCAAAAATCTTCTCAAAAACCATTTGACCAGTAAAGCTGAAACTTGTGTGGAAGCTTTCTCAGGTAGTGTAGATTAAAAGTTGTGAAAATCCTGACCCCCAGGGGAAAGGTAGGGCAACAATGGGGGGTCGCATTTTTAAATAAGAATATATAGAGTAAATCTTTTAAAATCTTCTTCTTAGAAACTAATCAGCCAGGAAAGCTGAAACTTATGTGGAAGCATCCTCAGCTAGTGTAGATTCAAAGTTGTGAAAATCATGATCCCTGGGGGAAGTGTGGGGCCACAATGGAGGGTCGATATTTTACATAGGAATATATAGAGTAAATCTTTAAAAATCTTCTTCTCAAAAACCAATCAGTCAGGAAAGCTGAAACTGGTGTGGAAGCATCCTCAGGTAGGGTAGATTCAAGTTTCTTCAAATCATGATCCCCAGGGGTAGGGTGGGGTCACAATTGGGGGTTAAATTTTTACATAGGAATATATAGAGAAAATATTTTAAAAATCTTTTTCTCAAAAACCGATTGGCCAGAAAAGCTGAAAGCTCTAACTTTAGGGAAAGCAACCTCAGATAGTGTACATTCAAATTCATTAAAATCAAAATTTTTAGGAGTATGGTGGGGCCACATTGGGGATCAAATTTTACAAAGAAAGACATTTTAATTATTCACAAAAACTGAAATGTTTTACTATATGGTTTTACTTATATGCAAGCATTTTGACATATTGCTGATTCTTTAAAATTGTTTAGACTTTGGCCCCTGGACGATTCTTGAGCCTCACAAGGGGTTCAGAGTTTGATGTAGGTTTATATCCCATATATAAATAATTGTTTAGGATCTTGTTGAGAACTGCAATGCTCAACATGTGATATGACTATAAAATCATCCTGTTAGAAAAGGGACTTGATTATAAACATAAGAATATCCAAGGGGAAAATGGATTTTTATTCATACAGGATCTAAATGCATTGTACTACATTGTCCAGATATTTTTGTTTATGACTACATTAAGGTGATTTTATCATGCCTATTGTTGCTCAGATTAGCGATGTAGCCCATGGGCCTCTTGTTAAATGTCTGAGCTTGGAAAACGGAGGGCATAACAGACCAATCGCAACTTCTTGGGGCTTTCCGGCAGAGCTAGGAGTCCTTAGTTCTATTGATAAGAAAGATAACTCCAATTATTAACCATAAAAGAAGTATTTTACCTTGGACATAAAAATAATTTATTTATATTTTCAAAAATGATTTTAAATTATGAAAAATTAAGTACTTGACTCTTCCTGACATGTTCTATAAGATACTGTATAACTAACAACAAGGTTCGTCGATTTCAAGAAAGGCTTAGGGGGAAAACTAAAAAAAAATCAAGTGAATAATAAATCAAACATTAAGTTTATATTCGTTCTTCAAAAATGAAATATTTCATAATAGTTACTTTAACGATCCTTGAAATGAAAAGTTGGTGTAGCTTAAAATCTTCGGACCATTAGACTGAAAACATGCACAGTTATTTGACCATGTAACTGATTTGATAACTATAATAAATTAACCCTACCGATATTTTTAGATTGTACGAAAAAAATATTTCAAGAACCCCCCCCCCCCCCCCAAAAAAAAATCAAACCCCACAAACACACACAAAACCAAAACAAAACAAAAATTCAAGGGGTACAATATTGCAGCTTTGATAAAACATATTAACCTTAAACAATGAGCGTATCAGCAAGATTACATTGTATTTAAATATATAGTAAGAGTGTGTGTATACATATTTTACACAATTATTAAAACGTCGACCACTTTTGTTGCATTCCTCTCTATATATGTAGATGTAGGTTTGTTGAGTTTAACGACAGATCGTCATAACTTTAGGTTGCAATGTTGAAATGTTTTCATAACATACTTATTCTGACTATGTTCACATCGAGTATATTTTGTGTATCCAACAGACCATATATGGTCTGTTGGATACACAAAATATACTCGATGTGAACAGATGTTTTGGTCAATAATTAAACGATGTATGATAAATTCCATAAAATCAATAAACAAGAATCCATACTTTTAATAGAAATGAATTTGAGAGAATTAACTGCACATGTTATCATGTTGTTCATTAGTGAGATTCGTACATCAAAACCAGGAGAGTTGTCCGTCTTGAAAATCATATACATCATGTTCAGATTTATGCACGTGAAACGCGCGTGTTTCTCTATCCGATGATCTACATTTTCAGGTACAATTTTTATCTAGGTTACAATCACTTGGAATGTTTTAGATTAAGATAGCATTCATTGAAGAAGAAAATCAAATTTCTTAAGCCGAGCTCTAGTTTGTAAGGAAAGGACCCCATGCTAGGAAAAGCTTTATTAGAGTATTTCTCCTTTGATTTTCAATTGGTCGTATGGATAACACTGTTGGTTCAATCACTTGTTTACAAGACTGACGGACTTATATATTTTGCTGAAAAATTGAAATATTTCATGCTCTAGTCCATTGGTCGTGAGGCAGGCACTAGTAATTGTCCATGTTATGAAAATTCTCCGAAGATTTATTTGTCAATCCACATACATGTACACATTTAGAGAATTTGTTTTCCTACAGAAGCGTATTAGTGCCACGTTGTGATTTTTTTTCCTTTAAAATTCCAACTTTAAAGTTGAATTATCAACTTTAAAGTTGGATTTTCCAACTTTAATCTTTGAATTTCCAACTTTAAAGTTGAATTTTCCAACATTAAAGTTGTAATTTCTAACTTTATCTTTGAATTTCAAACTTTAAAAATGGATTTTCCAACTTTAATCTTGGAATTTCCAACATTTAAGTTGGAATTTCCAACTTCAATGGAAATTTCATCTTTAAAGTTTGGAAAATCAACTTTAAAGTTGAACTTTTAAAGAAAAAAAAAAATTCACAACGTGGCACTAATACGCTTCCGTATTTCCTCATAGTCTTAATTAAGAAATTGTTTTTCATCTTCAACTGTTCTGGTACAGTTTATCTTTCTTGTGGAGCAAATACTCCGGTTTGTTGTTCGATCTTTCAATGTTTTATGAAGTCTATATATCAACTGATAGGAGAAAACCAAAATCACTTGTTTCTAAATAAAAAGTTTACATCATTTATATGATAAGACTTTTTGCAAGGTTGAGAGGGGGTGCCCAAAATATTCTTGACAAAAATGTAAAAAATTAGAAAATCAAAAACTAAATTCACCATACTTCAAATTCCTTATCCGTTGGGAGCAGGGGGTTGGTGGGATGGTCATCTCTTAAATTTTTAAAAGTACCTCCTTTTAAGTACTAATTGTAGACTGTCTCAGATATTGGAGCTGGGGGCTGCTTGAATACATGTATTTAGAAAAATTGTCTTTTAATTGTCTCAAAAACTTGGGCCCCACCCACACCTGGACCCCTACCAGCTGTTGCTTTCTGTCATTACTCATTAGGTTCCCTTTTCTCAGAACTTTCACGTGATTTTAAATAGTCTATCTTATGTATACATTGTAATATACATGTATGTAGCCAAATACGGAGTTTATCGATTTGAATTCCAATTGAATTCCAACTATCAAATCGTGTCCGATCGTATCAAACGGTGACCGTTTGCATTTCTTGTTACTAACATAGTTCCGACCATAGCAAAACAAGAAGGCTGGAATTAAAAATGTGAAGGAAAAAACACCGATAACAATAACTTTAGAAGAGTTTGCTATAAGTACCATTGTACTGCGTACGTAAATTCTAAAGATCACAGGAACTGGTAGAAAGGTCGCGACCCGTTCAATTGCATAATTTATTGCATAATCAATTGTATAAACATACTTAGGTAAAATTTTCATCTAGCTGCCTTAAGCTTTCAACGCGTATTTGAACTATAGAAATTTATTTGAAAAAGATGGATTAAGAAATGAATTAAGAACCGTGTAAAATGAAATAGACCCATTATTAAAAATTGCATATCAAGTCATATTTTTTTTTCTAGATCTTTTCCCTCAGTATGTAGCCATAGATATTTATCCCCTCCCCCCACCCCCAAAAAAGGAACCTAAAAAGAATGGGTATTTAATCAATAAATGTATTATGGTATATTTAATATACATGCACGAAAAACTGTAGAATGCTGCAAAAATGCCAGTGTAATAATGTGTAACGGTAATGCCATTCATTATAAATCATATTATTTGTCATGATGCTACAACTGTAATCATATGTATAGGTAATGCCTCTGATTATTTGTAAATTACAGTATATCCCACAAAAAAAAAAAAGACATGTAGTTTTCCTATAGAAACTTTCGGATTTTGAAATCCTATGGGAGTTTTGTTAAAATTCTATCAGAATTTAAATTCCTTTAGGAAATTCCTTTATTCCGGTAGGGAAGTCTAAGAATTGATTTTCTAAGGGAAACTTATTTTCCGGTAGGAATTAATTTTTTTAAAGGTAAATATTTCACGTGAAAAATGAGATACATCAATAACAAAAGTGATTATATTAATAAACTCTTTAACCAATGGTATATCGTATGCACCCAAGACGGGTGAAAAAAATGCCACCTTGGCACTGGCATAGTTATCCGGCACAGTGTTCAAGTATAATTTTATTATGAAATTAATTTGTAATAAACAGTGGCTATAATGATAATCTGGGTTTTCCCTTGACTTCATGCACCGTGGTTATTTTTCAAAAGATGATTGTTGTACAATGACGAGTTCTTGATATGAAACTACTACGATAATAAAGTTTTATATAATTTGAACAGGATCCCAATATTTATTTATTTATTTTTTTTGGCTTCGATCGAATCCTCTTTTATGTGTTTTCGACAAAAATCATGTGTTTTCGACAAAAATCATGTGTTTTCGACAAAAATCAAATCAACTCTGTGATCTTTCTATCAGTATTGATGAAGTAAACAGCATTTAGTGATTATGATCAACAAATTTGTATACGTTTTCACTACCTAAGAGCTAAGATCATAATACATTTAAAATTGATTGTTCTTTCTAGTTTATTTGGTATTTAAAGCATTTTAGGTTTTAAAAAAATAAACGGTTCAACGTATTTGAAAACCGGTTCTTCCTTCCACGACGCGCTAAGTAATCAGCACTCAGTAGGCACAATGAGGGTACACTTGTGTGTAAAACGTCAAATAAAGCCTTTCCCCCTTTGCCCCTCTGCTCATTATTTTGTTCGGCGTAGACCCACAGGCGATACTTCACGTTAAATTTGGCATATTTTTGACGACAGACCTGGGGTTTTCTGTGTCAGGTAAGTATTTTTTGCAGTTACTTTTGTATCGCAAACACTTCAGCAACAACATTAAATTGATGAAAAAAATTTAAAGTGGTAAAAAAATGAATTGAATTTTGCCTCTAAGACTTGTCGTTATTATTTGTCGAGTCAAAAACCACTGTAATGATTAGATCAATTAATAGATCAATCAAACAATGAATTAATAAGTTCACAAAATGATATTATAATTATATTATTTCAGTATCGGTTTTCCTTATTGTATAAGCCAAACGGCTTTTCTGATTAAACAGTTGTTATTATTATATACATGTACAGAAATGAAAAATATATAAAGTAAATATGAATTTTATTTTTGTACGTGATCGTTAATATAGCAACACGGGTGGGTAGTTGGGGATTTTTGGGGACAATACTTTTGATTGTTTTTTTTTTTTTGTTTTTTTTTTTGGTTTTTTTTTTTGTTCATATTTTTTTGGGGGTCCCCCCCCCCCCCCCCAATACTTTAAACGGTGCTACATGTACTGTTTGTTGCATAATGTATTCATAATATAAAATAAATAGTAATATGTTATGCGTGTACATGACTATTGGCACTTATAGATAGATGAATGGGGACGACACGATGTATTTGAATTCAGAACTAGGTCTGCCCAAAACAAATTGCCCAGAGCTTCCCATGGAACGCCATAGCTGTCTTAAGGATACAAATTACTTAATATATTGTTATTTATACACTTTATTGTGTCTAACCATTTTATCATTAAAGTTAACACTACATAATGCGTTGATAAAAAATATAATATGCTGTCGAAACAACATATTAGTTGGTCACTTGCATATAACGTATGGACGAACACATATTTTATTAAGTCACTTGCATATAACATATGGTCGAATACATATTTTATTAAGTCAAAATAATAATTTATGAAGTCATTTTCAAGCAGCATGTAGCCCGAAAGCAATACACCTATTGCGAAGTAACGCCATATATATCATTTTATCACATGTTTAGCTCAATATTCGGTGGATATCAATTATGTAATAAATTCTTGATATTACACTGTGTGTTCTTACGCCACGTGACATCAAAAAGCCTCGGGGATAGAAAACCCACAACTCGTTGGATAAAAATCATATACCATCGCAAATCATGAGAGATTCAATTTATCACATGTTTTACCACGTCTTTTGTTAAAACCTCAAAGTGTATAAATAACAATATATTAAGTAATTTGTATCCTTAAGACAGTTTTGGCGTTCCATAGCTTCCAGTAGCTGTCGTGCAGAAGGAAGTTCCTTGTTTTGGAATAGCTTATTCTTTCTAATGCGTGGAGAAAACTTAATGTACTTTCCGTCTCTTCCTCGGATCGGAATGCAGCACTCACCCCTACAAACCCAAGGGACCATTAGTATTCAGCAATATGTATAACACGTTTGTTCTTCTTGCTGAATCAGCAGCACATAACTCTTTGATATTTTCCATAGTTATGACAGGCGGAATTGATTTAATTTGTACGTTACGAAACTGGGTTCATAAGCGTACGTTAAAATCAGTTGCGTAAACTATTGAAAACGTTTCCTACTTTAAACTTTTCTTCACCTGAGCAATTTACCTGTCAGGTATCATCAGCATGGGCTTTTTTCCTCCCTTTGTATCGGTAACAATATACGGGGTCGGGAAACTGTACAAATTGACACGTGACAAGCGCTACACGTGACGATGAGGCTTTTTCTGCTGAACCTCCGAACCTTTTCTGTATAGAATTCTGTCCAGAATCCGATTAATGCCAGTCTCTCTTTAACGTTTTGTCAACAGATCGCAGTGTTTATAAACTGTGACATAACACCCCCCCCCCCCTTTTTGTGTGTTACACAACTAACTCCCCAGCTACTTACAGTTTGACTCGCCAGAGTAAATGCGTACATGTTGCTTATATAACTTCACAACGGCGCCGAGTCCCGGGGCATGTTCTTCTGTTACCGACGGAGCTAAGGCACGTGCATTTGATACACGGTAAGTGTATAGTGTTACTTACAGAGATAATTGAATGGCCAGACTTTCGTTCGGTAGAGTCGAATTACCTAGGGGATTGTTCTGTTACGGCCTATAAAAGTTTTAGAATGCAAAAGACATGAGATGTTGAACTTTTTTTTTGCAGTTACATAATTTAGAAAAAATGATACCATGATAAACAAATCTAATAAGTTAAAAGTACTTTGGATACCATAGATTTCATCTTTTACTCTGTACAAACAATTGTCGGAGCATTTAACCAGCTTTAGAACAATGCAGGGATTTTGTTTGCATTGAATCAAATTGGCCCCCTACTGTTTGTTTGTTTGTTTGATTTTAAAGCGAGTTTTCAAGCGGAGGGAGGGGGAAGGTAAGTGAGATGAGGTACGCTAGGTTATGTATTCAAGATGGTATTAAACCATTGACCAATTGCAAGATTGAGTTGTATCGTTTTCATGAATGAGCCTGGGTTTTTTTTCTTCCTAACAATTAAGCCGTGCCTATCACATAGAAATATGTGCTATGAAGGTAGCAAACTCTTGCATCTGGGGCGTAGTTGTGTTACATGTATATACAATAAGTATATAAGTCCCTGCTTCTTGTTGAATGCAACTTAATTGTTACGAACATAATTTTTTCTAAATGATTACAATAATTTTTTTAAAATAAAAGACATTAACATATATGATTTTGTAATATATTTTTAACAAAATACAGCAATACACTTTTAACTTCATTCTCAAGCTTAAGTTATAAATCGATAAATTTTTGTCTAATATTTTTTCACTGACAATGTAATAACTTGTCACCTTTAATTTGCTAGGATACAGGTTTTTAGATCCATGATTTTATTGGTTATTTTAGATATTGAATCTACCCTATTTCATGTCGACTTAGGCTTGTCATGAAGTCTAGGTCACCGAACTCAAATGTCCTTTATCAGTGCACGAAGCAGAGTTTCTGAAATTTATATAATATAATACATGTATATAAGTATATAAGTTCTAATTATATATAATAGTTACATATATGTATAATATATATTAGGCATTATAAGCCATCAAGTAAGCATCTACGGGGTTTTTTTTAAACGTGTAATTCTTTTCGCCGTTTAACAACGTTTATCATGAATTCTTTCTTTTTTAACGATACAAATTAGCTCCGAACTCACAATAGTGATAGGTGAGGAATGAGAGGGAATGGTGGGAGGGCTTTCATTTGCTGCCCTCTCAGCGAACTCAGATCCTGTTTTTTTGGTCTGTTCATTGAACCAGAACAATCATGTTGACCCTCAAATTACTCACCCCCCTTTCCTAAATAGAATACAAATGTAAAACAGAAATAGGAAATTCAAGATGCCTCTACAATATAATTTATATCGTTACTTTGCGTGCATTCAGAAACACTGCACGCATAAATGTAATAACAGAACCTACTGCTGAAAAACATGTAATAGAAGCCACGCGTAGTAAAAAATTTATCCTTTGTGTATCTGTTTCTGATAACAATGTAACATCTTGTGCATTTACATGAAATCAATTTAACACCAACTGAGAAATTCACAGGACCCCCATCAATATCTAGTGTCCTACGCCTGTTCTTGGTGGTTTCATTTTAAGGGGGACTTCACACGCCAACCAACACCCCCCCCCCCCCCCCAACAACAACAACGGCAAAATACGCGAGTATTAGTTCAACCCTATTTATTGCTTTGTATTTCATTTCATTTCCTACGGATCATTTTCCCCGAGTTTTGTATTCAATAAACGACACGCGCGGATCAAGGGGGGTGGGCGGATGTTCGGGAGGGAGAGTCCTGACCCCCATTCGAAAATATTCATATACTGGTAAAGTAAAATTACCAACAAAAAAAAAGGCCTCGGACCCCGCACCCCTCCGCCGACCGACAAACAAAATTAAGCCTTGGAACCCCCCCCCCCCCCTTCCCTCACACCCTGGGTAAAAATTCTAAAACCTTTTCGATATGCATCTAACATTGTTGTCGGCGACTTTTTAAGTTCACGTCATTCTAAATTGTTTAGTATCTGTCTTTTGAAAATCCTACCATTCGTTTTCCCATTTTAATCGGGGGTATTATAACGGCGCAAAGCATTATTCCCTTTACCTCATAGGTAAGGGGTAAGAGTGTATATATTTTTATTATGAGAAAAATATACAACGGCAGATGCCTGTGTATTGATGGTCTGTAGCTTTATGTAGGATGTTTTCGTCTGTGGGCAATTAATAGTACGTGTTTTCATAAGTCAAGTCTTAATAATCTTTTTTACTTGGGTTTTTTTTTATCTTTTAGGAGATTTAACTCAACAAAATTAGAGTGGTTTTTGGTGTTTTTTTTTACTTTGAGAACAAGTAAAGTATCAAGTTAAATTCTTCTCATCTATTCTAGTTAAGATTAATGGGCAGATCACTCTAATTTAAAAAAAGTATTATTTAATTAAACTCTACAGTGAGTCTGTAGTGATATATAGAGGGACTTTAAAGTTAATTGATCAAAATAACATTCTTTTTCTTCTGTAGCGGCAACTAATTTTCAGTGTCTTTTATTCGTACCTGAAATCCTCTGGGGAAACCATTTTGAGCTTGGTCGGTCCACAGTCTGATAAAGCCATGCAATCCGTTCTAATATTTAATTCGTTTAACATGTATGGGTTCCATTACATGTAGAAAGTACTGTAACTATGCTAGAATTTCTCTTATTTCCCCTATTTTTAAAAACATTCCAAATTTCTGAGACAAGTATTAAAAAGATAAATTCTCAGTCATTAGGTGCACAAAATATTCAGGACCTGTATCTAGGAAAAAGAAAAAGAGAGTTTTTGAAAGCAACCAGATCAATTTTTTTAAAAATCTTATTTTTATTCATGTAATTTAACTCAAGCATTTAAGCACAAAGATACCTGGATTTTGCACGCGTTAAAACATTGAATACTTTTCTGGGTCGATTTTAAAAAATCTATAAGCCTACTAAATGCTTATACTTATGTGCTGAAACATACACAGTATCTATAACGGTATTATCTAACGTGTCTTAATTACGATGACGTTTGGACCGCCATTCGTTAACTTTGTAACACGATGTTCTAAAAAAAACTTCAGAGCTAATTTCGTTCTTGAATCAATCGTAACACAAGCTGTAAAATTAACGACCCCAATTCAAGGATTAGAGTACAATTCCTAACGCAAAGATTACAGAGAAAGAGACACCTGCATTGGAAGGTGTTGAAATAAGACAGAATGGATCACCAAATTTACCACTCCCCACCGCAGTCGTATTAATTGTAATTCATTGAAAGTTTATCTCAACATTAAGGAGGCTGGATGGTGAACAAATCAATGATCAGATCTGACTTAAACTTTGACATATGATATTTTTGGTCATAAACTACCATTTAGTAAAGAAAAAATCCAAATATTCTAACTTTAAAATATGATCATTTTCCTATATCTCTAAACAGAGTTCTTCTTCTTAAGGAGATTAAAAAAGACTAAAAATGGCCACGGCCATCGAGCTCTTTTAAATGCTTGCTTATGCGAACTAATTTCAATACATTGTTCTTGACTTCGAAAGGACGAACTATTTAAGGTCCAACTATAAAGACTGAACTTCAGACATATATTGTGTCAATATGATTGTCTCAATATATCGGCACTTGTTCTTTCCTGGGATATTTACTTTTATTTTCTGGGATATATCAAGTACATGTAACTTGTTACATTTTTTTTTCATTAACGTAGTAAAGCGGTTGAAGTTCTTCAGCATAAATTAAATGTAAAATACATAAAAATTAAATACAAATGCATAGTTGACCAGAGCTATAATTAGTTAAAAAATGACAAAAAATTAAAATCTAAACCAGTTTCTTGGCCGTTTTAAAATTTCCATATCAGTGAACTTTGCGGATTCATTGAGAAGTGAATTCTAAACGTTATAGTTCTGAATAATTTTCTGAGTAAGTCTATCTTACTCAGTAATTTATATTATATAGTTAAACATTTGAAATAATTATTCAACGAACAGCCTACTACGCATCCTATTCACTCACCTGATTTGCATTAAACATTAAGAGGGCTGTATGATGGTGGCCATTTTTAGACTAAATTAATCTCCTTTATATGAAGAGTTCAGTATAAAGATACAAAAAATACTCAAAATATGAATCTGATATATTTGATTTTTTTTTAATATAGTTTAGGGCCAAACTATCATATTTAAAAATTAAGGCAGCTCTGATCGGTAATTTGTTGTCCACCCAGCTAGTATATTACGACGTGACATTAAAGGGACTTAGACACGATTTGAGCTCAAAATTTCAATTTTATTTTTCCATTTTTAATGTTTATAATGGTTAATATAGGTATAAATAATGCTTTGACAAAATTTGAAATTCGAATATTGAGTTATAAGCAAGATACAGAGTTTGAAATTCTTTGTTTTGTAAACGAAGCTAGAGCCTTGTTATTGTTTACACATGTGTCTTATTGGTATAAGTTTCAATCAAATGGTGCTTTCTTCTGTTGATGATATTATTTATGAACACATTTAATCAGTTACCTTGTTTGCCACGAGTCATTTTGTCAAAGAAATGGTAATTCCATACTTTACATTATTTGTAAACAAATATAAGACTCGAGCTTTGTTTACATAACATTGAATTCTTACCTCTGTATCTCTCTTATAACTTGACATCTAACATTCAAATTTTGGTCAATCATTCAAAATGCTCAAGTAAACCATTTTATACACAAAAATAGAAAATAAAATTTTGATATAAAATCGTGTCCAAGTCCCTATAAACTTGGGTTACATGTGTCCTTGACATAAAATTTATCGTGCAAATGAATCTAAATTTGCACATGAAACATGTAATCACGTTTCGGTTTGCTAACGTTAACCACTTTCCAACACCGACTGACATTATAAAATTTCTCCTAATATACATACATAACATCTTGATCCTGTCAGCATAAAAAAAACACCAAACAATTGAAAATTGACATTTAAATCTGTTAATTCAAATTAAAAAAAAAAAAATTCATACCTTATCCTATTTAAATACGCACATGTCGCTAAATTAGTAAATTACCAATGCTTTTACTAAATAGCTGTTTGGTCACTTTAAATTAACTGTTTGATAATTATTGCTTACTTAATAGAAACTGTTTAACAATCGGTTACTCTAAATAACTTTTTGATTTACAACTCAACTGTTTGATAATCGATTACCAAATAACTGGTCTACTTAATAAATTTGATTATTCATTACTCAACAATCTACTTATTTGACACTCTAATACGAAATAACTTATTCATAATTTATTGCTCAATAACATTTTGATAAATAAATACTCAATAACGCTTAAAGGTAAATGATTTCTGTTAATCCTGAATGGTCTCTGAATAAGCATGATTATCCCTGCTTGTTACATGTAATAAGAAAAAACAATGACTAGGAATTCAAGCTGTGGTGTACTCTAAACCTACATGTACTACTAATAGAACGGTGAGGTTTACTGCACCTGGGTGCAACAATTAAGGTACATGTAGTACTACATGCTGTGCCGCGTTACACATCCTGGGTTTTTCCCACTAGCTTCGTAGGTCGAGGTATGCTTAGGTGTCATCAAAATGCAAGTTAATTAATCTATCTATGGAGAAAGAATGTCAAAACAACGCAGCAGTACCATTATGGGAACAAATATTTCGAGATGTCAGTTTGGTAAATAATAATGCGATTTGTGTATTTACAGTGGATGTCAAACAACTTAATGTAAATCTACTATGTGTAAATTCCAGAGATAGCCAGACGAGTGGTGCATTTTCGCAAAAACATGTTGAATTTCTACTATTTATTGACTACATGTGCCTTGTAAGACCAAAGGACCAACTTGAGACATTCTCCAAGACTATCAGTACAAAATGTATTGTTTAAACACCCCTAGTTACAAGACCGGGAATTGAACCAAAAACTCTCTGCTTACTGGTCGGACCACTTCCCCAAACAAGTCATAGTCCAAGCAATGCAAAAAAGACCCTTCTATATTTTGGTCTTAACATCTTCTTAAATTAAGTAATACTAGTACTACGGTCCTAATTTCCAAAGATGCTTTAATTAATGCTTCGTCAATCGGAATTCTCGGGTCTTTCCGACAAGCAATTTTCCGAGCTTTGCCAGAAAAGCCCGAGAATCAATGCTTTGCTTTTTGATACATGTTAGTGTTGTTGACAGGTCGGACCCGACATGAAGACGACGAGTGACTACCTAGAGGAAGTGATTGAGGAGACCGGGGGATTCGGGAAGTTCCAGTTCCTCCTCCACGGCAGCATCCTCCTCAGTAAGGTCTCCATAACCTGGAGCTTACTCATCATGGCCTTTGCGGGGGCGGCGCCGGACTGGTGGTGTGTGTACCCTAACACCACATACACCCCCGCCGACGCTATCAACTACAGCACCACTGTGTTCCCTTCTTCGTCAATCGTTACGGATCCGGGGATGGCCAAGTCGTTCCAAACATGTACCCCTCCGTCCAACGAATCCTCTGTCTGTCAGTCCTTCGTGTTTGCTGACAGCATGAGAACCATCATCAACGAGGTTAATGTCTGAAGTTATTCAAATTAATGTATACTTGCGTCATATTGTAAATTTTGAATTAAATGAGCGGGTATAAAACAAAATTTACTATATCAAAACTTCATATTGTAAATTTTGTATTTGCGCACACCAAGTAAATTTGAAATTAACAATATTTAACTTGGAACCATATTTCCAAGCCACGGTCCGGAGTCCATACATGTATATCTCTCTACAGATGGGAGGGAATCGTACATATTGGCCGTGGTTTGCGATGATGACGAAATAGACTAGAACGCTTTACTACTATAAACCAGAAATTGAAATTAGAATTTCAATAAATATAGAGAAACAAGTTTTAATGATATTAATTAAAATGTATTTTCTGTTTCGAATAATACTTTTAAACAGTTAACCAGATGAATTCTTACTTGAGTTTAAGTCCTCAGGCCAAATTTATGACCTGAGTAATTGTTTTTTCTCCAATATCTGGTTAGATGTACATGTATCCTTCTTGCAGTGGGGGTTAATCTGTGACGACAAATGGGTGACGGCAACAGTCTCCTCGGTGCAAATGGCGGGTCTCCTGATTTCCGGTCTCCTGGGGGGACAACTCGCCGATGTGATTGGTCGGAAGCCGACCTTCTACGTCTCCATCCTCATCCTTTCCGTCTCCAACGTCGTCGCTGGATTCTCCACTTCATGGATCATGTTCGCCGTTACTCGTTTTATCATCGGGCTCGGGTGCGGGGCCTACCTGACTGTGTTCTACACGTTCTCCGTGGAGTTCACGCCTACTAAATTCAGACCGATTCAAATCGCCATCCCTGATTGGTCTATATGGGCCGCACTCTTGGGCCTCTTTTCTTATATACTGAAGGACTGGAAAAGTCTGCACATCTTAACAGGGGCCTTAACAGGACTGAGCCTCTGTACCTGGTGGTAAGTTAGCAATCTCAAATTGATTCATAAGAAGCAAGAGGTCATTTTGAAGGAACAAACCAGTGTTGTATACTTGGTTTCTCTCATGTATTTATTAAAAACTACTTGAACCCTTTAAAATTTAGCTGTATAGTCACTTCTCCTCCTGGAAAATCCTGACTATACAGTAGTCGTTCCCCCGTTCTTGTGTCGTGTACCCATTGAATTGACTGATTAGTGATAAAATCATATTTGTAGTTTTAAGTCTGTTTGAAATCATAAAGTAAAGAAGACATTACGAGACTGGCTCAAGAGAAATATTCACTACAACCATCACGAAAATTTCTCGCACGCGAATTAATTTATGTACAATAAACCTGTGAATAATATACGTATATTCACTCCGAAGTTTTTATTATGACCGTTTGACCCGTAAGTCTCGTGTCGCCGTTTTATTTTGTTAGGAAGGGATGATTATAATACAGCCATTCTTCCACATTCATTTGCAAGGCTCCCCCTTTTCGGTCTTATGTTTATGCATTTGCTCTTGATAAACGTTCTTCTCATGAAATTGACTTAGCCGCGAAATTAAAACAACTTTACTTTGCTCAATTACGACTCTTATCTGATATACATGTAAAATAACATGTAATTAGGACGATGTCATATTTCTTTTTCCTGCAGAATTTATTTTCCTCAGCTCGAATTAACAGAACTCGGTAATGTTTATTAATATATGTATTTATTAAATGGTGTCAGCTTAATTAAATAACCCCTTCACTTCTTGTTGACATCTGATTTCATTTCATTATGATGAAATAGCCTGCTATGGCACCAGGCTATATATTTCAATTACAATGGTGATTTGTGTTTTTACACGTCATTAAGGGGCAAGATCACGATTTTAGCTTACATATAAGATTGTTTTTTGCAGGATTGTTCCAGAGAGCTTCCGATGGTTGGTTTCCCATGACAAATTGGCGGAAGCAGATAAAGTCATCAAGAAAATTGCCCGAATGAACAATCATCCCAAACCCGATTTAAATAAACTACGGACTGTCGTCGATTCCGATCCCTCGTTCCAAGGGAGCCGCCAATACACCTTCCTGGAACTGATCCGGGACAGAACACTGCTCAAAACCACGGCACTGGCTGGCGTTGGTTGGTAATATCATTACAGAGGGACTTTCAAACTTGAACTACTTCGTATAATGTAAAATGAAATTCTAAGGGTTTTTCGACACAGTCTTTTAATTTACACATGCGTTCTGCTTCCCATGTTATACAGTGTTGTTTCGTTTTTCCAATGGGCTGTTTGTGTTTTTGTGTCGTACTTTATATAATAGCATTACGTGTACATGTATTACGAAAAATTTTATTTATGTATTATGATAGGTTTTGATATGATTTTGGGTATAATAACGTCAGATCTATTTTCATTTAGGTTTTCATGTGGGTACGCGTATTACGCCATTTCGTACAGCGTGGATCAACTCTCAGGAGACCTCTACCTCAACATGTTTCTACTCAGCGTTATAGACATCCCGGCTCTGATGAGCATCTGGTACCTCAGTAATCGGTAAGTACTACTGCTACTGAACAATAACCGGTGAGTTCTGTTACTACTGAACAGTAACGGGTAAGTACTACTGCTACTGAACAATAACCGGTAAGTTCTGTTACTACTGAACAGTAACGGGTAAGTACTACTGCTACTGAACAATAACCGGTAAGTTCTGTTACTACTGAACAGTAACGGGTAAGTTCTACTCCAGCCGAACTGTATGTAACCGGTAAGCTGTATTGCTACCGAACAGGAACCGATAAGTTCTACTGCAACAGAAAACCACCCGGTTAGATTTTATTACTGCAACAGAATATATACAGGTTAGATTTTACTGTAACAGAATATTAATCAGTGAGATCTGCTTCTGAACAGTAACCAATAAGTTCTTCTGTTACCAAACAAATGTTCGGTTCAACTCATTGAACCGGTTCATGTAATAATTACTAACGCTACAGAACAAGGACATGGTTAAGAAGTATTGCCCCATAAAGCAAAAACCTTGATCAAGCATATTGTTAACTGACTACAAAAACATCTCTGCCTGCTACTCCGGTAACCGGCTAACGCTATAAAAAGTTTTCACTTTACCCCTCCAAAACCGGTATAAAGATGTCACTTGGCAAGTTCTATGGCTACAGAGCAAGAAATCAGTCTTTAATCCTCTGTATCTAAAACATTAAACTGCTGCAAAGAAGAAGGGCTAAGTCTAGTAGCTGTAAATTTTACCACTGTGCTAACCGGTAAGTGTTGGGTAGTACTACAGAACAAGACACAAGCTTTGTTTACATAACAAAGAAATGGGAGTTTTAACATGACAACTGACGATAAAATTTAGGCTGAAAACATTACATGCGCCGATCCAGATTTTTCCGGGGGGGGGGGGTCCGGTGCCTATTTTCAGTAATGTTACTATTGGAATTTAATAAGTTTGAATTTTCGACATCCCCGCTAGATCCGTGCCTGTATTAGAAATACCTTTGTTGAGCATCATGAACATTAAGAATTGAAAAAAAAATTTGTGTCCTTGCCCTTTTTACCAGTAAAACAAACCGTCCTAGTACTAAGACTACAAGTGTGCTTGTTATTTGTGTCAATCGTTTTGAAATGAATTAGAGAGATTGAGCGGTTTTTTTCTTCTTCTTTCCTGTAGGATTGGACGGCGCTGGACTTGCCTGGGGTATTTTATGATCGGATCAGTGGCCTGTCTCGGAGTTGCTGTATCTCAGATGATCGGTGAGATAGCCCACTAACCATTGTATATTATATACCCATTTACTGGCTATGAGGACGATAGCAAGTTTGTTGTCCCCGAAGACAGCAACTGTTTCACGAGACGAAGCCGAGGGAAATAGTTGCTGTCGAGGGGGACAATAAACTTGCTATCGTCCGAATAGCCAGTAAATAGGTATTTTATTATACCGAAAAAAAACTTTATTTGTCGGCGATGCAGATTTTCTTGACCGTAATGAAATTAGAGTTATCGGACTTTGAATTTGACGTTTAAAAACGAGGGAAATCGAATGCCGCCGGTGAATAGTTTCGATGACTATTCACCATGGGCAGATAGCACGGAAACTATTTCACGGTTAGATAGAATAGCAAGTTTATTGTTGTAATTTTACATAGAAAATTTACACAGAGGTATAATAAACTATAATAACACTATGTACTTGCATGTATAATCCGATACGCACTTTTTATATTTAGAAAAAAAAGAGTATAAAATGAAATATAAAAAGCTAGATTGTGATAATCATTCTCCTGCCTTGTCTAAATGATATGGGAGATAATTTCCGCACATATTTCTTCCACCTTTTGCACGGGTGGTATGCTAAACCGTTCGAATGTTTTTAACAATTAAGATTTTTGTTTTGAAAACTCGTATATCATCACAATAAAACCAACAATTTTTATAAGTGATAAGTGTAATTACTAGTAAGTATGTAGGGAGCCTTATTTATACGATGTAGAAACTTTGTAAATATCGAAAAAATATACTGTGGCAGAATCCGTAAAAAGATGTTTAGTGTTACATTGTTACAGACTTTGTACATTCTGTGGCTACCGTTAGCAACAATGTAAATTCTGACATTTCTCTTAGCTAACGTGATAGAACTTGAACCTTAATTAGCGTCGCCCGATCCGAAGCCCGCTAAATGTCAAGGTCGTGTTGTCTTCCCTAAAATGCTTGTCATTCATAATTTATATAAAAATTGAAAAGAAATTACTAGTATCCGTGGCATTTCATAATTTGGTTTTTTTTTCAGCCGAGTTGTAATAAATGGAAAATTACGAAAGCCCATTGAGCTCATTTTTGTAAGTAAAAAAATAAAATTATCGCGATATAATGCGAAACTTTTGCGAATAAACGCGTAACTTTCGGAAATAAACGCGAAACCTTCGCGAATAAAAGGGAAATTTTAGCAAATAAACGAGTTATTTTCGCGAATAAACGCATGAATACTGTTGTTAAAAATCACTGCAATGAACAGTGAGTGTAAACGAATACATTTCACATTTAAATAATATACTTTATGTCATGTTTTCCGTTTTAAGTTGATTCATATATAAAACTGATGTAATCCTTTTTTATGTAAATCAAATTTGATAAAACTTCAAATGAGTACATGTATTTATGAATAACATAAACTTACATGTCATAAAATTAGAGGACGAAATTACGTTCTCTGAACAATAGTAAGAAAAAAAATCATGCTTTAACCGTTTAAAATATTGTGTAAATTGAAACTTTTTGAGATTTTCAACTGTCTATTTTTTCCTGAAATAAAAGCGTCAAACTACATTTTAATTAACGAAGCTCGATATCACATATATAACGTTTTGAATATTCTTTCAATTTTCAACGATATTTGATAAAATTTTCAATTTTAGTTAATAAAATGATTATACAAATTTTACATATACCTCATTTTCTTTGATGCGAAGAAACTGAGAAGCTCGATACATTTTGGGACTTTACTTTTGGATCAGCCACTGTAGTTTAATATTTTTGTGAATTGATATACAAGTTATTTCCTATATATGCATTACATCTACATATTCGTATAAACTTAGACAAAGTCATATACGACTTTAGTTTAATTTTTTTTTTACTTTTAGATGCACGTGTAGATATTTAAATATAAATACTGTGTGAAGTATATTTTAAACAATATCAATAGATTAACTATCTATGTTTTAAAATATGTATGATATTATGGTAAATACCTTGTTAAATGATTTGAACCAGCAACTTTATAA
Organism: Magallana hongkongensis; assembly: GCA_016163765.1. Taxonomy (NCBI): domain Eukaryota; kingdom Metazoa; phylum Mollusca; class Bivalvia; order Ostreida; family Ostreidae; genus Magallana; species Magallana hongkongensis. The sequence goes on from WFKH01010211.1 coordinate 29,896,502, forward strand.
CTTGTGTTAATTCATAGCCATTTAAAAAATAATATCATAAAAAAAACTGAACTGATTTTGATTGCGAATGCGCTTATTGTACCCTGTATACAAAGTGCAAAAGTTTCGCAAAGTAACGCGAAAGTTTCGCGTTTATTTGCGAAAGTAACGCGTTTATTCGCGAAAGTTTCGTGTTTTATCGCGAAAGTTACGCGTTTATTCGCGAAAATTACGCGTTTATTTGCGTTTGTGTTTGGCGTTTATTCGTGAAAGTTACGCGTTTTGTCTTGAAAGTTACGCGTTTTGTCGTGAAAGTTTCGCATAATATCGCGATAATTTTTTTTCCTACGTAAATGAGCTCAATGGGCTTTTGTAGACAATAGAAAATTTAGGAGATTTTTGGTAAATTATAAATCGGTGAACTAGAAGTTCGAACCCACCTACTTAAAAAAATTAAAAAAAAAAAAAAAAAAGAACTGACGTGCATGGCAATTGCTAGTATGTGATAGAAACAGTTTCATCAAGAATATATCTTTTAAAGTTGTTTACTTCTGTAATAATACTTACATATCGAAACTTGCCGAGGATTGAATAACGTTAGATATTCTGTTCTAATTTAAATGTATGGTTTTATTAACATGTTACGTTTATATTAAGTGTGATTTTATTGCATGTTTTGCAGATGTAGACTCTGGCCTTCAAAAACGTTTGATAAATGGCTTCGCGCTCGCCGCCAAGTTCGGAGTTTCCGCCTCGTGGGCCGCCATCATGGCGTTTACAACGGAAGTGTATCCCACTGTCGTAAGGTACATTCACTGAAATAACTGCCGATGCACTAGTTCCATACAGTCTAGTTTTCCGCCCAAGTAACATTCAATTTCCAATTAACTTTATCGATAACTGCTGCAGCATTTAATTTTTATTTCTCAACAGGAACATCGGCTATGGAACTCAGAACTCCATTTCAAGAATCGGTGCTCTCATAGCACCTCAGCTAGTTTTGGTGGTTAGTCTAAGACTGACTCTGACTCTCTCTCTCTCTCTCTCTCTCTCTCTCTCTCTCTCTTTCTCTCTCTCTCTCTCTCTCTCCATGTAAATGTACCGACTAGAAAAAATACAAGTTATGTACACAACAACGGAACGTAACAGTCTTTTGCTTGTCTGCATTTCAGAACCAAGTAACACCAGGAGTAATGTACATTATCTGCTTTGTTGTGACCTTAACCTCAGCCATCACGTGCCTTCTACTGAAAGAAACTAAAGACAAGACAATTTCTGACAACCTGGAGGTTCGTGTTGCGTCGAACCGGAAGTGATCAAAGCATCATGACTATATACTAGTATACCATAGTATGCCAAACGAGTGACCATAGATATTACTAGAAGAAGTACATATATTACAATAAATGCATTTTGAAAAAAAAAATGAAATGTCCATGTTATTAATTAATACATCCAATGATCCAGTGGGGTTGGCATGTTCTTCAATACTTTACCAATAAACACACAAGTTCGAGGGTTGGCAGCGATTCTGCACAATGCTTGATGCATTACATACATGTACCTCAATTAGTATATTTGTTCTCTTTGTACAGCATCCTAACAAAGGTTATTCAACATTTAGAATAAAGATGCAGAGTGGGTGATTGGTGCCTATATATATAAGGTTCACGAATCGTAAAAATTGTGTGTTTGCTTTGAAAACGAAAGAGTGCTGCATTCTGTATTCTCTTTACACTGGACTGGAAAACAATACTTTATATTAAAATGTAGTAAATATTAACTTTAATTGATTCACTTTCAACAAAGTGTTCATTACGTTTTTCTGAAAGTACCACGCAGCACTAAAAAGAGAACTTACTTTAATAAAGTTAATCTTACTTGAATAGGGAAATACTGCAAATAAAGTGTTTAAAAACTTCAACATTGGTGTTATGTAATATACACAAATCTTGAATTACAAAGCATTTATTTTAAAGTTGCGATTGAATTCTCTCGGAAACGAGAGGCCCATGGGTCATATCGCTCACCTCAGTGAGCAAGGAACGGAAAACTTTGACCAGGGACTGACACAAGTTACAGACTACAGGTAGCTTTACTATTTATATATCAAAAATATGTAATAGTGTTGTCTTTGTTCAAATAAACTACGATACTCGTTTATTAGCTAACTTTTGTATTGATTTCACATATTTTATCCCCATGTTTTATGAGAAGATAGTTTATATCATAAATATGTGTGATTGTGTGATTGATTTTTAACTACATGTACAAATATGGATCATTTTTGTTCCACAAAGGTCATGGTCTGCATTAGTTTGATACTTAGTAAATCTTCATGCTAGTTTGCAGTCATTTTATTTTCACAAATTTAGAGCTTCAAATTCCCTCATTATACTTCTTAGCAATGAACTTTACAAAATTTGGTCACCATTTCTCTTTATCATAATTTTCTGTATGTATATTACAAAAGGAACTGAAATATTGATTAAACAAGTTGTAAATAATGTTGGACACAAGTGGTAAGTGTTTGAGGAAAAGACTAAAATTATAGACTTATCTTCAAATTATAAACCAGCTAAACAAAAATTAAAGAACATCTCTTATATTTTTCTTAGAAACTTTATTTTTAAAAGAATTAGCTTTAATGCCATGAACATTGAAATATGCAAAAAAAAAATTGTTTCATAATTTAGATATTGCCCAAAAAGGTTGTTAAAAATTTGCATTTCTTGAACTTCTTTCATCTATGAACTCACCATGGAGTTAATATGAAATATTACACATTCAATTTTACACACATAAATTTTGTTCATCATCTACCAAGTAAAAACATTCATTCAAGCCCAATGATCACTGTCCAATCAGAATAGCCGGCACTGAAATTATTATGTGAAGCCATTGTGCTTTGTTTCACATATCATGATTGGCTAGAATCATTGGGGAATCAAAGATGGAATTATGATTGTCTTGAACGATGTCACTATCTACAGGATGTGATAAATGCATTTACAATAATGAATTAACATAATCCCAGTGCATTGTCACATCTCCCATTCACACATTTGTCTGAGCAGAAAGAAACAGAGATTCCTGACAGAAATTGAGTATTACATCATCACTATTTTTAAGTCATTGAAGCAAAGCACAAGAAACAGTGACAGGCATAAAACTGCTACATTTTGAAAATTCATCCTTTCTCTTCAGTGCCTGTAATATTTCTTACCTGATAATATCTATTTTGATATATAAAAGCATTAATAAAACAAAATACAGAGAAAAAAAACATGGATTCCATACAACCTCTTGTATATATAGACACACAAGGACATGAAACGGTGCAATCATTTACATCCTACACAGAAGACAGATACAAAGATACATAATTATATATATAAAAAAACATTTATCACTGCATAGTTAACATGGCTTAATTGCATAGTTCTGTATAAGGCACTTTGTGGTTAGCCAATGCTGGTTACTTCTACAACATATCTTTTTCATTGCACACTTAACATGACCCTTAAAAATCAGGTCAAAAAAAGAGATTACAACAAAGCTGCTCATAAATTGTCATCATGAGAAAAAAAAATTGATAAAATAAAGGGTTTTTTTTATTTATTTGAGAGTTTGTGTTGAGAATTAAGGTCTCGTGGTCTTCATGCAGACCTGGCATCTAGACACTCTCGTCCTCTGGTTGCCAGCCTTCAGTGTTTCTTGAACCGGAGTTGCAAATTGGTTCTGGCTCTGATCAATGGTGGTCAGCCAGAAGCTGTACTTGTTGGCATAGAAGTGGCAGGTACCGCCGCTGCCGTTGCACTCGATGAAGGGTGTGGCCCTGAAGTCTTCCAGACAGCTTCCAGGGCTGGACAGGGACTGTCCCCCACCGCTTGGACCGGCACCGGTATGCTAAAAATAGACACAGCAAGAATTATTACAATAAATTAATACTGTAAATGTACTTAGCATGTACAATATTTGGTGGAAAATGATTTTTCAACAGGTTAGCATGGATTTGATTTAGTGCATTCCTGAATGTACCTATTTATAAATATATATGTTTGATATTGGGCGATGTACTTGATTTAGCGGAAGCCGCATTCTGCCAAAAACGCTAATAAGAATACACAGCCAAATGAAATACAGAAAATCTCAAAAGGACATGAATGAAATTGTCAAATAATTCAAGTTTTGAATATTCTCGCTATATAAATAAAATATATATATATATATAAATAAAAGTGCTAATATTAAGATAAATTCTCTACAAATACCCCGGTATTAAAATTCTGTGGTCATGCACGCATAGTCCTAGATATTATTCTTTCCCTACAGTCCAATAGATTTTGATAAGTAATATTATTAATAAATATTTCTGCAATAACTGACCATAGCAAAACTGTATCCAATCCAGAGTCCCTTCCAGCCGATCGGACACTCAGGGATAGACATTTCCTGACTGTGGACTGCAATGACATTGGCGGGGGCATCACAGACCACACAACGACTGATGAATCGCCTCAGTTCTGGGTCACGGACCGGCATCATGGGCATGGGTTCGTTAGTGGAGAGCCAATAGGATTTGTCGTTTCGACTTGCATAATTACAAACGTTGTTGGAGTTACAGAAGAGGAATGGCATTGTACTAAATCTCTGCATACAGGAGCCAGCCCAGCCTAATACAAGAAATGTAAATGGTTAATATTAAACCTGGCCTGTTGGTTATATCTACAACTGTTTTGTCTTTTAATCAATATTTTTCTTTGTGTCTAAATACAGTATTTGTACAATATACTAGTCAGATGGAAATAAAGAGCCTACATTGAAATTGAAGATACTGCATTCCAATTTTTTTTCACGTGATGCAAATTTGTTATAAAATTAATTAAATCTGTAGGATTTAAAATTTTCATATGTCAATTTTGTGTTTTTGAAAGATTGATATAGCACACACGAAAAAAACAACAGAATTTTTTCATTATTAATTGCAACATCAAAATGATCTTAAAACAATTGCGACAAATGGATCATTGCGAAAAATACCAGATGCATGGTGTATTTATTGTCTGAAAGGAGCCACCTTACCCAAGTCTTGATGGTGAGATCTCTCATTTCCTTCAATGTACAGCAAGCTGTAGCCAGTCCAGAGGCGACTTGTGCTGTCAGGGCATTCTGGTTCCGACTCGGTCTGACTGTGGCGGACGACCAAGAAACCTGTGGGTGGGGTCCTGCCTGGGGGCCCGGGGAATCCAGGGTCTCCAGTAGCTCCCTGGGGTCCTGAAAAATAAGTCCTTGGTTTGAAACATGATACAGGTGTGTTACATTTGTTTAGTTTAACTGAAATTCTGCCATCACCTTTTAACTGAGTTTGCATATCAAAAAAGTCATTAAAATGGCCATGATTTTAAAGGAATAACTTTAAATGCTAAATATGTCACTGATATAAGTTGATGTAAGTTCATGAAAAATATGCATCGTATACTCAGCTATCTCTTACTCAGCTGGTATTTCTTTTATTCAGTGTGTTGCAAAATATCAATTTGCTATATCCATAAATGTTGCATCAAAATTGTTATATCACTTTTAATATAAACAATTTTACACAGAAATATTAAAATAACAAAATCTGTACTGTTTTTGTACATGCATACTTTTTTAGTCCACTGAAAAATACACAACTTGAACTTAACCTTTCAATGAAAAATAACATCAGCATTTTGAAATTAGAATGTTACCTGGGAAACCATCTTCTCCGGGAATGCCTGGCTGTCCAGGGAATCCTGGCTCTCCCTTCATTCCTGGGAATCCCTGCACACCCCTCTCCCCAGGAATACCAGGGAAACCATTGGGACCTAAAATTCATTGAATGCTTTTAAAATTATGAAAAGCTTCAGTAATATATACCTTCATTTTTGTTTTCTTTTCCATAGACCAGTACAAAAGTAATACAACTAAACATCAACATTTTTTATGTTATTTTTACATTTGAGAACATTGTTCTCTCTTGAAATGTTGAATGAACCCCGTCAACAGTCTGATCTGTTAACCACAACCGACCTGCTGACTGTTTGCTTTAATTTTCATGTGATCTTCTGTCATATTATTAAATGTTTACAATAAAGATACATATTTTTAACACGAAAGCAATCACTTGCCTTCAGCCTCTGGCTTCGGGCAACAGATTCATTCTCTTGTCAATCAAAACAGCTGTTGCCCTCCGACTTAGTCAATAACCATATACCAATAAACATAAGTTTTCTGATGCACCTTTTTTTTCTTCTCAAAACACTTAATTAAAATGATTTATCATTTCATACAGCTGACTGTATTTGGGAATATCTACCTGGGAAACCCTTGTCACCCTTGACTCCATTAAGTCCGTCTATTCCCGGTCTGCCTTTTTCCCCCGTGTCTCCCTTCTCTCCCTTGATTCTTACGCCGTCAAGGTTTGTGGCCGGTCCAGCGTCGCCTTTCTGTCCAGGGAAACCTCTATCACCTACAAACAAAACGAAATAATGTTTGAAATTCCTTCAATGATTTTCTGTTTCAGATTAAATAGTTGGCTGTTTTATATAAGTGATTATTAAGAAGATTGACCTATAGAATCAATCTTTATCATGAATGGGGGGTGGGGGGGGGGGGGAAAGATATCAAGACTAGAGATGTAGGACTATCAACAGGCTCAGCTAGGCCTGAATTTCCTGCCCCACAGGATAATTCCCATAACTGCTGACTATTCTCAAAACATCAGTGTCACTTGTTTGAGATTATTTACATTGACTCAATCAGAAATTTAGTCATGGTTAAACAGTTTATTGCTTTTTAATTGCAAACCAAAGTTGGAGTTGGTTTACCAGTATGCTCCACAACTGGAATTCATTCTTACCTTTCATTCCCCTTACTCCAGGTAATCCCGATAGTCCTGTCTCTCCCTTTAATCCCTCGAATCCATCACGTCCTGGAAGTCCAGCATCTCCCTTAAGACCTGGCAATCCCGGTGATCCTGGGACACCTGGCTCACCTGAAAATCATGTCCAAATTGTAAAACATTAAAAAGCCTTCACACTAAAAGTAAACAGATATGGCCATTTCACTTGTTTGTAAAATATACACTATTCATTTATTTTTCACTGTCCATTCAATTTAAAGTTTTGAGATAGTCGTTTTGAGATAGTCCCTGAAGTACACACCTGGAGGTCCTTCGGGACCTGGTATGCCTTGTAATCCTGGGAGACCGGGCACACCTCTATCTCCAGATTCTCCCTTTAGACCAGGGAATCCGGGCTGTCCAGGTTCTCCGGGAACACCAGTCAATCCCTTTTCACCTGGAAACAAATGGATATCAAAGTCAGGAAATCATTTATAAGTAGGACTCATAGCAATACAAAACATACTGCATGAAACTAACATGCAAGATCAATCTTCAAAAGATTTTGCCCTTCCCATGCATTTGACTAAAGAAAGGTTAATTTATTTATATAGTATTAACATAATTGCTTTTGGTTTTACCTGGGTTTCCATTAAATCCTCTGTCTCCCTTTTGACCCTGAGGCCCAGGGAATCCTAATCCTTGCTCTCCTTTCATTCCGGGTAATCCTGGCTGTCCAGGGAAACCAGCATTTCCCTTCATTCCCGGGAATCCATCCCGACCTTGTTCTCCAGGTATTCCTGGTTCTCCCTTAATTCCTTGAATTGAACGACCCGGCTCTCCTTTCACTCCAAATGGTCCCTCCGGTCCTGAATTTGACAGAGTATATAACTTTTTAAATCATGGTATTTATTTAATTTACAACTTTTTCAACATTATCTAAAAGAACAAGATACGGTATTGGCAGGATTTGGCCACAAAATTTACGATATTTTTAGCATCTTTATCTTAGTTATACCATTGGATTTAAAAAATTTAAGGCTTTTGAAAATGTTTTGTGTTGTGCATATTTGAAACACGGCATATTTCGGCCAATAACGTCTCTTGTTCTTTTGAATCATAATTTTTGACACCGAAATATACATTTGTAAATACAAGTACCAGGTAAATAGATTCTTTCGTTTCTGGAGCTGTATCTTAACATTTATAATAACTTTTCATGCGAGCCAATGGAATACATACACAAACTCTGTAAAGAAAAAAAACTGACCTCTTTCTCCTTTCATGCCAGGCAAGCCCTCTCTTCCCTCTGGGCCTGGGAAACCAGGAGATCCCAGTTCACCTAAAAAAGAAAAACAACAAGAGGATGTAATCTCCACAAATTATAGATACAAATATTTATGAGAGCTAGAAGTGCAGTTTATGTTCTATGGAACAAAAAATAGAAAAAAGTGTGTTACCCTTAATGCCATCTCTTCCAGGTAATCCAGCATCTCCTTTAGGCCCAGGTAAGCCGTTCACTCCATCCCTGCCACGGTCTCCCTTCATTCCAGGTAATCCGGCTATACCTAAAATAGGAACAGCACACAGTGGTGAAAAAGAGGTAGATTTAGAACCCAAAAGAGGTAGCATTGCACGCAGCCTTTTTTGCATATATTTTAAAGCACATATTTTTATATACTATACATGTAGATATGGTTTCAAACAGAAGAAGATCATGATTATTCCCCAGATGCATTGAGCCTGTAATGGTACGTGTATAATGATTATGATTAACTCTGTCATGGTCTAATGATCATGATTTAGCCTGTCATGGTTTAATGATCATGACTACCCAAATTGCAGCCATATAATCATAATTATGCCTGTCACAGTCAAATGATCATCATTACCCCTGTTGCAGTCTATGATTACACTACCCAGTGCACCCTGTGGGATTTTTACTTACCGGGTGAGCCTGGCAGACCGCTGAGACCTGGTTCTCCCTTCAGACCCTCTGGGCCACGTTCACCGGGCACACCAGGTAACCCTGCCTCACCCTTGGGCCCGTCACGACCCGTGATTCCATTCAGACCGGGTTCACCCTTCAATCCGGCTCTACCCGGAAGACCATTCACACCAGGATTTCCTGAAAGACAAAAATGAATTTTATCAAGAGCAAGGCAATGATTATAAGTAAATGACTGTCATTTCTCTCTCTGCTATGTAAAAAAAAAAATTTGCATCCTTCTGCATAAATCAAAAGAAAATATCCTGCTTAAATCCTAATAATCATTATCCAACTGAATACCATAAGACATCAGGGCAATTACAGCTAAAAAAAGCTATAAAAGACATTTTAACAGTTAACTACCTTATTGTGGCACATTGTATTTGTCTGAAGACCCTATCCCATTTTTTTTGTTTTAAAAAGCCCAAGATAGATTTTTAGGTCAATGTTATGAAGGCAGGTATTATTATAGACAGACAGAAATCCTTCAATATTGTAAATTTTTGGTTTTTTATATATTGCTTTATAGGTTTTTTTTAAATGATTCACAATAGATTTACACTGAATTTTTAGGAGGGGTGGAAGTGGTTAAAGAGTTATAATACAAACCTTTCATTCCTGGAAGTCCGTCATTTCCTGGGATACCATTCTGTCCTGCAGGTCCAGGGAAACCCTAGAAAGATGAAAAATACACCAAAATCAGACATTGCACTATTTTCAATTACCCTATCTTTCATAATTTTGTAATTATTGAGTTTTGAGACATACCCTCTCTCCTTTCATGCCAGGAAATCCTGGGAGTCCTTGCTGTCCTGGCTCTCCCTTCATTCCAGGTAAACCAGGGGCTCCATCACGTCCTCTCTCACCTGGGATACCCGACTCACCAGGAGTACCCACACCTGTGGGCCCTTGTTCTCCCTTCATTCCAGGTAGTCCTGGGAGTCCTTTATATATAAAAACAACAACATTACATTCTGAAAATCAAAATTACTTATTGTTCCTTATTTAATATTAGGAATTAATACCCTGTATCCACAAAACATTACGAGTTTATAAGTATTCAGCATATTTTGTAGATTTTAAAATTTCAATTTTTACTGGGTTTTTTTTTTTTTACAGTTAGGAATATTATGAAATAACAACAAAAGTTCTGTTAATTTTCACAATCATCAAATCATCAAAATGTCAGAACTGCTGAGGTAAGTACTTGTGTAAAATAAGGAATCTACAGTATACAATGTCTGTAATTTCATGTCTATCATGGAGGTTGCTACTGATTGAGTTGTAGATAATACCATATCTCCGTTGCTTTCCCTGTGTCACAAAATTTGCGAAAAAGTGGTGTAAATATGTAACCATTTTTATTTATATCAATCATTTTTTGTCATTTCAAAAGTTTCTTATAGCAAACTATACCAGATAAAATTTCTGCATATTGTATGTTTTGTGACGTGAAAATGATAAAAAAAATTAGAAGCTAAAATCAGATTATCATGAAAATAACTGGATACTTTTATAAAGTAATGCTGATAATGGAGTAGACTCACCGTCCTGTCCTGGTAGTCCCGGAGATCCGGGTGCTCCTGGGCGACCAGCCTCTCCTTTACCTCCGGGAAGTCCGTCATTTCCAGGGACACCTTGTAATCCAGGTAGACCGCTAGGGCCAGTGTCACCCTTTTGTCCTGAAAAATCCAATATATAGAACTGAGAGTCTCTGGTATAACAATGTTTTATTTTTCGGCAAACTATACCCCTTTTATTTCATAAATTTATTTTCAAATTCAAATACTGCTTCATGTATTGAATACTTTAATGAACTGAAGAATTCTATAGAATCAACACAGTTATTGGTTCATGTCACAATTTTCCTACTGACCTGGTTCACCACTGCGGCCCTGCTCTCCAGGGATACCCGGGAATCCCCTCTCACCCTTCATTCCTTGTAGTCCGGGAAGTCCAGGATTTCCATCTCGTCCAGGTTCTCCAGGAATTCCCACAAAACCTGGCTCTCCCTTAGGACCTGAAATGTTTTTAAAAATATGATGAGAAAATTTATTTAAAAAAAACCATATTCTTCAAGGTACATATTTATAAATATAGTGAATAAGCCAGAAATATTACAGAAAACTTCCAGTACAGTAGTATCAGTATATCTCAACCTGCGTAAACTAACTCTGTAAGTTTCTGGCAACTTTGATAGGGATTTACAATTTCAAAAATTTTCAAGCACCTTGTCCACTCCAACACAACATTTCCTTCCCAAAGGATTGAGGTATGGAAAGGTTTCACAGTGATGGCCCATAAATGTCCACAGATAACACCTTGACCTACCTGGGAATCCGTCTCTGCCTCGCTCTCCTGGGAGTCCGGGAGATCCCTGGGGACCGTCCAGTCCGGGAGCACCTGGTTGACCGGGGAAGCCTGCCTCTCCTCTCTCTCCTGGAATACCCGATAGGCCATCTGCCCCAGGAAGCCCAGCATTTCCTTTAGCTCCAACCACACCTTTTAAAAGAAAGAAGATAATTTACAGGGTTGAAATTCATAATGGAAGACAGTTGTTGGTTGAAAATTTTCTTTTTACCTACACACGCTATTTGTATACCAAAGCATGTACATGTATATGAGGAAGTGTTGTATCAATGTAAAGACCAAAGAAAAACAAACTTATTAAAATCTTTCAGAAAGACACTGTATAAAAAAAATATATTTGGCATTTCAAGTCAGATTAAGGTGTCTATCTCCCTTTTTTCCTGTCTTTCTCTTACATTTTTTACTTCATTTAATCAGGTCTGCCAGACTGATTCTGGTTTGCCTGTTTTCTTCATTGTCTAAGATAGGGAAATACGTGCAAAGGATAATTTTAACTAACTTATGTCAGTACCAATATATCATTACCGAATCTATTCTATAAGATTGATCTAAATTATGTAAGTTTAGTTTACACAAAGTGATAAAATGGAAAAAACACAATCTTTTAAAATTCTTACTATGCCAAAGCTGACAACAACTTTTGAAGAAAATTAAGATTGATGCTTATTTAACCCTGTCAACATGATAACCTTTGACCCTTTACCTGGTAGCCCGGGACGACCGTCCTCTCCAGGGGCTCCCCTTGTTCCTTCTGGTCCCTCAACTCCTGGTTCACCCTTTAATCCCGGGGATCCAGGCAGGCCTGGAAGTCCAGCAGGACCAGTGTCTCCCTTCATTCCTGGCAGACCATCTTGTCCGGGAATTCCATCCTGTCCGGGAAGACCTGGCTGTCCTTGAAGTCCGGGGCGTCCAGGTAAGCCTGAATCTCCTTTCTCTCCACGTGAAGAAAGTCCCTCTCTTCCTGGCAGTCCGGGCTCTCCTGCAATCAGTATTATAGCAATGTTCTGAATTAAATTCTGATTTTGAAAGTGCAAAAAAAATTTGTCATTAGAGTTTGGATCAAAAATGACAAAATATGAATTAGCAGACAGGCTTTTTGATTTCTAAATTATTGCATAATTTGCTATTGCGAATATCTCAATTTAGAAACTTAAAATTATATTATCGGTAACTAAAATTTAGTTATACCTCTTTTCAAGAGAGAAATAAAAATAAAAAATGTGGTAGCATTTGACCTGCTTCTGCAGTGCCCGAGAAACAAAACATTAATTTTTACTGTCCTATGAAGATAATTTTTTTTTCTTTATAAAGAATCCTTCGACTGCTTTTGGTTGGCTGTGTACCTTTGACTCCTGGTAATCCTTGAGGTCCTGGCTCTCCAGGTCTTCCGTCAAATCCCGGAGATCCTGGTGGTCCATCAGAGCCTCTATCACCTCTTGGACCAGGAAGTCCTGCAAATAATTCAAAAATATAATTTAGTCACAATAAAACAAAAACATCATTTACTGATGAAATTCAGTTAACAATGGTTGTGGCCATTTTTAGACTATATGATATCAATCTTCTTATTCAGAGGAAGAGCTCTGTATGAGGTTATAGACAAATATTCAAATCTAAAAGCTAAAATATTTGGATTTTTTTTATCTAATAATATTTTATGGCTATAGAAATCATTTTAAAATTATAAGGTACTGTTCTGATGGATAATTTGTTGACCTTTCAGCCCCCTTAAAGTTAAATTTTGGGGGGGGAGGGGGGGGATAAAAAAAATCATAAAGAGGCTTATAATGATCTATTTGTTTACAATGTTAATGTAGGTATGAGAGTACTTTAAAAAAAACCAGGTTCTTATTTATCAATTTGTTGATAATATAATTGCTGGTATATATAGTCACCTCTTGTTCCTGCCTCCCCGGGGATACCATCAAATCCTCGCTCGCCCTTCATTCCAGGTAGACCATTAACTCCAGGTAGGCCAGGCTCACCTGTTGAGAGAAAAAAATCTCTAGAGAGCGGCAAACCAAGCAACCCTCAAAATAACAAAGTTGCAGCAATAATGAATTCATGCTTATAGTGAATTCAGTTTCATTACCCATAGTTCTAAAACATTTTTATATGGTATTGATGGATATGATGAATTACGTTTATAATGAATCAGTAGAAAATGGTTCATTCTTCGCTATTCACAGTACATATGTAAGTGTGTTTTACTGTGAAGCAAAGACAGATAAAATGCAACGATTTGAATGAAAAAGTAAAATTTTGTACAACACTCTGAATACAATTTTTTTTTTGTGCTGGTTTGCGGAGATGTCAATATTTTTTACCTCTGTCTCCTTTAAGTCCAGGCAGTCCGTCTCTTCCGGGAATTCCAGAGTTTCCAGGGAATCCAGGTTCACCCTTGGTTCCCTTCAGAAGATCTACATTAACGTTGATGGTCTCGCCTGTGGAAAGAAACAAATCATGAATAATAAATGTAGGAGTATAACCCTTCTTCAAAAGACATCATCTTTAATTCAATTCCATTTCAAACATATGTTTCCGATTCCAGATTTTTTGATTTTCTTCAAGTTTACGGGTTAGAGCCTTCAAAAACTTATAACTGGTAATCTTATCCAACAAAATCCCAATCGAACCCTAAATAAGAGGTCATTTAATTAATGACAATAAGCACACAGAAGTATTTGTCTACAATTTGATTTTGTTGATGAAGAAGAAAATCCTCAGCTTACCAGGTATACCCTTTTCTCCCTTCATGCCATTCAATCCAGGGAGTCCATTTTCTCCAGGTATGCCTCTTTCTCCGGGAGTTCCCGGAAGACCGATTCCTGGGTTTCCTTTGGGACCAATGAGTCCTGGGAATCCGGGGTTTCCAGGGGTTCCGTCTCTTCCGTCAACACCTCTGTCTCCCTAAAATATGATCCCAGAAAACTATATATTGATCAAGCCTTTTAAGTTAAGCACTGCACATTAAAAATATTCTTGTCAGTAGTTATAATTTTATCATGTTCAGTGCTGGGATCATTTCTGTGAAATTTCAACACCGTTATTCATTAAAATAATGTATCCACTTGTGTTCAATAAATATAGAGTTGAATAAAGTTACAATCACTGTGACCATTTTTTAAAGTTTAACAAAAAGTTGTGATTGACAATGTGAAATAAAACCAATTCTGTATCTCTGGCAAAGAATTGTCATAATTAATGGATTGTAATATGTTGATGCATGGAACCATTTTGACCAAATTAGTTTATCAAGAAACTGTGATACAAAAATGTAGAATTCAAGAGAGCTGGGTGGCTGTGACCATTTTTAGACCATGTTTATCTCCTTTAGATGAAGAGCTCTATATAAAAATGTAGAAAAACATTCAAATTCTAAATCGAAAATATTTGGATTTTTCATAAATTATTCATAATTTGTGGCAAAAAAAATCATATTTTAAAATTTCAAGGCAAATCTGAAAATCTGCTGGGTAATTTGTTGACCATCCAGCCCCCTTAATATCAGTAACTAATGTAAAGAATTGTCAAAATGGAACTCAATGTCTACCTTTGGTCCTGGTAGTCCTGGTAAACCGTCCATTCCTCGGGGTCCCTGGGGACCTGGAAGTCCCTCTAGGCCCTGCTCACCAGAAGGCCCAGGTAGACCTGGCTCACCTTTCCTACCTGTGCAGGAGATATATAAATACTTATTCATCTTTGATCAGAGAGTTTTCTTTAAAATTTAAAAATTCTTTAAAATTAAACATAAGTTTTATCATCACAATTTTCTCACAAATCGTATAAATTATGCTAGTTTAGATGATAGTTTACCAACTTTATACATGTATGGTATAACGTGAAAGTTGATGTCTCCAATTTACATCTTGTTCATAATACTCATCTACACATCAGCAATGCAAAATAACATCAGCAAATACAACCTTTCATGAATTTTTGCACACAAAACTTAAAACCATATCCTTTATTTCAGCGTAATCATGTAAATAAACATGTTTAATCATTGTATACTTTACATACAGAGAGCTGGGTCAGATTCATGTATATTTCTAAAGTTGGCTAAATTTATTCAATCAAGTTACGAAACATTACCAGTTATAATTCAGCACCCCTTTATAAACAAAGCTACCTAAAGGGGTACCTTGATACAGATTTATAGCGAGATAATTATCCCAAACCTTCTCACGAGGCGGTTACACTACACAAGTATTGGAAGGTTGCGTGTCAAACACAGGTGATGTTTTCCAGTGTCTCCCAAGTGAGAATTAGAGAAAAATGGCAGCATTTAATGAGAAATTCAAATTACTGTACAAATTTTTATTTTCTGTGAATTTTCCGTGAATTTTGATGTCCCGCCGGGACTCCATGAATGGGGTCAAAAAACGGTACATTTTGTGTACCACCAGTACATATCACATGTATGGTATTTACAAGGTTCAAAACACCAAACAATGCACAGTACAATTAACAGTAATTACGGCACTTACACATTTCTCTTAAACTTTCAGACACTATGTAAGGTTCTCCCTTGTCTCCTTTGAATCCCTCAAGACCGGGTGCACCAGGTAGACCCTGGAATTAAAACACGTGGACATTTTCAATTCTAGTTTTTTAAAAATATTATTCTGTTTCAAGTAAGAGAAACAAATAAAAGTTACCAGTATTTATCCATGTGAATGCCTTGGCCAAAATGTTCAGTATATAATTATTTACACCTAGTACAATGTTTTAAAGTTATATCGATTGCCATAATATGATGTCAATGTAGTACAGGCCCTGCTGTCACCAAGTTTCCTCAAACGAATACTCAGCCTCAAGTCTGAGTTTTGACCTCAAGTATGTGTGCATATTTTTTTTTGAGAATTTGAGTTGAGGACTGAGTTGAGGGATTGGAAAATTTGGTGATGGTGGCGCCTGTTAACAAATATTTTCAAGCTACAAGCTATAGCATCAGACTGTTGGTTTTCAGTGCAGCCATTAATTCTATCTTGAATCTGCCTTGGTTCTTACCGGTTCTCCTCTCTGTCCACTGAATCCAGGTACACCATCATCTCCACGAAATCCAGGTTCACCCTTTGCCCCAGTGCGCCCGATCTCCCCGGGGATTCCAGGAGTACCTGGCTGTCCAGGTGTTCCTTTCTCTCCTTTGAGTCCAGGTAAACAATCCCTACAGGAGCCTCCTCTGTCACCTATATCATCAATTTACTAATTCTTGGTCACTTATTCATCATCATCAAAGTCATTATACTGTGAAATCATTTAAATTTGTGCAGGGAGGGGGCAACTTTTGTGGATTGTCAATTTTTTTTAAAGGTTTATTGGGATGTGAGCTCTTTGATTTGCTTATATGAACAATGAATAAAGATCGACTATGGTTTATAATTCTCTTGGGATGTGAATTTGTTGGTTAGGAGCACAAAAAATGAGCTGCAGCCACAGCCACTGTAGAATTAACTAGACATGATCTCGTTGCGAGCAACAAGGAGGTCTTCCGTCCGATTCTCATCAGGTGTGATAAGACCTTGACTTTTGCTATTCGACAACGAAATATAGAAATGTGGGCAGGGGCTTCATTTAAAGGATCTGAGACGTTTCTGTATAAAGTGTAAGAGCTATTGATGAATAGCTTTAGACCCCTCTCGGCCCTTTAATTTAGGGGCTAGTCCATTTTTCTTGATATCAAATTAAGGACTTTTTTTTTATACAAATTTTATTCAACAAGCCTTTAGAAAGTTACCATTCTTGAGGTACTTGTTTGGGGCCGAATCTTTATCGGGGCCATCTAACAATTTTGACGACTGTACATTGTTAAATACATCATTCATATGTTACAAAATATTCAGAAATTAAAAGCCACGAATGTCTTCAAATCATTTGGCTCATAATTTAGGGTCTTTCTTATAAGAGTCTTGACAGATGCAATTAGTTGTTTCAAATTTTCCTCACTTTCTCCTATGGTACAATGCAACTCCATATCAGAAAATTGACCCCATAGGACTATGATTTTCTTTGATGAGCTTGTTAAATTTAATGAACTCCCAAAACATTAATCCATAATTACCATACTATGTAAAAATATGTAAAAAAGAACATTTAATATTACAAACAATTTTAAAATTGCCAAAACACTACAATCATATCAGTAATTTTGAATTTCATTTAAATTAATGCCCTATAGGGTCACTTAATCAATTTACTTGACTAATAAATTTAAACAACTTCTAAAATTAGTTACATGTGTAACTTCGATCTTTATTAATATTTATTTCCTTATAATGATAGAAACTTTTGGTTTACATGAAACAGTTTTAAAAAAGCCCCAAAACCACCGCCCATTTTACAGATTATCAATTTTCCCTAAACACATGCTCCATCTAAACCATGGCTCAGATAATGGCCCCCTTGGGACAAATGAATTCAGCCACACTTGTCTTTGATGTTAAATTCTTATTAACTCCTAAGAATTTATCATTAACAAAAATTTGCAGTGTCAGTTGATAGAAAACTTATAAAAAATAAATTTAGTTAAGAAATAAAGACAAAAAACCTCCATCTGGATGTATTTATATAAATATATTTTAGAGTGTTTTAATACTATTAATTAATTAATAAAATCTGTAAGGATTACCTCCCTTACTTTTTAACATCAGTGTACAATATATAGAATAAGGAAAATGAAAACTATCATAAAATCATTAAATTTTGTCAGACCTTAAAAAAAATTGCAGGTGCACATCTTCAGATGGTGTTCAACATATGTACAAATTTTCAGACTGTTCCATGCAGTAGTAAAAAATTCTATAGGGGGGACAAAGTTGCATCTACAGACAGACGTACAGACGGACAGATAGACAGACGGACAGGGTGAAACCAATATACCCCCTAAACTTCGTTTGCGGGGTATAACTAGCAACTCATTTCAGTTTATACCGTTAAGTCTTGTTATAAATAAATACGCATTTTTGGGCTTAAATTAGATAATTACAAGGGTGTCGGAACAGGGGCGGCGCTCGCCACCCCAATAATTTTGCAAAAAAATTGATTTTTGTAACTTAAGGCTAAAATGGAATTTTATAACGGCGATCTGTGTTCATTGGAGCGGCGATGATAACGACGATCTGCGTTCAATGGAGCGGCGGAGGGTGAACTCTTGTTTACCCAGGCAAAAGTGGGGTATATATACCTATTTCTGGCGTGTGTTGACAATTAACAGGGCATTAATTAGATAGGTTCGACGTTAAAGAAATAAAGAATATATGTTCTCTAGCTTTGCCACAGCGTCCTGAGAATGCTAGCTTTGAAGATCAATAATAAGTTGTAAGTTATAATCAACTATTGGAGAATATTACAATGTATGAGCATAATCATAGGGGTTAACATGTACAAAATCACACTATATATTTCAAGTTTCCAAAGCATTCTCTCGGCAAGAAAAATCATTCAATCCTTCGTGCCTAAAGTTCTACCCATGGTTACAGTTCATTTTAACGAGGTAAATATCACAGAGTCGTAATTTTCTGTTACTGTACTATCTTTACATTTTACCATGACACAAAACAGGATTAAAAATTATATGATCCTGCACATTCACCGAGATGCTACATGAACACAACTGCTTTAAACCTTTTTGAAAGAATTAGTGTCAGCGCGGGATTCATAGATATTCATTTTTGGACGTTTTTGATGTGCAACAGAGATAGATAAATTGAATCAAAATTGTTACTCATACATGCATATAAACTTCTCTAATTAAATGCGAGCTGCGTTATCTTGATACACATTTTATGTCGTCAAACTAAATAAGCAAATAATACGTACTATTTTGCTTTGTTTCTTCTTATAGTGCCATCAAATAAGTGACAATATAATTCATTAAATTAAAGAATATTTGGACACATCGTAGAATATCTTTATTTCGAGTAGAATCTGGTGTTCAACCCCCCCCCCCATTTATCGTTCAAATTCGCCGCCCCAATATGAAATACCTTCCGACACCCCTGAATTAACACGTTAAATTTATAGTTCACCCGATATCGTTTGTTATCACCGTTGTATGGCTACACTTACAGAGTTACATTTTATTCTGTCAAAATGCTCCATTCTTTATTAAATTCTCAGCTCTGCATCAAAACAGTTCTCGGCCTCGGCCACCTGTTGACTTCGGGGTTTCAATTTCAACTGTTACCCTTCTAAACAGGCACTATTTATATAGTATTATATTCATCGATGGCAGTTTTTTTTTTTAATTTAACGCACTATGATTTAAATCAATGCTAATTCAAAGGTTTGATGCATCTTTAACCAATATAATTGAAAATGAAAATAATTTAACAAAGAATCAATGAACATTCAAATGTACGTGTGATAATGTAGAAACACAAGAAGCCTGTGTCTTAGACTACAGCGAATCGCTTGTCCACTAGCGCGGTATCTCGTTATGTAAATGTACACTCAACGTGGTGGGTTTTAAATGTTTGCAGTTTGATAACTGAATTTTATTTTCCAACAATAAAACTATTTTGTGACATAAACAAGTTCACAAAGAACACCTTTTTTCAATGACACTCATACTATCTATCGTTTTTGAATTACGAAACTAAAACAGCATAACTTCGTAGCTTAAGGTAAAAGAGAGAGATTTTATTCAATTCATCCTACTTTTTTTACGTCAGCTCACTCTACTTTGTACAACCAAACTAACTATAGTGCATTTATTTATAACACTCTTTCAAAGTCTAGGGTTTCTGATCCGCTCTCCTTTTTAAGTAAGGAGCGGATAAGAAACCTTTAATTGACGTGAAGATGAACACATATAAGACGACTTTAAATGCTTTTAAAAATTATAACATTTATATAGCTATTAAGCGAATATATTTACTAATATAGGCCTATACTGAAATATGTATGCATTAATTAATTATCATTCCAAAACAATATTTAGGAAATTTTCTTCAACTCAGAAATTGATAAGTCCCCAAGGTAACTTAGGAAATATAACTCTTACCCGAGGAACTTTCATACCAAATAAAAATTTTAACAATTTTTGGGGTTTATTTGCAATGATTTTCATTCAATTTTTCAATTTTCTATGTCATATTTATTAAAATACATTTTCTTGTAACATCAAGCAGCTTTTTCAGATGATAGCTGTCAACAGAGTAAGAAGATATGAAAATTATATGTTTTGGGGAAATACTAAAAAAATTGCAATAAAAATACGTTTGAATGTTATGAAGTGTTATATGTGTGTCTGAAGGAAATATCCATCATTTGACAAACAAATTTTTTTCCATTTGTTAATTGTTAACTTTTTAAAAATTACTGTTCAAAAACATGAAAAAACATTAAATAATTCTTTAAAAATACCCATAGTATCAATATCATTATTTTGATATCTGATAAGATATCTGATGTTTTGTAGTCTTCTATTGAAAATTGGAATACAATGTGGGTGTATAGAGCCACCTTAATTAACTCCTCGGCCATAATTGCCAGCTCGAGGTTGTACATACACTACATCCGGTCGTCATGTTTGCAGTTTGATAATTAAATTTTATTTATTTTCAAGTATAAAGACTATTTCATGGCATCAAATAGAAATCACAACGAACTCCTTTTTTTCAATGACAGTCATATAGAGATATCAACCGATTTTCGAATAACGGAGCTAATCAACATTAATTTTATGGGTTAAGAGGTTTACTCTTTTCTTCTTAATTTACACTTAATATATCTGTATATATACCATAGTTCTTTGTGTCGGCCGCTATATAAATAAACTCATGTATGCAAGACGCGAATGTTGTGTATTAGATAACTGATGGCTGCTAGCTAGCAGCCGATCAATAATCTCTTCGGTCGCGGGTGAGGAATTGGTACACGATTTCACTCACAACCCAGGCTTCTAAAAAATGATTTTAAAATAAATTTTAAACATTTTTTGTAAAAGTTTTTCCGTGTTTCACTTGAAAAGAAAAAGAATGTATGTACGTGACTATACATTCTATTTCTTGCAAAAGTGACTAATGATCCTAACGTAACACCTGTAAGAAAAACATTGATACTCACTTGTTATAATTAATTAAAGCAACATATATGTAAGCCATTACACTTTCTGTTGTAACTTTTGTGTCAGTTATGCAGACAAAAACATGCATTCGTTTACTTTTCACATGAAAACAGGTACGTGTTAACAATTAGGTCAAGCTTTTTACTCTCATATTACGCAATAGCTGAACAAAATTTTATTGTAACGACTTTGATAAGATCAAAATGAACAACTTTTCCAGCGACAGCCATATCGAAATCCCAACCGTTTTTTAGTTATCCTGCGAAGACTTTCAAGGAATTTAGGCCCCTAATTTGAGGGGCCAGCCCCTATTTCTTTATGTCAAACGAAAGATCTTGAAATTATAAACTTTATTTGCTCTACATGTCTTCACAAAATATTTCTGAGAAAAGAGATAAACAAAGATCAAAGGCCGGAACGGCCACAAAGGTGCCAAGCTGACATTTTCTTTTATATAGATATGGTCAATAATTTGAATTTCTGTACTAATAGTCGTATATCAAATTATATTAGAATAAACAAGTAAATTAATTATGTTTTGTGCTGCTTTGAAAACAAAAATCAGTATATTTCCTTATAAAATAGGTAGTGATGCGTTTATAATTAAATAACTCATCATCGTTACAAAAATCGAAGAAATTTCAAAGTTCAAAAATAAATTATTTTCTTTCTGCTTTAAACAGTCTTTGAACAATGTTCACAGGTTCATAATTTGAATACATTAACAGTGTGTCCCTAATTATAATAAAACATACTTTTATTTATTTCAATTCCCGTTTCAAACAAGATTACCTATGGTATGGTTGTTTACAAACAAATCTACACCACGTGCTATCTAAAATGCTCGACCAAACCAACTGCATTATTGTGTTTATTTATTGCAACAAAATCACTAGATACGTTTATCGCTTACATTTATTTTGCAGACCGTGTTTGAAAACAAATAAATTTACATATCAATTTTTTTTCCATCGGGCACGGTCTCCAATTAAAATGTAAGCGATAAACTAAAATAATATCTAGTGAATTTTTTCACCTTATTGTATTCATCCGCCATTTCTTGATTAAGCAAATTTATACTTATTCAATGAGTTGTCGATAACCAGGGAGGCAAAGTTGGGTTTTTTGTACACAATTAAGTTGAATAAATGGAACAAAAATCTTGTAATACTTTTAATACTTTAAGGAACTTATTTCTTATGCGCATTAAAAAGGCGGTGCAGAATGTGAATTTGGACGATTGCCAATCCAGACGATTGCTAGAAGCCTTAGATCGACGCCTTAAAAACCAAGCAAAATCACGACGTTTTTTTTAATCTCATTTTTCGAGCCCTACCGAGCTTCGGGTTTTTTGTGCTAGGCAAATATAAAAACCTTTGTACAAAATAACAATCTTTTGTCTAACATCCCTAAAATTATTTAATTGATATCTTTTAAAGTTAAAGAGAACAATCATGGACAAATAGACCCTCCGAAAATCAATAAAACGTCAATATCTTAAAAACGGAAATGACGTCATGGACAAAAGAAATTCCGATATGGTTCAGAAAAAAATTTAGATGTTCTGAAAATTTCAGGCAAAAAACCATTCATGAGAAATCGCGGGCAAAAAATTGGTAAGAAAAAAAAAAGAAGAAAAAGAAACCGAAGAAAAACAATAAGGTCTTCCGTTGGAAACGGAAGACCTTAATAATGAAGAAAAAGAAACACAAGGAAGACAATAAGGTCTTCCGTTGGAAACGGAAGACCTCAATAAAAGAAACGCTTCTTTTGCACCGAAATATCTGTTAGATTTAACTGACTGCCTGTCAGTCGCTTAATAACTATTCGATCACGAAACAATCATAAACGATAAATCGACCAGTAACACACCAAGTTATATTGGTTGACTGAATATTGAACTGTCGTAGATTTACGTTATTAAATGAGAGTTGAGAATCATTTTTATAAAAAGAGATTAACCTTGGTCAATATTCTTAAACTCTGACTCAACGATTTTCAATCCTACTTTAAGGATCTTAAAATATTGTAAACTAATTGAAAAAAATGAAATATGTTTTGGATTTAGGTAGAAAATATTCCTAATTGCAAAAAAGGTTGTAATGATTGCACATGAGCTAAAATTAATTCTTACTACTTAATACAATCAATAAAACAGCTTCAAGAAAAATAATTTTCGAGATTACCTTCACAGTGTAGGAACGGAAGTGTACAGTTTTGGGTAGCGCTGTTCGTCGAAGCGAGTAAACAAATTGAACACGTAGCTCTGCGTACAGTCGAAGACAGTGTCAGCGTGATTTTAATCAAATTAATTGATCAATAGATTTAAAAAGCTTCTAGAACAATTTAATATGTTACGGTAATAAACTGGCACAAGTATAGAAGTTGTATGTTTTCTCTTTGCAATATGATTTTTATGTGAACATTTTGATAATCAATGTCCAGGGTCACATTTCAATATTGAAATGATTCTAACGTAAAAAATACAATCATTATGACCAAATTGATGATATGTAGAGGTAAATATATATCTCAAGAAAATAATTTGACCTGGCATTTAATGCTTTTGAAAATAAAAGGGTGAAAATTCCATAGAATATCATGAGGTTTCACTATTTCATACTGTACGCGTAGCGCACATCCATCCGAATTTTACTGTACGCGTAGCGCTGTGATAAAACATAGCGAAGTTTAATGTCTAGAGATAAGTTCAACAGAATTAATATTAAATGATTGAAATTCCTTCAAATTTTTTTGCATTGCTGAAAAAGAAATATTTTGTACCATTTTCCCAAAATATTAGAATAAAAGTAATCAGAACTTAATCATCAACGAAAATAATTTAGATGGGTGCTTGCTAGTTATCTCCAGAGGAATGCAGGTTGCACTAAGTACAATATCCAATTTTACAATATATATTTGTGTATGAGTCCGGGCCTTATCCCCCCCCCTTCCTTTTAGGAATTAAACATATTAGTATATTTAACATCCATATATAATGCCTCGTATTTTTGCAACGCGTTTCAATTTAATTCATTTATTTTCTTCAAACCATATTCATGGAATGATGTAGCTTCAGGTCTGTAGCTTCCGATCTGAAAAAAATCGGATGGACGACCAAGGAGCTACAGTGCCTCCCATAGTAAAAAGCTGCAATTTATGAGATGATATTGTACTGTTATTGCTGAGAATTGCTGATATTTAAGGTCTTCCGTTTCCAACGGAAGACCTTGTACTGATTCTGTTGGAAATTCTTCATTATTATTTTTCTTCTTCTTTTTCTTCTAGACGTTTTTTAAATCTTAATATCTCGCTTGTTTTTCATCCGACTTTATTCAAATTTTCAGGGTCTATTGGAAATGCCAATAGCTCACTATAGCACAAAACATTGTGAAATCGCTACTTCCGATTTTGAGTTATTCCCCTTTGAATATTTTTTTAGTGGGTCTCTTGTACCTGCAAAGGCTCCGAGATGATCCGTAGCAAGTAGTTTTGATTTACAAATCTTTAATGTAGACATCTTGAACGTTATCCTCCCAGTCTTATATGTTTGATTAACCCACGTATACTTATTAAAAAATCACATCGAAATTTATGTTTCAAAAAATGCTAAATTTTGCTTACATCTTTGCTTCATAACTTTTTAGTAATAAATATTTTCTAAACACATATAGAACAAAAGTTGTGCCAAATATTAAGGGCTTTTATTTGATACCATAAAAAAGGGGCTAGCCCCTTAAATTAGGGGTCTAGATCCCTTAAAAGTCTTTGCTTTTTAACTCTAAAACGGTAACAAATTTTATATGGGCGTCGCTGAAAAAAAATGTTGTTTGTGATCTTATTAATCTCATAAAGCTGTTTTTATGTTCGGGTATTGCATAATATGAGGGCAAACAGTATTACGTGTAGACCAGTATTCGCGGCAATTTGGCAAAGCTAACGAAAGTCTTTGTGCGTACAAATGAAATAAAGTTACCACTGAATGTATACCGGTTTATACGGGATGCCTTAATTTATAAGAAAGAAGTTTTTTTAAAGTATACATGCTTTTATTTGAGGACTATAAGTCATTTTTGTTAAGTTCTTATAGTGAACAATCCTTTAAAAACGAGAAACAGAAAATATAAACATTCTATTTCTTTTCTAGTAAATCTCAAATTACGGATTAAAAAAAACCAAACTTCTATGTACTACATTTTAGTTATTAAACTACATGCATTTAAAATCTATCTGGGATCTGAGCTGCGTGTGTGTACCATTACGTAACCTATCTTCCGCCCGCAGCCAAGGATATCGATCGCGGCAGGACTACCTAGCGGTCAGCGGTATCTACTACACAACATTCGCGTCTGACACATATGGGTTTGTTTAGCCGCAAACATATAGAATTGTTTTTAATTTTGAATACATATACATGTAAAAGTTTATTTTTCTTAAATTGAATAAAACGTTAGAGTGTTAATTAATAAATCGTTCTCACTGTTAATTTATAAAAGCAATGTCATACCCAATCTGAAGCATAATAAGGCATAGAACAAATGTGGGTTTTTAAGTAAAAAATTAACTTCTATTTGATACATTTTAATCATTATACTGCAAGCATTTCAAATCTTTCTGGGTTCTGAGCGTAATCCATCCCTCGTCCGCGGCCGAGGAGATCGATCGCGGCTGGACAACGTACATAGCAGTCAGCGATTATCTAATACACACGATTCGCGTCTTACATATAAGTGTTTATTCTGCAGCAAACACAAGAACTGTTTTAAGTTTATGCTATAAAAGTTTCTTCATCTTCAATTGATTTAATTAAACGATAGCGTGTAAATAAAGAAAGCGTTTTGAAAAATAATAAAAGCGATATTATTCCAAATCAGAAGCATCGTGAAACATATAATTATCAAGGTGGGTTTGTAAGTCTTAAATACTAGTATTGTTAAATTGTTCAAATAATGTTTAATGTTTAAGATCAACACAAAATGATCATCCCTCGCACATGACCGAGGATATACCGCGCGAGTGGACAAGTGATCCGCGGTAGTTTCTTGTGCTTCTATCTTATCACACGTGCATGTTTATTGATAATCTGTACGAACACCACTATTAAATTGTTTGTTTTATTTTTAATTCAACTAAATTCATATTTGGTTAAAGATGAAACGATAAATTTATCTTACTTGTACAGTTGATTTAGCATTAGTTTAAACGATAGTGCATAAAATCATATAGAAACTTGACCATCAGTGGAATAAAAGTAAGCAATTAGTCCGAATCTAAATATGCAATTAAGGGTAATTGTTTATTTAAAAGATTAAATACAATACAACGCCGAGATTTTGACCGGTACGTGTTAAACTTGTGTTTCAACATAAGATTAATATAAATTATTTACCCATGATTATTTCCGTTTATTAATGCTGAAACTTTCTAAAGTTCAAAACTTTTGAGCCAATATTATCTATATATTTACTGGTGTTGGAATTAATATTCGACCAACACAAAATCGTGTAAAAGTAAAATAAGTTTTTTAAGTGTTGTACAAAAATTTAGCAGGTGTACAAAGTAAAAGTGAATTAAAACAAAAATTAAACATTCTCCAAGTGTTCAACGTTCAAATCAAATTAAAATCAAAGTTCCGTGTTACAATATTACATGTATGCGGTAGGTGCTGGCACGATAAAAGAATTGTGCGGAATTCAGAGAATCAGTGGTTATTTGTAAAATATTTACATGAATTTTTAAACAAGTTTTGTTTTGATTCTAGCGGTTACTTTTGTAGTTCTTCTGTATGATCGTTTGTTTCACTATAAAAACAAACTCATCGAAAATTCAAATGTTGCAAAAATCAATTTTTGGTGACTCCTTATGTGTAACAGTTCCTCCTAATGTGTTTCACTTTGCAATCTGTTGGTTTATTCGGTCGGTCTGTGTTAATTCTATCACCCCGTGCGACCGACAATCTCGTGTCGCTTTTGTGCACACAGCCCTGGACATA
>WFKH01010211.1:29938772-29978909 GCA_016163765.1 Magallana hongkongensis
AAACAAAATAGTTTAAACACATCTACAACTATAGGTTTATCATCCTACAAAGTCTGGATGCTCAAGTCTTAATCATTTGTGAGATCTCGATGACACTAGCTTTTTGTCGCAGGACAGGAAACAGACGACTGGAAATGAATTTTGAAAAATGAAAAAATTACCTCAAGATATTATTATTCTCTATCATTCCTGAAAATTTCAAGAAAATCTATCCAGCCATCTCTGAGAAATCTTGTGTGGACAAAAAAACATTACAATCACTAGAAGGTCTTCCGTTGGAAACGGAAGACCTTAATGATTCAACAGTGTAAGAGAAACTGACTTAATTTTAATAAAACACAGAAGAAAATTCACTCCAAAAAACTTGCCTTTCTCTCCAGGCAGACCTGGGAGACCGTCTCGACCGCTCACACCAGGAAATCCAGAATTTCCTTTACTTCCTTTTGGTCCAGGAAGTCCAGGGCGCCCCCTGGTGGAGTTTCCTGGAATTCCAGGAAGTCCTCTAAATCCGGGCTCTCCTTTCCTTCCGGGTAATCCATCACGGCCAGAGAGACCATCAGCTCCTTTTACACCTGGGATTGACAGTCCAGCATTTCCTTTCGGTCCAGGATCACCTTTTTCTCCTGGTAAGCCAGGCTGACCTGATAAGCCATCAATTCCAGGTAAACCTTGAATGTAAACCAAAGGCTGATATCACATATTTGTTCAGACTCTTCATCAAATAGTTATGAACTTTACTACAATAATTTTGACCAGAAAATGTTATTTCTGAAAGTTTTATCTCTTGTAGTTTTAAAATCAGCAAAAATCTTACTTTCTTTTTAAAGCCAGTGTTTTGGAAACTCAAATTTAAAAAATAAAGTTATCCCTCAATAACATAACGCACACCAATGAAGATTCCACATATAACAAGAGAATTTAACAAACTCTGCAGTTGATCTTTCTTCTTTTTTTCCTGTTGACAATATACTGTAATTTACTATAGTGAACAGCAATAGAAATTCCTACCAGCATTTCCTTTATCTCCTTTGTTTCCCTTGGGTCCGGGCGGTCCTTCTGGTCCAGGAAGTCCCTGAGTTCCTGGCCCTCCCTGTGGGCCGGGTCGTCCAGGGGATCCAGGCAATCCCATAAGTCCATCCAGCCCAGGGTAACCTCTTTCTCCGGGGGGACCTCGCTCACCCTTGGGACCTTCAGGACCATCTCCACCTTCTCCCTGTATGAAAAAAAGACACCATGCAATATTCATTCCTACGGTTCTACCAGACCATGGCTTTTTAAAATCACCTGGGCCTCTCTCAGTTTAAAAAAAGTCAGAATACCTGTGTTTGTTTTTGCCTTAATTAATTTTTTAACACATAGATGCTGATTAATATATTGATGAATGCATTTGTCATGTTTTAGTTGGGCTTACCCCACTAGGTCCTGGGGGACCTTGGTATCCCTTCTCTCCTTTCACACCAGGTACACCAGGGTTGCCCTTTTCACCTTGAACTCCATTTAATCCAGGTAGCCCATCCATTCCACGGTCACCCTGAAATGACCAGTCAAGAGAGAAGTTTCTGATTAACAAACCTTTATTATCTCATGGTAATCTAATCAAAAATCAATTAGGCATTGTAAATTTATGATCCAGACAGCCTCTCACCTTTAATCCAGGTAAACCAGGTAGACCAGGTAATCCTTGTTTTCCCTAAAACACAAAGTTGTATACAAATCAAAGTCATATTCATGTATAATTCCTACTGACGAAATACAAATAAACCACAATTATGCATGCACAGTGTACTACACTGTGGAACTATTTAAGTTTATAAGGGGTTAATTTTTATGGATTGCAAGTTTTTCATGCACAGATTCATGGGGACTTAACATTTTATGGATTTACATCCTACATTGGATAATTTACTGAGGATGTATATTTGTGGGTAAGGGAGGCAGCACAAAAGTATACCAAGTTTAAGCCACCATAAATTCTAATGATTTCAGAGAGATCGTGTTTTTCCTGATTGGATTTGAGGTTTATAGACAGCGATAGTACATACCCTTGGACCAGCAATACCAGGCACACCCTTCTCTCCATCCATTCCTGGAGGTCCTTTCATACCCTGTAAGTGGTTAGAAGAAGAATGAATGAAGACCAGAGAAACAATTGAAACTATAAATTATACAATGTACATTTATGTCATAATCATAGTTCAAAGAAGACAGATTTAATTTAATTCCTGTTTTATGTAAAAAAAAAAAAGTGTCACATCTTGAACCATCATTCAACCTATGATGGAATTAGAAAGAAATTAATGCATTTAGAAATAATTTTAGAAAATTAACTTATGACAAATCTTAGATATTAACAGCAGAGACAAAAATGCATCAATCAAGAGAATGCATGCGAACACACAATAGAAACAGGTAGTTGCTATGGCAATATTTTTTATTATGACTCACAGGAAATCCTCGCTCTCCCTTTTGACCTTCAGGTCCTTGTAATCCATCTTTTCCCTGCAAAATGAAGAACATGTGAACAAATTGTGAACATTGTAAACCAGCATTTATTCACGTTTTAAGAAAATTTCCTTGAGCTTCTTAATAAGAAAGCAGAAATTTCAAATAGTTCTACCAAAGAACCCATCCTTTAAATACTGTAGATTCCTAATCAAAATCGAGGAATTAATATCCGAGTAAAATTGCAAGAAGCACATCATGTGAATTTCATAATATTTTATTTTTCGGACATATGTAAACTAAACAAGAGAAAAGCTGTCAATGTGACAGCGAACCAGGTTTTTTGTTTTTGTGTGAACAGTATCCATAATCCATTTGTCAACCCTGAATTGATAAACACTACCTTTAAGAGAAATGGGGTACTCTATATGCAATATTTTGCCAAAAATTACTAAGTTCAACAGGTGGTATTTTTTTCATAAATTATCAAAAATCAAAATCAAAGTAATAAGCACATCTCTGATATATGTACAATTAATCTGCAAAACAACAATTTCCAATCTTGAAAACTGTAAGAGGAGTTACAATAAGGGTACTTTTTTGGCATCAACCTGCCCGCCCACCCGACTACAGTCCTGACCACCCGCCATTTTCACCATTTCAACAGCCAGATTTTTCCTTTGAAAAACCCAGTTAATAAAACTATGATAAAAATTCGGCTTCGCTATTTTATATTCTCACAATTTGATGCAAAACAGTTGAATCGCAAATTTAGTACTCGCGTTAAATAAGGAATCTAACGTAAATGCATCTCATATTTGTTAAGTTCATCTACATTTAGGCTCTGTCATGAAAATCGGTAGCCACATAAGAATGAGAAATAAAGTTGCCCGAATAAAAGTTGGTCTAAATTTATCGACAAGTTCGCTGGAACATTTCAGTCATTTTTAAAACAAAAAAAAATTGATGTGTTCTTCTGATGCTTTTTACATAGTGATAAAGAAAGATATGTATAGATATCTTACCGCATAACCCTTCTCTCCTTTGTTTCCTTTGGGTCCTGTTGCGGTCAAGTTGCCTTGTTGTAGTTCCTCCTTGGTAGAATCACAGGGGGGGCCAGGGAGACCTGGACTTCCTGGTTCTCCTTGGTCTCCTTTTTGTCCAATTTGGCCAAGACCAGGATTTCCTGGCTCTCCCTTCATACCAATCAGTCCATCAAATCCCTAGAAAATGGAGGTTGCTCAAGATTTTTTATTAATGAAAAAACAAAAAGAAATGAAAACTACTGTAGGTTGAAGAAATGGGCAATTAAATCAACTGTTAGGTTAAGAAAGTACGTTCTTACCCTTGGGCCTTCTGGACCAGTTAATCCAGGTAATCCAGGCGGTCCATCTCTTCCAGGGGGACCCTAAAAGATAGAAATTATTGTTTACAGTAATGTAATATTCTTCAGCAATATGGCTCCACTTAATCAATTTCTAAGGTGATATTTTCAGTGCAATCTTACCTGCAAACCTTGAAATCCTTCAATTCCAGGTTCTCCCTACAGAAATAAAAAAAGAAAGCAAATCATAAAAATTAAAAACAAATTGAAGAAAAAAAATTAGACTGCGGTGTATGCTGTATATCCTGACCTTTTGACCTTTGATGGCGACTCCTACAGAGGGCTCTCCTTTTTCACCTTTGACACCGGGGAGACCTGGAGGTCCTATGGCACCAGGCTGACCGTTAAACCCAGGAATACCGGGTTCTCCCTGTAAATAACAGAAACGGGCATCAATCGGTTATCAAAATGGCGAAGAGGAGTCATTTTGGTCTCTTCAAATTGATTCTTCAATATTTATGAATTAATTTTATAATACATGTAACTAAGGACAGTAATTAAACTCTGTTAAATAGATTTCCTATGACCTTAGAAATATTAATGCACTCAATATAAAGTTCATTCTAATATCCAAATATAGTGGAAAAAAAAAAAATAAAGTGGATTCACATGCAATAATCGCTTTTATTCATAGATTCTGAATTTGTGCATATATGTAAGGCATTACCTAATACCAAACCTAAACCTGAAAAATTATCACAATATTTTACCAGGTAAGCAAATGCAATTAAATTAAATGTTTCTAACATGATATGTGATAAGGAAAAATTTTAATAAGTGCATGCCAAAAATAATGTCTAAATATACATTTATAAGACTCAGAATTCAAGTTTATTTTAACCTTAAAATTTAGATGCAATTGTTAATTAATAATGTTGCCATTGTACTACCAAAGATCTTTCCCATTTCTGTGCTAAATGCATAATCGTACTTAACAAGTTTTACAGTAGTTGGAAATATTTCTTTGCATATCTTTATATTTTCTTTATGATAAATATATAACTTAAAATTAAACTGCGCACGTGCGCATCAATTCAATTTAGTTTTCTTTCTTGTAAAATTAAAATACATATGGCATAATTATAGTTATGTAGAAACAATTGTAATATAATGTATATTCTATATATTTCAGGGATGGAAATTTTACAAATCTTTCAATATTAGTAAAAAATAATTATTGGATCAACAGTGATGGGCGGATCGATGTACATCTTATTATATCTATACATTTAAGAGTTCTCTTTCTTTGGTACTCTAGAACAGCAGTGGGAGCCTGTGATAGGCAGTGTTGCTGAGTGGGTCAGCAGCTAGCAGCAGTCGGGCAATCTGGGAAAGATTGTTTGAAAGATGTGGCATACTGCTCATGTATGTAGGTCAGTTTTGAATGGAGGCTCCGCCAGACTTCCAAGCTCCTGACTGATAATTATTTCTATTCCTTTCTAAATATGCTTGAGGGCTTGTGAATTTATTCTTTACATTAAATATCAAATTTTTGGTGATCTAACAGACATAGGTCACAGGTCACAAACACCTTAAGATTCTCTTATAGCCTTTGCCAGATTGAAAGTGAAATACTGGAAACTATTCTATTTCCTTTTTTTTTTTTGGAAGAAGCAGGGGACCCAGAGGGTTTTGTTCTTGAAATTAATATTCCTGTAATAGAGGAGGGTGACAAAGCTGAAGTCATATCTACCAACAGAAGAGGAAGCAACCAACAGAAGTATAAGTACTTTAAATGGTGTCAAAACCCTTGCTGTGATAAGTAATGGAGTTTATCAGACCCCATAACAGGAACCCTAACACCCAGCCTCCCTCATGCACAGACTCCCTGCTGAGTCTTTAGTAATGAGATTATCTTATCTGACCAGATAAAGAAGCTCTATCCCCTCAGAGTGTTCCTGCTCTGGACTTATCTCAGCATGATGCCACCCAAAATTTGCACACTGTTAAACAATAAATGTGTCTTCTGACCTGAAGATAAGTATAGGCTTCAGTCATTTTGTTCAGGCATTTCGGATCAGCCATTCACTGGAAGCATCAAGACAATTAATGCATTATTTTATACTTATTTATACGTACCCGTATTAAATTTTTAAAAGATTTTAAAGAGGTTGGTTGGTCAACAAAGTACCCATTAGATCTACTGTAGAATTTTAGAGTAATGATTTTTTTTAGCCATAAACTATAATTTAGGGAAGAAAAATTCCATATTTGTTATATAGCTTTGAAATTTCAATTCATACAAAGCTCTTCTTCTCAAGGAAACTATTATAGTCCTAAAATGGCACCTTAATTTTTTGTTATAATTTCATATAGTTCAAAAACTGGCTGAAAAATAAAAGCGAGTTTTAAAATCCACTAGTGTTGCTTTTCACAATTTTACACTTAAATTAATTCCTCGCGTTTAATAAGGAATCTACAGTATACCTTTAAATGGATAATTTTTTTTAGAACTTTACAACATGAAATTGAAAAAAAATTTCAAAATTGTGGGAATAGAAATTCTGAAATTGATGGTGATTATAAGGAACAGATAATTAAGCTAGCTATTATGTTAAAAAATCAAACTCCTGCAAATTATCATCCTATGTGTGTAAATGAATATTTTTTTAAAAACAATTTGTCTAAAAGTTTATGTAAACTAGCAAATGACAATCATATGTTTAGTGCGTAGCATGCACTTACGTCAGATATTTTATTGAGATATCTTGATCTCTGCAAGTCTGAGATGGTGTAATTTTTGAAATTCCCAGACAACAAAACATAAAAACATGCTAAGTATATCACTTGCAGAAAAACATAAACATGATAACATTATTGGTTTCAAATATGTTTTTCAACATTTCTGCTTTAATATAATTATAAACATGTGTCTATCATATCTTCTTTCATGAATTTGATCTCACTTCATATGTACTATGAATAATTCTAGCAGACCTTTGATTTTCACAAGATACCGGTAATAGTATGAAGTCATGGATTATCTCTTACAATTAACAATAGTTTATTTGGTTTATCATGATTTATGTTCAGGATTAATGAAATGCAGAGATTACTGTGGAATCATCATTGTTCTTGGGGGACCAATGTTTGTGGCTTTCATGGATAACCCTTGCCCACGAATAATCAATTTACATCCCCACGAACCTATATACAATCATTTGTTAAATGTTCATTAAAATTTTCCCTATTACACTACCAACGAAATTACGACCCCACGAACCAGGAAAATTTTGGCTACCCACAAACAATTTGACCCCCATGAATAAAAATGATTCCACAGTAACTGCTCCCTTAACTTGCAAAGTAAAACATATTTACAATGGTAGTACAAAATGTACTTGTATATATATGCATCATCTGCCACATATATAGATCTTATCTGTAGATGAGTCTACCTATACAGTTCACAGAACAATTAGTCAGAGTTTGACATTAGAATCAAAAGACAGGACAGGTTGGGTTTCTTTGTCAGCAGACCGTCAGAGACTTATAACTTTGGAAGCTCAGTTCATTGCCAGCCACTAGCTGATTCCAACTTCGCTTCCTAGGTTATTTTCTTCTCACAGAAATTAAGGATGACAAGACAGGAGCCTGTGAATCATTATCTGAAGTGATTCATTCAGAAAAGATATAGGTTTTTGGTATTTTGAAAGAGTTTGCTGAAAACACACATACCATACAAAAAATATAAGAAAAAAAACAATGTGGATCATCAAAACAGCTCTTATCACATGAAAATGAAGATGCTGTATTTAAATATTGGTTATAAATGGGCTAGCTGACGATGTTCAGCTGTTTCTAGGAATTTCTAGGCTGTTCTGTTTACTGCGTAAATATACTGGTAAATAACGATTGCTGAAAGTTGATACACAATAAAACCCGGACCAAGGCAATTTATCTATCTATTTGACCTACAATTAAGGCACTTTTTGTAGACATATGTACAAGTATAGATATTGACCAAGGCACTATTTGTGTAGGTACTGCTATTTGTTGGAAACTTTGAGATTATATACAACCACAGCACTTTCTGCTAATGTGTTTTGGTGGATATGTGTATAGATTAAATATTTGATATATTTAACATCTTTGCTAGCCAAGGGTTTTCGGTCCACTCTGCTTCCCACAAAGGAGAGGTGCGGATCAGAAATTCTTGACTTGGGAAGATCATGTATATTTAATGGCCATGGCGATTTTTGTACATATATTGAATATATGTGTAAAGTGAAACGTGAATACTGAGCAAGCTGTTTATTGTCTAAGTGTGTAACTTGCATGCACTTAGTGCAAGTAGGTATGCATACTGACCATGTCAGTATATATATTTATGTATGTACTTATGTACTTCTGTATGTGTATTGAGAGACTGGTATTGGAGTCTTTACCTGTGTTTCTATGTCTGTGTGTATGTAGGTTACATGTACGTGTTTTGAGTAAGACATCAGAGTGTTCCATTGTGTGTGTGTGTGTTTTTGTAGATATACGTACTGTATGAGTATTGAGGTATCAATACAATTACCTGTGTTCCATTGTGTGTGTGTGTGTGTGTGTGTGTGTGTGTTTTGTAGATATGCGTACTGTATGAGTATTGAGGTATCAATATAATTACCTGTGTTCCATTGTGGGTGTGTGTGTTTGTAGATATAAGTTCTGTATGAGTATTAAGATATCAATATAATTACCTGCGTTCCATTGTGTGTGTGTGTATGTAGATATACTTTCTGTATGAGTATTGAGGTATCAATATAATTACCTGTGTTCCGTTGCATCCATCCATACCAGCAGGTCCTCTGGGTCCTGGGGGTCCAGGGATACCCTACAAGCAAATAACACTCATTTACTGACAACACTAACCTAAGCATTATTTTTATGATACAGTAAAATTTGAGAAAGGTTTTTCATTTCCATTTAACTTTTCAAAAAATCTTTAAAAAACAAAATAAAATTCATACCGGAATTCCGTTGATACCAGGAAAACCAGGCATTCCCATTTTTCCCTGAGGAAAGAAAAGACAAATATCATGTTTTACATGTATTACTTTGATTTTTAGTACAATTTTCACTACTTCAAATGACTGTAGATGATAGTCTGAATCAAAATATCTTTCAAAATACCGACATATGATTTTCAAAATTAGAAATGAATAAGCAAACGGTTTTGATATTTAACTGTAAAAGAAGTTCTTTTCATTAAAAGATTTCAATTTAAGTCAAACAGTAAACTCTGTGAATTATTTATCATATAACCTACAGACTTGGTGATGAGTCATTGGACAGGTGTTAATGAAATCACTTACTCTGTCTCCCTTTGGTCCAATTGGTCCAAACGGGCCTGCTTCACCTTTCTGACCTTTTTGTCCGGGAAGTCCTTCCATGCCGGGGTAACCCCTGAGACCCTGAGGTCCTGGGGGTCCCAGTGCTCCGGGAACACCCTTCAAAAGTAGGTCAGTGATTATAGCATGCCTTGACATGACACTAAGGAATTAGTTTGACAGCAAAACAAGATTAGTGCCATCACACTTATAAGGAATTCATGCTTTAAGTGACATCTGTTTCATTTCGCCCAAGTCTTGAAATGCATAAAAAACTGATATTGACACACAAAAAATGGCATTTTAAGTCATTATTTACCTGTCTTATCAATTTAGTCAAGTAGGGATGCTGATTTCACAATTTGAAACTTAATTATTTATTGGGTCTAAGAGAACCTCTTTTTGGCTTGTCGTGCATTTTTGGTTCCTAATTTTTAGCTCATAGTCCATCCCACTTTTGGGTAAACTTTGTGACTACACTATTGATCTATTTATATGAATATATAAATGCTAACTGTATTTCATTACAGAATAAGCTCTTTCACTTTGGTTTTACCTATTTAAATTTATATACAATTACCATTTCAACTCCCCCTCTCTCTCTCTCTCTCTCTCTCTCTCTCTCTCTCTCTCTCTCTGAGGGTTTCACAGCAGTAAGTTTTTCTCTGGGAAAGTCTTCTTGATTCTGCAGTGGTGCCTGCAAGGCTTACTGCTTTTCCAAACATCTTTTGATGAAACCTCAGCATCTAAAAGCAGTTGTTTATTTCCCCAAGTCCTATCTCATCTACCACAACCTAATCATATCCGCTGAGAGAAAAGCCCCTATACACTACTTGCTGTCTCTGTTTTGGCTTGTCATGGGTTGGCTGGTTGGATGCAGTGGGTTTTGCTGATGATGATGATGACTTTTACAGAAGTTATTGCTTAAGGTTGCTGCTCACTATTACAGAGAGTTTATGATAGATACAGTTCTTAGAGAGGAATCCAACAGGTCTCTGTGGAGGTCAATGACCACGGTCTCTATCTATCTCTACCTACATACCTCTTGCTTACATCAGCAATAATAGGGCAACGTTTTCTTTATTCGAATTCAATGAGTGCTCTGGAGAAAACGTTTTCTGTTCGGTCACCATGATTGTGATGAGCTGATAAATTTCAAGATCTATACCACGTCTTTATCACTAAGTTTGGGGAAATTAAGTACTAAGGAGAATCCTTGCTGTTGATTCAAATCAAAATTAAATGTTTGGCTGTTTATAAGATTTTGTAGATGTGAATAAATTTTCATCCACACATCACACACGACAAATGGTGTCCTAATTGGATTTCTCTTGCTATGCCATGTTCTTCCTATCCGTACTTTTCCTAAATCTAAACTCCGTAAGTTGTTTTTTTGAAAATTTTTCCCCTTCTTTATCAGAAATTTAATTGGTTTTTAACCCCCATTTGCTTTTTTTTTGTTTTTTCGAATTCTCATTCTCAACTCTGAACAAACATACCGTAGACTTTTTTTTACCCACATATTTACATTCATTATTATTAGTATTCCCAAGGTCACTATCAAGGATTTGGTTTTTAATTGACTTCCTTTTTTTTTAATGTTTTCTATCTTTTCTTATTCTCTTACTGTGAACAATACTTACCCTAGACCCTTTTTCACCCACACATTTGCATCCATTATTTGTCTGGCAGTTGGCTCCACATTCCTTTAAGTCTTGCTGCAAAAAAGAAGAAGAGTCTATGAATATAGATATAAATATACACATGCATATAAAAGTTGTTGCTGTACATGAACTATTATGCACACTACATGAACTTATCAAATACTGTAAGTGTATATGACAGGGATATATCAATCACCCCTGTTTAATTTTCCCCTTTTGGCCCTCATTGTCAGCGGGCAAATTCAAGACTGGCCGAATTCAAAACAGTTTTTAAATAACTGTTTTAATTTGAAAGACTATCTATAATATATTCCATTTTCTGTGAGAGTTCAAGACAGGGCAAAACTGTTCACAAATGTAGAAGGCCAGGAAAAAAATAACTCTGTATACAGTAAATATTGGTTTAAATTTTGAAGGAGAATACAAAGATATTGCAAAAACACATTATAATAAGTTGCTTGAAATATATATAACTAATCTCTCTTTCTTTCTTTTTCTTTCTTAGTATTTCTCTCACTCTTTCTTTCTCTCACTGAAAGAATCAATGGATTCTCTCTGAATCATCGCATTTTGCTTTGTTCAGCAAAAATTGAAAAAAAAAGTAGCGCGATTAAAGAGTAAACACAGACCAGATATATCAGACCCTAAAGAAATATTTATGTAAAATCTCCATGGAAACTTGTACAAAGTGCAAGTGGTGTTTACAGAATCATAATGGATGGAGTTTTTCTTATCTTGTGAAGTATCTAGGAAAATAGCCACTCAGCAAAGTTCTCCCCCTGCTCTGGCTAGTTTCTGATCTCTGCCATGTTTATCCCACAACCCTAATAACCTCCAGAAAACTATTTATAAAAAATTCACAAATCAGATAGAAAATTGGCAACTCTGGGGCTGGAATTTAGCCTACTTTCTTTTTGTTTAAACTGTGTGAATCTCCATTAAACATATCCTACATTATCTACCAAGGTAAGGAAACAATATCTGTTGCCAAGGGTCCATAGTACTACAGAGTAACAGAATACCCATTTTGACTGTCAGATTTTAAGAGACTTCAAGAAAATTGTAGAGCCAAGGAATTTTGAAATTCCCTGAGACAGGTGTCCTTGATTAGCATGTTGAAATGTCAGAAGTGAACTTTTCATGTAAGCATGCAAGAAATGTGCCCTAGTGGGCTTGTCTACAATTCTGATTTCCTCATTCAACAGTGAACTAGAAAGACCCTTGTGAACCTTTAGTGAGTTCCAGACTCCTTTATCAGACATTTTCAGCTCATCACACACATGGAGTTGTGAGTTTCGCAATCTATGCGTCAGTTTCTTTGTTACATCTTCCAGAATTACACAAGAGGGGATTGCTAGTTAACCCCCCACTGTTCTCTGACTCTCTCCCTCAGAAGTCTGACTTTTATGTTGATCAACCCTGACATTTGACTTCATAACAATGTGGTGAGCTGGTAGTCCGTTGACAACCCCTGAGTCCTAAAAGCAATGTAACTGTTGATGTAGGCATGGTAGCTAGAACCTCTTGTGTAATAAGAATTGCCCTACTTATATATACACTTAGAACTCCACTTTGTCTGAAGAGGATTAAGACAATGAGCTGTATTATTGCCTGTTTTATTCACAATGAAGTATCGCACTCAATCCATTGATAGGTTTTTTGTGACTCATTACGACTTACGACAACATTAATATATGCTGATTAGTTTTTTCAATTTGATGCCAGTATAATATTCTTTTGACTATTGGATTGATAATAAATTTTCATGGTGAAGATCACTCCATGCGATTTTTGAAAGATTTACAAATTTGTTCAAAGTGCCTTCATTGTAAAATGCACCCCAGTAGCCTAAAAGCTGAAAACTTATTAAACAATGGTTATACCACAGACAGTTATCTTCCCATCTGAAGTAGGTTATAATTTCACCCTCTGGATAGCAGTAATTGACCTCATGGAAACCATAATCAACTGAAGATAATTAACCTAGCTTTCACCCTCTCTACCATTACTCTCTTATCATAAAAGTATTGAGATCAGTCAATATCAGAAAAAATATTCTTTTCAGTTTCTTGACATCATACCATCACTTTTTTATCTCTTAATCAAAAAGCTGACTCAATGAAGTTTATGAAGAAAAAACAATTTGAAAGGTTGTTGTTTTTTCTGGGGGGAGGAGGGGGGGGGGGGGTGTTACAAAATATACAGGT
Source organism: Magallana hongkongensis (assembly GCA_016163765.1). Taxonomy (NCBI): domain Eukaryota; kingdom Metazoa; phylum Mollusca; class Bivalvia; order Ostreida; family Ostreidae; genus Magallana; species Magallana hongkongensis. The sequence continues at coordinate 29,951,785 of WFKH01010211.1, forward strand.
TTGGTATCATATACCATGTTTAAACAGTGTTCAACATGCACCCCGGGCCCTTATTTATAATTTTTGATAGATAATTTATGATAATGTAAAAATATATATGGGCTTGAATAGTCACTTAACCAGTAAATTGCAGTAAATTCCGGTAAAACTGAGCCCAAGACATTGATTTTATTTTTTTTTTTTTGAGTCTTATGCATTATCCTTTACCCCTGTTGCTCTAAGCCAGGAAGGATTTCCTGAGAACTGTTGGTGATGGGTAAATGGGGGTGACCTATAAACCGAGAGAAACCTGCCTGTTAAAGCATCCTGCCACGAAATGAATGGCAAACATCTGTACCCATTTACCATTCATGTCTGCAAACCATCAAACAAAAAGTCTCTAGTACACTTAAAAGCATTTCTTAGTTTATTAATTTGACTTCATGAACCTGATTTTAAGCATACTATATGTACGGGTATTGATTTATGATTAAGTGTTAATTATAATCAGAATTAATCTTGATCAAAATCAAGTTCTTAACATTAAAAATTTTAAATTTATTGGCTGATTTTAAACATGACTAAAAACGCAAACTAATAATTCTTCATTACATCACGCTAACAACATAAATTACATTTCATCTCTGTGAAATGTTTTTCTTAAAATTTCAGTAGAATCAGAACCCTGAATCAATCTTCAACAAGTTCTGCATAAGACTCAATTACTGTAGCCAAAATAACTTCCTTCTGTTCATGTACTTTTTTTGACATCTGCTTGTTGATTATTTGTGTGTTTTTCCAGACAGTCAGTCAGAATTGGTTGAAATAAAACCCCCACAAAAAAGATAAGTGGTAATTAATCACCCAATAGTACCCAGGCACCTCCTGCTTGAGGATCTGGCCATCTCTGTCAGGTGGTACTTTGCCAATTCAGCATCAAAAGCTGCATGGATATACTTCTCATCTGTATGACACATAATGCTTATAACCAGTAGGGGTGTGGCTCCAACAGCAACAACAAGATGCTAATTATATCCCAAATCAAACATCTTCATGAGCATACGCCATCTTTTCCAAACATGAAAAATGACCATCGATACTGGTAAATCATGAAAAGGTACAAATCATTTGAAAAAATTTCCAGTCTGAATTTCATTTATATTTGACTTTATACACCTGATGTTGAAGATTGACCCCTAAAACAGTACAGCTGTGAAATGACCCAATGTTATAGAATGATGATAACCAGACGTATCCCACAAATAGGTCATCTGGTCTGTTTCCAGGATAAAGCAACTACTGAGAGATACCTTGTTTAAAAAAACTTAGTTATAAGTATTGTAGGTATTTGTCTCAGAGAGAGAGAGGAGAGAGAGAGAGAGAGAGAGAGAGAGAGAGAGAGAGAGAGAGAGAGATATGAGTCATTCTGTGTAGGAGTTTAGATATGAAAGACACTTCATAGCATTAAAAGCCACATTGAGCATGAAAGAGCTTTCCTTTGCACCAGTGAACACACACATTCCTCCTATGGCATGTAAATGCATGACTATATTATGCATCAAATGTGTTCAATCAAAAAAAAAAAAAACCCACTAGTGCCCTTATTTCCTTTTGCAATTTATCAAAATCAAGTTTCAGAATTTTATATACCAGATATATTTTTTGTCTTCATCTACAACCGTCTTGCTTAGCAGATAATGCTGCAGCAGTTTTGAAATCTCCTTCAAGCTGCTTTGGTTTGGTTTGCAAGAAGACAGTGTATATATGTGTGTAGATACTGACTTTCACTCTTCTCTTGTCATCATCCAGATTATCATGAAAAATCATCAGAAAACATTATCAGATGCTGGAAAACTGACTTGAATGAATGCCAAACTATATATCCAGAAAGGTGGGGCTATGTGTTTCTGGGTTTTGAAAACAAGCAAAAAACAACCTGTTATGTCCTATAAGTAGAAATATACAGAACTGGACCATCCATGCCTCAGTAAACTAAAATGGTAACTAACTTTCGGGAATCATTTTTTAAGGAACCTTTTCATGAATTTTAAGATTATATATGCCAAGTTCTTTATCATTTTCAGTTCCAATTTAGACTTCCAAATGATCAAATGTAGATTCCAAAAAAAGCAGAACAGTTTTTATTACTTGTTGTATCAGGATGGGAGATATAATGATGGACCAGACCCGGGCCACCTGAATCTCTAGTCAGGTGCTTTACAAACTGAGCTATCTGGCCCCAGTATTTAAACTGGTCTGATCGTCACATTTCTCCCCCCTCAAATGATCTTCGCCTTCGAAGATCACCCCAGTCTCTTTCCCTGGCAGGAGTTAACCTGTCAATTTCATGGGTTGGTCAAGGCACCAAATATAACGGGATGGGAGAAAGAATGACGGACCAGACTGGGATTCGAGACCAGGCCCCCTGAAATTCTAGTCAGGCTCTCTACCAACTGAGTTATCTGTCAAACCGGCTTGACCGTCACACAGTAAACAATATTCAGAAGCATCATTGGTAAGAATTTCTTTCTGGGGCCGTTGTTAGTGAAGTTTTAAGTAATAAATGCTTAACTAGTAAGATCTTAGATGAACCTTTAAACATCTATATTATAAATTTGTACAAAATCTTTTCAAAGATTCAACACTGGCCCACTATAAACTTTATTTTTAGCCTCATATCTGAGGTTTAATTACCTCAAATTGAGACACTTGCATCCCTATGGATTTTAGTTAGAACTGAGTTGAGTAATTTCTAAGGTTGGTGACAGTGTGACCTGAAAAGCCATTTGTATTCTTAGGGCCAATTTGATTTTTTAGGGGACTGAGTTTACAAAAGACAAAACAAATGCTTAGATCATTTTTACCTATATGAATCTACTCTTTTGTTTATTGCCAAAGCAATGGAGTAATTGTAAAGATCCTATTATAGAATATGGTAAATTATGATAAAGGTCCTATCGCTTTCCTTTATAAGAACTTATTCTCCATTGAAAAAAGATGATTGCATTTCACCTTTTGAAGAGCAAGAAGTATTCAACAATTGAAGAGTTGTTTGTTAATTAAAGCATTATCTTTTCTAGGGTTTCAGTAGGATGCTGTTTAATTAACCTTGCTGATTGCAATTTCAAGCATCAACAAACTTTTAATTAAATAGGAAATCATTCCTGTGACAAAACATGTTTTTTGTTCATTTGGAATGACATTTTGATCTGGACCAAAAAAATATAAATTTGATCTGGACAAAAAATATAAATTCCATTTATTTTGACACTATTTTGTTTAAAGAACTTCTTAGAAGAGAGTTTGTACATGTATACCTATGACACCAGGGTGAAAGCCCACAATTATCTATATGGTATTTACATGTAATTTAATAGCTGACTTCGTAAAGTTTAAATTTATTATTTGAAAGACATGTTGATAAAAGTTACAACCGTATACTAATGCATCATTAAAAGTATTTGCAAAGTTCTTGTACTGGTACTAACCAAACTTGAAGATTGCTTGAAAATTGTGGCACAATTATTGTTTGATGTTTCTGGTTTGGTTTGGCTAATAATATACATGAAGATATCATTTCTAATGTTTCTGGTACATTCTTAGATCTTTAAATTGTTATAAGCAATAATTATCATGCCTGGGTCTTAAAGAGAGGAACCTTAGGTAATTCTTGAATTTCTTAAAGAGTATATAGTTCTGGTAGTTTGGGTTAAATGGACCATGGATATTTCGGACTGGAAAACCTCAATGATAGCTAGTGCCACTTGACTTGATTAGCAAGGATCGAGCCCCACAAACTTTTTCCTGTACCTATTCATTTGCTGCTGTTGACCTGCCCCTGGAATTGCAGGTGCTGCTCCAGCCAGGGGTATAGAACCTGGTTGAGTTGTCTTTAGTGTTGAAGACATATAAAGTTTGTTTTGGCTAAATGGACCATGCATACCAGCTTAAAGAATATCAGTGGGTGTGAAACTGATAAAATTGCAGGAGTCCTGGGCTCAATTCCCAGTCCAGGCACAAACTTTTCTCTTCCTAAAGAACTCCAACAAAGAATTTGTATCCCATTTTTCCTTGTTTTGTTTGTCAAATAAATTCCTACAGCCCACCTCTTGGATTCACAACTGATCTACCACAAACTTGCTCATTTAAAAGAGTGTATGGTAGATTGATAAAAGATATATTTGTATTTTATGAAATAACTGCGAAACTTTTTGATTTTGGGAGTACTTTGTTTTAGTAAAAATTGATCCATCCCCCCCCTGCACAAACACTACAAACAGTTAACATTGGAAACTGTCAAGGTACATACTCAGACTATAGAGGATATAACTGATATGGTGGTGGTTACATGAGGAATCTTGGAACTGAGTTCAGCCTATGCAAACCAAAGCTTTACAGCAACTTATTCATAGGGAATCAGTCAAGGATTTATCAAGCTGCTTTTACTACACTGGTATTTTTCCCCTCTTTCCCTTTTTCATATAGAAATTTCCTGAATTGTTAATATACAACATGTATTTCTTATCGATAAATGTTATGTTTTTCTCCACTACTTTACTTTTGCCAACAACTTTTTTTTTCTGTTTATAGATAAGAATAGATGTAGAACAAAAAAAAAACATATGTTAAATGAATCTCTGGATGTTAAAGTTGCAGAATCTGGGAATAAACATGTGTATGGTGTAATCGTAGTTATATACATGTAAATTTAAGAAAGACCACTTAGTGGTCAATGGCTACAAATGCAAAATGGTGGGAAAAATTCTAATCCTCTAAATGGACATTGTGTCATCTTGCTTAAGTGCATGAAAATATTCTTGATAGGAAACTAAACATCAGCAATTGGTTGGTTTCTCTCTAGAATGTTGCATGAATTGAAATATCCAGTATTATCACAAAAAACCAGTGGGATACCAATGAATCCTTACATGTTTATAACTCTTCTTAAATGAAACTGCAAACTTTTTTTAACCCTCATGCAGCTGCAGTCAAGCCTAAGTCTCTTATGCTTATGTATGTTTTACAGTTGCATAAACCAAGAAAAGAGATCAGTCAAGAAAACAGGGTATGTGGCCCAGAGCAAAATGATTTCCTATCAACCTGAGTGGGGTACTGTGATGTTTATCAATCTTTAGGCTGCCCAAACTTAATTAATTCTATGTTGAACCTCTAATATACAAAACCTACAAGGGAGGGTGATAAAATTTTGACAAACAAAATTTTCATAAAAGCTAGTATATAATTTTTATTCTATTACAAACAAATACTGTGAGCATTCATGTTTCATCCAAACTGTAATCTTCAGGTCACTGTTTTTGTTTGTTGCAATAAGTAAAACCAATTTGGACTGGATAATATTTGAAATGGGGGGGGGGGGGGGTGTTCAAAAATGATAATTTGTCCAAAATCTAGATAACTAGGTGACATCCAACAAAAAATAAAATTTGGACAGCCTTTTGGGTCATGCAATTCCAGGGTGATACTGGAAGTAGGTATCAATTCACCAAGAGCATGCATCCTGGCCATCTACTCTTTACATACATTTTAGCTTGCTAAAAATTTTCGAATGTGAGAAACTTTAATTGTACATTTTTCCCATTATAATTTCATTCTGTTGTACATTTTGTATGTGAACAATAATTCTTCTTTATTTTCTTCATATTTCAAGATTTGTTAATGAACATTTGAAATAAACAGGTTTGATATTTCAACATTCTATATATACAAGGAAAATTTTGGCCCCATTCACCTTCAAGGTCAACATTGACAGTGGGCAAAATTAAAACAATTAAATCCATTAGAAATCGCTAGTTAAATTAATTCTTTTAACTGCAACTGTGTAAGACCGAATGTTTAATGGGACACCATCTAATAAAAATATTACAGATCGAGCAATATTCACTCTAAGATATCTAAATGGTAACTCTGAATACAATTAATATAACAAGCACATTGTCAGTACTTTGTTCAATAATTGTGAGTATCAGTATACTTTGTTCAATTATTGTGAGTATCATATACAACCAACAATCACCTACATGTATTATGGATGTCTGATCATGTTGACCTTATTGAACTTGTGATCTCATTAAAGTCTATCATCTAAAAATTCTAAATTGGTTTGTGGACAGTCACTCTCTCTCTCTCTCTCTCTCTCTCTCTCTCTCTCTCTCAAAATAACTATTGAAAACTTTTCATGTCTACCTTTCAAAATTACTTCTCATATATAAATTGTATAACAATTTCAATATTGAGCTATTTAAAACAATAAAATAAAGAAATGTACTTACGGCATGAACTTGAACTGAGCTTGATATAAATACGCTAACTACACAGAGTAGAAGCCTACAAAGAGAAAGTGGAAACAGACTATAGTCGGTTTCAGAGCAGTTGTAAATTTGCCAATATCGCAAAAGCAAAGATATTGTTAAAAGAACACAAAACTTTTATATAAAATCGAAAAACAACCTTTCAAAATATCGTTACAACTTACCATGACTTCATGGCTTTGTGATTTCTGTAAGTTTTGAAAGCACTACGGTTTTTCACGTCTTGTTTCTCGGCGCACGGCGCACAACTGCAATTCTCCTTGCGTTCTGACGGCATCGGGACGAATTTCTCGCTGACGTCGTTAAGTTTTGGTCACAGAACGGCCGTTATGCCGTCCTATCCTCCACCGCTGAGAGGTTCTCAGCTAGAGTTGGACAATTCACCTCTCTGAATCCGTTAAAATGTCCACAGCAACATCAGAGTTGGCGACATACACCGATCCTCAAACTCTATTCTCTTCGGATGAAGACAGGCTCCAAGAAATGCCCAAGATTCCGATTTGGAGAAAAGAGGCGGAGTTTGCATATCACGTTTCACCGACCCACTAGGTTAGGAGAATTTCTCGCACATTTCTCACGTTAAAAACTTTGACGGAAATGACTCGAATACCACCAAACTGAGTTTAAAACAAAGCGAGTCTGTTATATAAACTGCAGAGAATTTTTACGTCGTCTGATGATAAGGGGGTTGGGGATTACAAACAGATTTTATTCTTTTATGATGGGATACAGATGATAAAGCGCATGCATAATTATCTGTAGTTAATCGGATTAGCACAAAAGATTATCAAACTACAGACCCTTATCTCACCCTGGTACTTAGCGCTTCTGTCTTTATGCTAATAAAATACGATCAAAAAGAAAAAAGAAACTTTTTGTCAGCATGAGATGTCGGCAGGTAGCAAATTCTCCCAAAGAGGGGGTAACGTTTTGGGGGAATTCGTCAGGAAATTTACATTGATTGACGTCCAAGAATTTTGGAAACTAGTGTGAGACATAGCAGCATCTTGCGAACGCTTCCGCGCAGAGAAAATAGTGCACCAAGATTTCAGCAATTTTGTGGTCACATATTTCTTTTCTGTATTGTTAAATAGAGAGGACCTCTTGACAACAGTCGAGAGTGACGCACTGAGGGGATAATAGTGCTATAGTTGCAGGTTTGAAGTGTCTGAAAATTTGGGATTTTTTTGGCAAAAAGTGGGCGGATCATTCTGGCGACTGAGGCAGCTACCGTACTCCGCTGAGAAGTCAGGAATTGCAAGATGGTCGCAATGTCCCGCTAAACTTCTATGAAGCTTCTTTTTTTGTCAAGACCGATAGATTGGTGACGGAAGCGACGTGTATTGTACACTGTCCCTCGGCGGACTAAGGGGGACGAAGTGAAGAGCAATGGGACCGCGGGATGTGATTTTATTCCTGGTGGTTCTTGGACTTTCTCTTGATCTATCTCTTGGAGCAGTAAGTATAGTCTGTTTCTGAATTCGACGCCATGCAGTGGCTAATGCGATCGTCTTTTTTTTTTCCTCATCCACGGCAATATTCGTTCCATCTTTTTTGAGACGACATTTACTGTTTATGAATATCTTATCGGTTAATAATAATGATTTCTTGATTTGAATCTTACCCCCCCCCCCCCAAAAAAAAGAACAAAAGAAAAAACCCGTGTTTTCTAAAATCGCGGATGAGAGAAAAAAAGCTTTGATTGCAGAGTGTCGGATAGAATTTTCTTGGATCGTAATTTACGTTTAAGACGAACGTCATGCAAAGAACCTGAAACAAGTAAAATTCATATACAAACCGTAGTTTGTTGTTAATTACCCGTTTACTAACTGGTGTATATGTTTTACGTGAAGGATTTATTTAAAAGCAAATGATCTTTCCTTTGACAATTTCAAACCTTTTGTGATGGAGCTGTTTATTGCCCTCTAATTCTATGTTTTCTTCTAAGGAACAAATTCTGTATGCATAGATTTATGATATAAAGTTTGTTTCTTCAACTAGGCATACTTTACATGTTGATTATAAAGCAAATTGTGTTACATAGCTATATCCTTTTTTTTTTTTTAAAGTATGAATTCTTTTCAGTTAAAGTATATATATATATATACACACACGTATAATTCTTATTCTCAAAACATTGCCAACTGATTTGTTGGGTTTTTCCCATTTTTAATTTTTTTTTTCTCTCATAAGAAATATTTATTTGTGCTAATTCATGAGATGTATATGCCCAAACTCCAAGAAAGAGAGGAATATCTGCCATGTTATTGGATCTGTGTCTAAATTAAGGTTAAGCTGTACAGGTTGTAATATTATTTTATTAATGATTATTTAAATTATTTGAAATAATCAGTTGCGTGTTTTGAGTATATGACCCCCCCCCCTTCACCCCCCTGTAATGTTAGTCTTAAAAATAATAGCATTTATGAATTAATTTCATTTAAATGATAATTATGGTAGTTGAATGATGTGTTTATAAACTGAAGTTTATTAAGAAATTGTATGTTTAGCATAACTGCACAGGAAATAAAATGAGTTTGCTCCCTTGCTATGAATCTGTAAGCATGCAATAGATTTTTTAATGAGACATGAATTTATCATGTCTCATTAAGAAAATTAAAAAAAAAATTTTTTTTAAATACTTGAGCTTGATATAAACCAACCACAAAGTAACATTGAGAAATTTGGCAATACTTTTCTATGATTATATCTTTTTATCATTAATATGCAATTAATGCATAATACATATTTAATTGGTAATTCTTTACTTCAGAGAGTGTTGAAGAATTAAACGATTCTTTGGTTTTAGTGGCTTTTAACTTTCTTTTGGTCTTCTTGGTTTTTTTTCCTTAATATCTCACAAAATTCTGAGCATTTTTTTTTTTAGAGTACTTAGGGTACAGTTAAGCTGGTGTATCCCTTTACATTAATTTATTAAACCGTCAATTAATTATTTGTACATTAAGTTTACTGAACACCTATTAAAAATCAAACAGTACCAATTTAAGGATAATTATGATGTTCTTGCATGTATATAAATTAATTTGATAAAGACAGAAAAATAGAAATAAGGGCAAAAAGACACAATTCAAAAAAAAAATTTCAATTCTTTATTTCACTCAAGACCAGTTCACTGGTATATGAGGTATATGAGGTTCAACATAAGTATATACAAATGAACACAAAAACAGGCAAGGATCACATGCATATATTTATGAAGATAAAAAAAAATGAGTAGCACAATACAGTAGGTTGTTTGGGGGGGGGGGGGGGGGTCAGGTAGAGCAGACTTTGAGAATTTTCTTAATAAATTTTGACAATTTTTTAGTTTTTCTACATCATAACTTCATAAGTACTCATCAGCTCGTTAAATTTTATAATGTTTGGATTTTCATAGTACATATACATGTATCTCTTTTTGAAAATGCAAATTTATAATCAGAACCATTTGGCTGTGTTGGCTTATGATTTATCCACTGAGCTGCACACTTATTTATCTGTTCTTTAGAGGCACACATATACATAACACATTTATGTTCATGTTTTCTTCTCCGATAGGCTTGTAAAGGATGTAGTTCCACTGTGTGTTTATGTGCCGGCCAGAAAGGAGTGAAGGTGAGACAAACACTTTCATAATTGTAAAACAAGTCATAAATAAACATTGATGTAAACATGAGTCATCCTCATTCTTTTCTTCATATTTCACATGATCTGCATCCCAGCAGTGCAGACTTCAACAATGAAGATATGACTCTGTGTGTGTGTGTTTTTAGGGAGCACCTGGTTTACCTGGATTGGGAGGCTCCCAAGGGTTACCTGGATTTATTGGAAATGAAGGTCCCCCAGGACCTCAAGGATTCAGAGGTGATGGAGGAGAACCTGGAGGTGTCGGTGAAAGAGGAAACAGAGTAAGTGCTGCTAGGCAATATATATCATTACACATAATTGTCAAGTTCTGCTTGAAACATAATGTTTACATATCTTTTTTAAACAATCAGCATCTAAACTTGTTATGCAAGTAAATTCAGTTGATGTAATATTTTCTCAATTTTTTTGTTTCCAGGGCGACGTTGGTCCACAGGGAATGACAGGAATTCCAGGAATTCCAGTAAGTCATTCACAAGTTGTCTCCCTTGCCATCCAGTATTGCTAGATAATGTTAGGTGTTCCTATATCTTCCCACTAGATATCTAATTTGCATGCCCCAAAATTAAATCCATGTTAACATCTATTACACGAACAAAATGTGAACTTATAAGTATTGTTGTCTCTCACACTGCAATTCCTGTAATAAATTTTGAAATCTTGGAAGTCAGAAATTCAAATTCTGGAATAAGTTTGGAAGCTTTCTGTAATGCTAGATATTTTTTCTCGTGACAGGCAATATTTCTGCTTAGCCACTAGTTCAAGATGAGTTTTATCGCAAATCTCACATGGGTGTACATGCTGCGACCGATAAACTGATGCGTTGAGTGATGACACTATTGGGGTCGCGAGTTGTAGTTTTTGAAACAAGCATTTTCGTTGGCTGTTTAGTACCTGCCCACTTTTACCTGTACCGTGGTATTGATAATTTATGCACCAACTGCTAACTGTGTCGTTTACTCTGTATCAGGACTGTAAAAACTAAATCACTGCAATAATTGATTAAGTGTTCTCACAATAATCGCTTCTTTTTTTTTATGGTGTAAACAATTGTCAAAAATACACTGTTAAAACAGGTTTCCCATTACATTTTTCAGCACAATGCTTCATCGATAAATTCAATCCTTTTTAACGCATCAATTTAAGTTGATCGAGGCAGTATTTATTTTGTTGTAGCTTATTCCAAAGAATTCACAACAGATACTGACAATAAATGTTACATAAATATTGCATTTTATTGAACTTCAACCGTTCAATGACACACTTCTACAAGTGTGCATGTGTTTTCAAACATGTACACAAAACTTGAAATTTACAGCACAATCGTGTTCAATTTTGGACTGATCTGTGATTAACCTTATTTTGTAACTCACTTAGTCTTTAGAAACATTAATTTTATGACATGTACCTCAATATTCATCAGACAATATTTACTACTGATGCTGACGCTTTACTACTTTCTCACAAACACGCTAACCGACCTCAGATTGTAAAATTCATGTGCAGATCGAATCGCCATTTTACAGTTTTATATTTATAAGTTATAAACAAACCACACTTCTTCATTTTATGGAGCTGGTGACGATGTTTCAAAGATTTTCAGTACAGATTTATTATAAGCAAATAAGTGAAGACATATGCTGTAAAACGTCTAATGGATTTCACGGCGTGTCAACCCGAATTTTCCCGTGGACCTACATTTTGCAGTAAGCTTTTTGTGAGGAAAAACAGTCTGTTCAACTCATGCAATTTTCCACAAATGGTACAATATGAATGGTAACGTAAAATATATTTGTTCACCAAACAGTTTCTGACGAATTTCTTCACAATTAGCTGAGTAACGTATGTTATTCGATGAGCGAAGTCCAATCTGTGACTGTAATCTATAACGGTTACATGTATGAGCCCATCCCAGCTTTTAAAGAACTTTTTCTTTTTTTTTTTTTCACTTACATTATTTACACATGTACGTAAACATCGGCCCGTTTGTTCTCAAATAACTCTGTATGCAATTTTTAACAAGTACAACTTTTCTTTCTCAGACATTTGTTTCCATGTGTTAGCATCATGTTCTCTACATGCATTTGATAAATGGGTGGGTCTATGTAAATGCGCCAATCAGAATCTTTGTTCCGAATCGCAATTGAAATTCACACCTATTAGAAAGTGTCATCACTCAGTGCAATGCAATATCGGCCGTAGCGTATACATCCATGTTGGATTTGCGATAAGAGAATGATATATTTGTTTTGTAGGGTTACGAGGGCTTAGAAGGACCCGTAGGACCTCAAGGTTATCCAGGATGCAACGGTACAAAGGTAGGTGTTCAGCCAGTCTTGTATGAGTTCTTATAGAATGTTTAAAATGAAAATGTTTTAATGTGACTCGATATGCACAGTACCCATAATAAAGTTATTTACAGCATCGTCTGCCCTGTATAAACAGTAACTTTTTTGTGGTCCTTTTTCAGGGTTTGCGTGGTCTTCCAGGAGTAAGTGGGTTGCCAGGGAGACAGGGTCCAAGAGGAGAACCAGGATTTTATGGCACCAAGGTAAAGACTACTAAATATATTCAACTCAGTTCAATTCTTCAACTTGTTAACCAATAAGGGCTCTCCAGGAGCAACAAAATGGTTGTTCATTTATGTTTACTTAAATTACATAATACATATATACACATACAAAAAAGTGAAAGAGTTGCATGATTGATAGAAAACAGATGTAAATATTCTTTAGTTTAAAATCCAAATTTTATTTCTTGGAATGTGAAGTTGTGTTACGAATAAACTTTCACTTTAAAAATGGCTGTCATTTTGTTATTATTAAGGAGGCTGGATGGTCAACAAACTAACCATCAGATCTGCCTTAAACTTTGACAAATGATATATTCGACCATAAACTAACATTTAGTAAAGAAAAAACCCAAATAGCTTTAAAATTTGATCAGTTTCCCCTATCTTTTTACAGACCTCTTCTTCTTCTTAAGGAGATTAAAATAGTCTAAAAATGGCTACGACCATTGAACCCTCTTAAAATAATTGCATTATTAACTCCATTGACACTTGTTTTGCCAGTGAGTAGTTCAGTATGCTCCACTATCTTTGTAGGGAGATCCTGGGGATGGATTTTACGGATTTGGTCCAAAGGGGGATTCAGGAGATTCCGGGAGACCAGGACCCTCCGTAAGTTATATGATCAGAAATATTCATTGGATGAATATTCCATATCTGATTGATCATATCTTTCTTGCTTTGACACACCTGTTTGATGTTCTGATCATGTATCTATTTATATCTACAGGGTAACCCCGGTATTCCAGGTAGACCGGGTCCCCCCGGACCTCAGGGACCAGAGGGACGCAGGGTAAGGACACTTTGTTACTGAAACAATTTTCATGTGGGATTTATTATCATAAATATATTTAACAGATATTGATGCACAATACCTAAGTTTTGGATGACTTCTCTTTAGACCTGGCCATAATTTGGTTTTGTTGAAGTTTTACATGTAGAATGAGATTATAATTGATTTTCAAATGCATTTTTTTTCAGGGGCAACCTGGAACACCAGGAGTCAAAGGCCCAAAAGGTCAAATGGGAGACCAAGCAAGATTCCCATCCAAAGGTTCAAAGGTCAGTTTAAATTTCATGAGTGTTTTAGGTGCCCAAGAAACTGAGGAGCAAAATTTCATTATTTCTTGCAGATTATGAAGATGATTTTATTGAGTCTGGTACAAAATTGACATAATATTATCATGATAATATCATACTTCCATATTATTTTGTGTTTTGTTTGTTTTTCTAAGGGAGAGAAAGGATTTCAAGGATTGAGAGGCCCTAAGGGAATTCTCACAACTCTTCCTCGCAACAAGCCCAACGAGATTAATGAGGGAGACAAAGGGGATAGAGGAGACGATGGTTATGATGGAAGTTCTGGACTGCCTGGCTATCCTGGACAGAGGGGAGAAGAAGTTAGTAAATGAAATCCCTTATAGAAAGAAGAGACACAGCACTGCCTACTCTAGAGCAAGCACTATTGTTATACCCCGAGCAACTTGTTGCGGGAGGTATACAGTGGGGCCTCAGATATCTGGACGCCAGATAACCGGACGTTTCAGTTTACGGACGATTTTATTGGGGAACAAATTTTTAAACGTTATTTCGTCTCATTTATCCGGAATTCCGCGTTCCGGATCCGGAAGGTCTGTTTGTACCACAAAACACTGTTTTACTACTAATCTTGCTTCATTTAACCGGACGGTAAAATTTGATGATACCTTGTTGAATACAAAAGATTACGCCTGTCAATTGAGTTTCACACCTTTTTTTACGTGCTAGACCCTCATGAGTAGCTCGTATAAACATTGACTTCCCAAATCACTTTCAAAATTACCGACAGTGCTGGCCAGACAGGATTAGTCACGCCTCACAGTACGTGGCTTGGATATCTTAACCTGTGCACCTGTCAAGTGCCATCGCTTTTTTAAACATCCCTGTATTTCAAATAAAACATATGCTCATTAATCAAGAAAACTGGAAAGTTTTACATAGCTTTGTGTTTTATCTACCTATTCAAACGTTATTTTAAAACGAATTGTCTCATGAATGCCTTGTTAGATTAAGTCAAAACCGGAAGAACAGGAAGAAAACAAAATAATAGCATGTCGACTCATCGGAAGTGCATTGGTGGATCTTGCAATTTTCCAACTAGTAAACATTAATTTTATCAATAAAATTGACTTTCTTTTAAGAATAGAAAAAAATATTTAAAAAATAAATCAATTATTGTGGAAATTGGCATGTCTAGAAATAGATAGTTGAAAACATTACGTACATGTAAATGGGCACATATCACACTTGGACACGAAGAATTTAGCTAGATTCGGTTTATCATTATAGTCCGGTTAATATTTCATGACAAAATGATAATATAAAGGTGGGTTCTTTATATTTAAAAATGTTCATATCAACGGACAACTCTATAATGTGTTGCTATTTAGTATGAAAGCCAAAAAACCCAGTATCAACACTGGGGGCCATTGTATACAAATACATTATCATTCATGACAACAATAGACACATTTAAGATATCCGGACGCTTCACCTATCCGGACGATTGGACTCGGGAACGAAAGCGTCCAGATAACTGAGGCTCCACTGTAATGTTTTTGACCCGCCAGTCAGTCCATCAGTCAGTCAGTCAGTCAGTCCTGTTTTTTTTGTAAGCGCAACTCCTCTTAAAGTGCTGCACAGAATTTCTGAAAACTTTGTAGGGAATTAGGACTTAATGTGTAGATGTGCTTGTTACCAAGAAATTCTGGTTCCATTTTTTTTCCGGGAATTTTGGCTCTTTTGCACTTGAACTTTTGGCATTTTATTGAATGTAGTAATGAAAAGTTTGTAAGCGCAACTCCTCTTTAACCGCTGCACAGAGTTTAAATGTAATGAATTATAAATTGAGTACTTTTACAGTGTGATTTTTAAGTCAACTATTAAAAAACAATTCTTCTTTTAGGGCTTTCCTGGGATGGCAGGTGATAAAGGCCCATTTGGAATGCCAGGGATGCAAGGAATGAGGGTAAGCTACAAAGAACCCAGAGGAACATTTTTTAAAGCAAAAGGCTGATAAATCTTAGTAGATAATAGTGGTCATTGTTTATGATGTCTTGATGTCTGCTGTTTTGTTTAGGGAAAACGTGGAAAAGATGGTCCGCCAGGACCTTTTGGATTCAAAGGAGACAAGGGAGCTAACGGAAACCCTGGCTATGATGGATTACCAGGCGAAATAGTGAGTTACACTGTAACCAAGTTTTTATTTCCACTTGATGTTTAGTAATGGAATAAAGAAAATGGGGGAATAAGATGGTGCAAATGCCCATTTGGTTTAGTCATAAAATACAATTTCAAATATAATTTTTTCCAATTAAATATATTTGATAATGTTATGATACAAGTTTACAACAGGACTATTTCTAACTATATTCAGTTTTGAATATTAATTTCACAAACAATAAGAAAAATACATAAATTCTAAAGTTTTGGTGGTATCGAACCCACAACCTAAAAACCCTAGCTCTATAATGTTACCTAATGTCTGGTGCTCTAACCACTGAGCTATTTCAGTCACAACAAACTCCATTGTTTAAATGCTATATGTGACTTCGACCACGAATTTACGGACTTGTATTATTTTTCTAAAACGTTCAATTGTTTGTATACAAAATGACATTTTTAAAGTATAGTGGGTCATCTCTCCACGTTTTTGTTGATTGAAATCGGTTTGATTTCCTTTAAACCTTATACAGACTATGACAAAAATATGGAGCTCAGACCCACTCTATAAAAGAAAAGGCATTGAAGTTCTAAAAATGACACTATTTGGAGGTTTTGACGCGCATACGCCAGTTTAAATCAACCTATTCCAAGTATTTAACATATTTAAGGGTTAATAAATCAATGTTATGATAAATATACATTGTTTTCAATAATTTAGAAAAAAAATTATCAGATTTGTTGATATTTTAATTTTATAGTATCTTATCTATCCTCATATTGGCATTTTACACGCCTTAATCATCCATCTTCTTTAACTGTAGGTGTTATTTCTCCAATGTAGGGAGTAAAAAATGTCAGTGTGTTTCTTTAATACAGCAATTACATTTTTCTCACATCTTAAAATGTAATGAGCTAGTGTTTCAAAAGGAGATGCTTATCTAAGTTAAACACGTTTAGGGGAATAGTAAATAATTTTTGTAATATTTCTGTTTCTAGGGCCGAACTGGAGACCTTGGAAGACAAGGAATAAGAGGAGATTTGGGAGATCCGGTAAGTGTGGGTTCAACTCAGGTGGTTGTAAATTCAACTGGAAGGTGTTGGTTCAACAGGGTTTGAGTTTAACTGGGAGTTGTAGGTTCAACTGTTGTTTTGGTGTTCAACTGGTGGGCTTGGGTTTGACTAATGGATGTAGAATCAAGTGATAGGTGTTGGTTCAACTGAGGGGTTTGGGTTCCTCTAGTAGGTGTAGGATCAACTGGTGGGTTTGGGTTCAACTTGTAAGTTTGGGTCTAGCTGATAGGTTTGGTTTAACTAATATGGGTCTGGGTTCATTTAGTAGATGTATCTTTAACTGGTGGGTTTGGATTCATTTGGTATAGGTGTATGTTCAACTGGTACATGTAGGTGCAGATTTAATTGGTATTGATGTAAAAAGCTCAACTGTTACGTATAGGTTCAACTGGTGACCTTTTGACAGATGAGTCTAGATGCTATAGAATCTAGATGCTATTTAATTGTTTAAGAATTATTATTTTTTATTTTTAGGAAGCATATATAGATGAATATTTGATTAAAAACCCTGTTTTTGATATTCTCCTTATTCTCAGTGTGAATCATGATTTTATTGCAGTAGTTTTTTATCCTTGAGAATATTGGCACTTTTTTGAAAAAATGTAATGCTGTTCATATTTCTGAAGAAATTTAATCTTGAAATTTTTTGTGCCTCTTGTAATTTCAGGGCCCTCCTGGAGATCCTGAAGGAGGAGGTCAAGGTCGGCCTGGTCCTAGAGGTCGTCCCGGAGACCCAGGTCCCGAGGGACCTCAAGGATATCCTGGTGAGTGTGAAATTACATTAAATTGGACAGTAAAATTACATTAAAGTTGACAATGAAGCTTCATTAAACTGGATGACAAATTTACATTAAACAGGACTATAAAATTACATTAAACTGGACAATGAAATAAAACCTGATGTAACACTTTGTAACTTAGTATTTCTTTTTTTAGCTCACCTGAGCTGAAAGCTCAAGTGAGCTTTTCTGATCACTTTTTGTCTGGCGTCCGTCCGTCTGTCTGTCTGTCTGTAAACTTTTTACATTTTCGACTTCTTCTCCAGAACCACTGGGCCAATTTCAACCAAACTTGACACAAAGCATTATTGGGTAAAGGGGATTCAAGTTTGTTAAAATGAAGGGCCATGCCCTCTTTCAAAGGGAGATAATTAGAAATAATTGAAAATTTATTGATATTTTAAAAAAATCTTCTTCTCAAAAACCATTTGGCAAGAAAAGCTGAAACTTTTGTGGAAGCATCCTCAGATAGTGTAAAATCAAGTTTGTTCAAATCATGGTCCCTGGGGGTAAGGTGGGGCCACAATGGGTGGTCAGAGTTTTACGTAGGAATATATAGAGTTAATCATTAAAAAATCTTTTTCTCAAAAACCATTTGACCAGAAAAGCTGAAACTTGTGTGGAAGCATCCTCAGATAGTGTAGAATCAAGTTTGTTCAAATTATTGGTGGTCGAAGTTTTACATTGGAATATATAGAGTTAATCTTTAAAAATCTTCTTCTCAAAAACCATTTGGCAAGAAAAGCTGAAACTTGTGTGGAAGCATCCTCAGATAGTGTAGAATAAAGTTTGTTCAAATCATGGTCCCTGGGGGTAAGGTGGGGCCACAATGGGTGGTCAAAGTTTTACGTAGAATATATAGAGTTAATCTTTAAAAATCTTCTTCTCAAAAACCATTTGGCCAGAAAAGCTGAAATTTGTGTGAAATATCCTCAGGTAGGGTAGGTTAAAGTTTGTTCAAATCATGATCAAGGGGTTAGGGTGGGGGCACAATGGGGAGGGGTTAAATTTTTACATAGGAATATACAGAGAAAAATCTTTTTCTAAAAAAAATTTTCTTAGAAAAGGAGCAACTTTAGTGAAAGCAAACTTGGATAGTGTAGATTCAAATTTGTCAAAATCATGTTTTTCAGGAGTAGGGTGGGGTCACATTGGGGGTCCAATTTTATGAAGTAAAACATTTTAAATTCACAAAAACTCAAATGTTATAATATATGGTTTTACTTATAAGCAAGCATTATGACATATTGTTGATTCTTTCAAATTGTAATAGACTTTGGGACCTGGACAATTCTTGGGCTTCACAAGTTTGATGTAGGTTTATATCCCATTTGATTTAGATCTTCTTGAGAACTGTAATGCTCAATATGTGAAATGACTATAAAATCATCCTGTGACAAAAAGGGCTCAATGATAAACAGAATATCCAGGGAAAAAAAATGATTTTTTTAATACAGGATCTGTTATACTATATTGTCCAGATATTTTGTATATGACTCCTTAAAGCTGATTTTATTATGTCTATTGTTGCTCAGGTGAGCAATGTGGCCCATGGGCCTTTTGTCTTTCAAGCAGTGAACCAAGCATTGGATTAAAAATTTTAAGTTTTGTTTGACAAAGGGTCAAAGAAAATCAAAACATGCAGTGAACAGATTTTTTAAAAGTTTATAGAATTTTGGGACAACCTGCAAATACCTTATTGCTTTAAAATTGAATTTATAGATGAATGATGAATTTGAAATCCTTCTCTTTAGGTTTGGACGGTGTTGATGGTCCTATCGGAAGAGATGGACCTCCAGGTCTTCCAGGTCCTGATGGAATTCCAGGAAACAGAGGACTCCCAGGGTTTTCCTATCCTGGAGATCGGGGAGATTTAGGTATGTATACTTTGAAGGAGTTTTTCATTTTTTATCCTTATCTTTTATCTGATAATCCAAAACAAATGATTTCCAATGATCTTTTTTTTATCAGGTGAATTTGGTCCGGATGGAGTTCCAGGGTTGCCTGGACTTCCTGGATTCAAAGGTAGAGAAGGAGAGCAGGGACCATTCGGAGACACAGTACAGGGATATCCTGGAGAACAAGGTCGAGTTGGGCGTCCTGGACTGGATGGTCTTCCTGGAATGAGGGGAGAACCCGGTCCTCAGGGATTTGACGGTATCCCAGGTCTAGGACTTGACGTAACAGGTCCAGAAGGTCCAGTGGGATTTCCTGGAGAAGAGGGAGATCCAGGAATACCAGGAGAAGATGGAAGGGATGGAATTCCAGGGGATAGAGGTTCATCATTTCATCAGTCACATACTTAGAATTTATTTCATTTTGAACTTGTATTCTTGTAGAAGGCTTATATTGACAATGGCTGCTAATTTATCCAACTATGTTTTGTGCATAATAAATTATGTTCAAATAAACTTGTATTCTTGAAACAAAGAAACTTTCTTTGTAAACCTAAAAGCCTACATTTTTGGACATCATATCTAAGATATCTTAAAATCTAAGATGCATCAACTGGCCAATCTTATTATCCTAAGCCTCAATGTGTTTAAGATAACAAAATGTGATCGTTATAAAAAAATAATACAAGTCCGTAAATTCATGGCCAAAGTCGTTTTCTTTGTAAACCTAAAATTAGAAACTAATTTACTTGAAGTGTGAAAGACATTGAATTGATTTGTAGGTCAGAGGGGAGAAGACTGTGGAGTGTGTCCAGGGGGGGAGCCTGGTTTCCGTGGTGACCCTGGTGAACCAGGTCTGTTTGGTCTTCCCGGACAACCGGGACAGTCAGGTTTCCAAGGACAACCAGGTGACCCAGGTGTGCCGGGATCCCCTGGATTACCAGGTGATAAAGGTCTACAGGTAAGTAGCTTCATTTTTATACCCCTGCAAACGAAGTTTAGGGGGGTATATTGGAATCACCCTGTCTGTCTGTCTGTCTGTCCCTCTGTAGACACAATTTTGTCCCCCCTATAGACTTTTTACTACTGCATGGAATAGTCTGAAAATTTGTACATGCATTGTATGTTGAACACCTTCTGAAGATGTGCACCTGCAATTTTTATCAAGATCAGACAAGATTTAATGATTTTATGACATTTTTAAGGTCTTCCGTCACAACGGAAGACCTTATATTGATTGTACTGTTTTTTCTTCTTTCTTTCTTTTTAAGGTCTTCTGTTTCCAACGGAAGACCTTATAGTGATTGTAATGTTTTTTATTATTTTTTTCCCCCTTTTTTGTCCACAAGATTTCTCAGAGATTGCTGGATAGATTTTCCTGAAATTTTCAGGGTTGATAGAGAATGATAATATCATGAGGTGTTTTTTTTCATTTTTTTTTTAATTCATTTCCGGACATCCATTTCCTGTCCCGAAACAAAAAACCTTGTCACAACGAGATCTCAAAAACGGTAAAGACTTGAGCAACCAAACTTTGTGGGATGATAGACCTTTGTATGTAGATGTGTTTAAACTGTTTTATTCAATTGGCATAACTTCCGGTTGTCACAGGAAGCACTCCAAAAATTGATATTTTTTTTTCCTATTTGTCATATGTCATATGTCATCTATGCGATGTAAAATAAACAAACAAATTTGACTTCCGGTGAGGTATCTCACATATCTCAATGAGGTTTTCTTTTTCAAATTTCGTTATCACAAGATCTAAGAAACTGTTAGTGATTAAGAAACAAAACTTTTGTGCATGATAGACATTTGTTGGAAGATGTATTAAATGGGTGGCCTTTTGTCAACCATCACTTCAGGTTACGGCCAGAACCTTTAAAACAAATCAAGTTTGTAATGAACTTAACTGTTTTTCTTTGACTGTTTTAGTTAGCTTGATGAACAGTAAAGTAAATTAGTTAAATGTACAAGAATTACAAACTTATTTTACATTCAGCACTTCCGTTCATCCGTTTTCGGTCTCAAGACAAAAAACCTTGTCTCAACGAGATCTCAGAAATGGCAGAAACTTGAACAACCAAACTTGTGGAAAGATAGACCTATGTATGTAGATGTGTTTTTTAAACTGTTTTGTTTGAATTGGCGTAACTTCCGGTCGTCTCAGGAAGTACTCAAAAAATTGATTTTTTTTTTTGTTACTTTTCATGAAATTCATATTTCAGTATAAAGAATTAAATATGTCAATTATTAGATTTAAAAAAAAAATTAAAAAAAACAAATTCTACTTCCGGTGATGCATGTATATCTCACATATCTCAATGAGTTTTTCTTTTTCAAATTTTGTACTCGCGAGATCTCAGAAACTGTAAGTGTTCAAGAAACGAAACTTCTATGGATGATAATTATATACATTTGTTTGAAGATGTGTTCAATGGGTGTCATTTTGTTAATTACCGCCACTTCCGGTTCTCACTGGAAGGATTCAAACGAATCAAGATGTTGAGTTTTGCTGTTTTTCTTTGAATGTTTTAGTTAGCCTGATAAACAATAATGTACATTACATAAATGTACAGGAATTACAAAAAAAAAATTTCTCATTGAGCACTTCTGTTTGTCCGTTTCCGATCCCAAAACAAAAAACCTTGTCTCAATGAGATCTTAGAAAGGGTAAAGACTTGAACATCCAAACTGTGTGGGATGATAGACCTATGTATGTAGATGTGTTTTTTAAACTGTTTTGTTTGAATCTGTATAACGTCGGGTCATCACAGGAAGTACCCAAAAAATTGATTTTTTTTTTCATTTTCGTTGTTTCACATGGAAGTAAGCTCTAGAAATTTCCTTCACAGTAAATTTTATATCCATGATTTTTTTCTACATAGAAAGAAGCGATTTCTTACAGATTAATACATGTACCAGGTATTTAAGAATTGAAGACCTTTTTGTTGCTATAGCAACAGGAGTCTAGTTTGTTATTATTATTTTTTTCCACTTTTTTGAATTTTTCAGAGATGACTGGATAGGTTTTCCTGAAATTTTCAGGAATGATAGAGAATAATCATACCTTGAGGCATATTTTTCATTTTTTCAAAATTCTATTCCGGTCGTCCGTTTCCTGTCCCGAGACAAAAACCCTTGTCCTCACGAGATTTCAGAAATGGTAAAGACTTGAACATCCAAACTTTGTGAGATAATAGACCTATGTATGTAGATGTGTCTAGTTCATTTTCCTTTTCCTATATATTGTAAGGGAGGTAATCCGTACAATTTTTTTAATTAATTAAGAGGGTTCGATGGTCGTGGCCATTTTTATACTTTTTTGATCTCCTGATTGAAGAAGAAGATGTCTATATAAAGATATAAGAAAATAATCATGCAAATTTTAAAGCCAATATAAAGGGAATTTTTCTTTAAAAAATAAAACTGTATGGCTTAAAACATCATTTCCAAAAAGTAATGTATTATCTGATCAACTGGTTAAATTGTTGACCATCCAGCCTCCTTAATAGTAAACACTCTAAAATATATTTATATAAATACGTAAATAGATAGTTTTTTTAATCCTTATTTCATAACCAAATATATGTTTTATAAGTATTCTATCAACTCACAATAATCACAAAATAATTGTTTGTCAGTTATAAAATCTAAGGACCTAATAAGAACATCAAAGACAACTAAGTGTGGCTGAATTCCTTTGTCCCAAGGGGGCCATTATCTGTGCCATGGTTTAGATGAGCATGTGTTAAGGGAAAATTGATAATCTGTAAAATGGGCAGTGGTTTGTGGGTTATACCATTTCATATAAACCAAAAGTTTCTATCATGATATAAAGAAATGAATTATATCATTAAAAGAAATGAATAATTTTGCAGAATGATACATAGAAGATGTTTAAACTTAGTTAATTAAGTCAAATTAATTGAAAAAGTGACCATATAGGGAATTAATGTAAATGAAATTCAAAATCATTGATATGATTAATGTTTTGGGGAATTTTAAAATTGCTTATAATATTAAATTCTCCTTTTTGCATTAGAATAATGGAAGTATGCAAATTTTGATAATGTTTTGGGTGTTTATCGAAGTTAACAAGCTCATCAAAGAGAATTGATGTCCTATGGTATCAATTTTCTGAGATATGGAATTGCATTATACCATAGGAGAAATAGAGGAAAATTTTTAAACAACTAATTGCATCTGTCAAGACTTAGATTAGAAACATATTCATGCAAGGTTTTATCCACAGAAGAGCTTTGCATGGCTATTTTCATTTACTGCAAAGGTCACTATGTGGGTTTCTTTCTCTATAACAAATGAAAAAATATCATCAGATACAGAAATTTGTAAATGTATTACATATGTATTTACAGTGAAGTTCTGACATTTTTTATTTTTTTCATTTTTTTTTCTAAAAATTTTGTTTACAATTCCAGAATATTTTTTTTTACAAACCTTTATGATTCAAATATTTTAGTTACTTTAATTATATTCATATTTGTCCCATTTGAAATTAGCCTTGCAGGGGTATTAGTCCCATTAGAACAGTTTTAGTTTACCTGCAGGTTGATGATCATCAAGGTAACTAAATTCTGTAAATCATATGGTACACACTGTCAATAGAGGCAATTTTAGCACAGGAAAATGTGTTAAAAGAATATGAATATAATTTTTCAGGGGTTTGTTTTTGCCCTATCAGGAATTAACTATTAAATTAAATTTTACAATTTCAGGGCCAGGCAGGTATCCCGGGAGAAATAGGTCGAGTTGGAATGAAGGGAGAGCCTGGAGAACTTTACCTCCTACCATTCCAGGATTTCTTGAAGGGAGGTCAGGGAGAGGATGGTATTCCAGGTCCAGTAGGAAGGGCCGGACAACCCGGAGAAGTAGGTCCTAGAGGACCTAAAGGTTACGCTGGCGTCCCGGGAGAAAGAGTAAGAATCCCACCACCAATACACACATATTGTAGGAACACTGTAAAGATCAAGGATTAATAGACTACTAAATAAATCATGCTCTGAGTTGTGTCATTTTTGGCATGCTTTTATACGTAGGATGCATGGAGGGGGGGTGTCTGTGTGGACACATATTTATGTAAAGACAGAATAAAGAGAATTTGAAATAGCTCTTAGCACTGAATGTCCAAAATTATAAATTTGTTGATAGTTCTGACATTTTTGTGATTTGATGTGATACAAAACATCAATATCACGGCATGAAGTAATGGCATAAAATAAAGAATCTACAGTTTATCAATGAATAGAAGAAAACAGATTTCAAACCCATTTCTATCCATTTTTTTGAAATGTGTTTGGCCTTCTTAGGGTCAAGTAGGAGATCCAGGTTTGGAAGGTCTGGATGGCTTAACTGGAATGCAGGGAGAAAACGGCCTTCCAGGAATGCAGGGAGATTCCATTCCAGGTGAATTGGGACGAACTGGACTTAAGGGATTTCCTGGAGGAGATGGTTACAGAGGCTTACCTGGACTCAAAGGTATGGATTTTTGTTAGCGTCAATTCAGAGTAAATATGGTCAGGAGTTTTGTCTATCTATAAGCAATATGTGCAGTGGAAATCCATATTCATTTGTTGTGTGACATGTTTGAATTTTTTTTTATCTGCAGGAGAGAAAGGTGAACCCTCGAGAATCAACATTCCACCTGGAAAGAAGGGAGAACCTGGAATTATGGGGATTCCGGGAGAAGATGGCCAAGATGGACTTCCAGGAATATTTGGTGAGATCTTGATGCAGTGTGTATGACAAAATTTGTGGGTGTTTTTTTTTTAAGGAATATGGCAATTGATTGCAGAATTGCAAATCATTTAATCGCAACTCATACCTATCCATTAACCATTTACTTGTTGAAAAATACATCAATTTGTTACTCATTAATCCTTGAATTCTATTGACTATCATAAATACCACAGAAAGCATGATAGATTTATCCAAACCATTTTAATTAATAATATACAGTAAAACACGGTTATAACAAACACGCTTATAATGAATTGACGCTTACAGCGAAGTGATTTTCATTCCCCGTGACTTTATTACATGTTGTAAACTTGACGGATATAACGAACTACGCTTATAACGAAGTAACAAGGATGAACAATTTTGCTTCATTATAAGCGTAATTCATTATATCCACTATGTGTTCAATATATTTTTTAAGGTAAGGGGAATGAAATTCACTTCACTATTTAAGTGTCAATTCATTATAAGCTTGTTTGCCCTAAGCATGTTTTTTTTTGTATTAATTAATCTGTTATAATGGTAAAATTCATTATATTTTGTTCAGGAATGAAGGGGGAGGCGGGCTTCCCCGGCATACCTGGAGAAATGGGACGAGTTGGTATGAAGGGTGATGGTGGTCAGCCAGGTATCCCCGGGGAGAGAGGCCGCGTGGGTGAAAAGGGTTACCCTGGGGTGCCAGGATTTGCTGGATTACCTGGTCTACCTGGAAACGTAGGTCTACCTGGAGAATCAGGTGTAGTCGGACTGCCTGGATTGTCTGTAAGTATTTTGCGTGTAGTATACATCTGATAAAATAAAAATTACCGTACTTTTATATGCCAAAATACATGTAACATTTTACCAAACTTCGATTAAAAAATCACATTTTTGTATGTGTCGAAAAAGTTGTCAATTGTTATATGCTGACATACTGGTAAGTACTTTGTCCACTACCTGCATTAGATTAAACTTAAAAATCTAAATTTTTTGGGTATAACACCTGACAAGCAATTGTTAATATGCATTTAATACTGCAATAAACCAACTTTTATTCGCGTTCAAGAAAGTTTGTGAGGTTTGCAACAACCTCATTGTCACGAATATTTCTTGCGGAGACCAGTATTTGCCATATATATAATTGTAATAAAAAAACAGGTGTGGATAAGGCTTGGTCATGAAAATTAATCGCCTTCAACCAATTCATTTCAGGTAAATAATGAAATAAAGTCGTCGCGAATGATAGTTGGTTTACAGTATGTAATTGTATGATGTTATTAGTAATATGACGGAAATCAATACAAGTTTGCTGGTCTCTCTTGTAGGGAGACCCTGGGATCCCCGGACTTGATGCACCCCCCATGGAACTTTTAAAGGGCGAGCCGGGAGACCCAGGCCTGCCCGGATTGGGTGGGGAGAGGGGATACCCTGGAGAGATGGGACGTGTGGGAAGACCTGGATTCCCTGGACCAAAGGGAATTAGAGGTTAGATAGATACTTCCTTCAAAATGGAGATTTCTCCTTAAAGTTGTTTATCTACTGGATCACTGTTGGCAATAGTTCTTAAATTCAGGAACTTTCTGTTTTAAAAATAAAAAAAATCAAGCTTTTATTGAATAATTACTGTATATTATTGTCTCTTTGAGGAAAAAGGAAATTATCAATTAATTCATTCAATTTGGTTAAGTGGTAAAAGGGTCAGGACAATTTCTTCATTTTAGATTTTTATGGGTTAACATTCTTACAGAAATTTCCACTTTTCCTCATGTTTTTCTATTTTAAATTTTCAAGAAAGCCAGACAGCAATTTTTGCTCTAACTTTGTATAACACTTGGATAGTTTAAAATTGTATATTAATTCATGAACTGAATCATATTAAATTCAATTATAAAATCATAATATTTGATTTCAGGTG